>JARFJB010000002.1:4455000-4900000 GCA_036346205.1 Vesta saturnalis
GTGTGTGTGTGTGTGTGTGTGTGTGTGTGTGTGTGTGTGTGTGTGTGTGTGTGTGTGTGTGTGTTTATGGTTTAAACGTATATTATCCTATTGTTACAATGCTAAGTAAAACTAAAATAAGTCATTACTAAAATTAATAATATCTTTATGAACAAGATAAAAGGATAAAATATATACAGTTCCTTTGGACCGCCCTCTCTGTAAGAACTTCGGCTGCAGGTGGTCTGTTTATCTGGTCCTGAGACGTTTATTATCACAGCTGTTAGTTTTTTTTTTTTTTTAAAACATTTTTCTATGTTGTCAAAGTTTATGTTGTTTTCGTTTATCTTGCACAGAACGTTTGTTTCACACCACACCTTTTGAAACTACTTATGTCGTGTTTTCCTTTATAACGGACGAATTCACGCGCAATTCTGTTTTAATACTTTGCGTAAAGTAATTTTGTACATTTTAAATGTTTTGTTTTCTTTATTTTGTTTAATAAAATTCTATATGCTGTAGCCTTTGCCATATTTAATACATAGTTTGCCAGTTTATCTTGGGCTGTGTTTTGTTTTAGTCCAGCTATAATGTCTTTTTTTAATAACTTCCGTTTGGTTAATTGTTCGACTAGTGAATTTGTTTTCCTCCAAATAGGCTTAATTTGGCTACACTCTCTTATGATGTGCAGTGCTGTTGCTGGTGTCTGGCAGATTTTGCAGTTGTGGTTGTTCACGTATCCGCATTTGCTTAGAAAATTTCCATCGGCTAGTCTATTTTTTGCAAACCTCCATGCTATCGCGCTTTCCTTCCCGAGTGTAGGGTATTGTATAAAAGCTGCCCAATTTGTTTCGTCATATGTTATCTCATTTGTTAATGGTTGATCCTTATTGAATATTTGTTGTACTATTCGGCAATATATCTTTTTTTTTGCATTTATTAATTTCTTCTAAATTATATTTTGTTCCTTTCAGAGTTATCTGATATTCTCGTGGTCTTTGACGTTGTCCATTGGTTTGCAGTTGCCTACTATATTTTTCTCTTAAATACTTCCTGAGTTCGTTTTCGTTTTTTCTTAACTCGGCTTTATTCATGTTGTTGAGTATTTGCCACTTTTGTTTGTCTTTTATGTCATTTATTTTGTAGAAACCAGCTTGGATCCACAGAGTGGAAATGTTTAAATGTTTTAAATACAAGTTGTTTGTTAGTGGGATGCTTAAGATGTCTTGATTGTTTTCAGGATAGGATGGGGTTTCTAAGGACAATATTGAGCTAGCTTTTATCACTTGCCTTTGAAAAGGTGCAACATATCTGCAGTTAAAGTCCCCGTTTTGTACAATGAAGTTCTCCCATGTAAGGTTTCGTTTTCTGTTCTTCTTCAGTTCTTCGTCAAAGAGTAAATGCCAAAACATGCTTTCCTTTCTTACCAAATATCTTTTTGCCGTTAGTATTCTAAACATAGTTTGTTTTGCTGCAACGTTCACCAGGCCAAGTCCTCCAATATTTTTGGGTAAACATAAGTGTATTTTTTTTGTCCAGTGTTTTTTACCGGCCCAAAAAATTTTTATAAAAATATTTTGTAACCTGTTTAACATTTTCTCGTTAAAAGGGAGGGTTTGCAACGAGTACCACACTTGAGGCGCAATAAATCTGTTTATTAACGATACTCTCCCGGCATATGAAAGATATTGTATAAGAGGTTTCCACCTCCTGCCTGCATTTTCCACCCTTTTTATAAGTTTTTCCAAATGATTGTCCGAAATCGTTCCATTGTTGTGAGTAAATGTTACTCCTAGAATTTTCATTTCTACATTGTTCCATTGGCAGGGTATTGGATGGTCTTGTCGGTTTTTCCATTTTCCTGTCCAGAAACCTATTGATTTACTTATGTTTAGTATTGCTCCAGAAAAATTTGAAACGGATTCAAACAACGTATGTATTTTCGGTAAGTCTTCTTCATTTTCGGTAAATATTGTTATGTCATCTGCGTATGACGATAGTACCAACTTCTCTTGTTTTGTCGTAACACGTATTCCCAGCAAGCTATTTCGGAAACATTCTAGAAGCGGTTCCACAGCTAGGATGAAGAGTAATCCGGAGATGGGACATCCTTGCCTTATGCCATTTTGTATATGTATGCTTTTTGTTAATGTGTTTTTCACATTTACGTATGCTTTAGCATTTGTATACAACAGTTGTATGTTCTGGATAAAATTTTGACCTATTCCGAATAATTTGAGTATTTCAAAAAGATAATCCTTGATTAACGTTATCAAAGGCTTTTCCTTGATCTAAAGATATTATTGCCATCTGTCGATTTTCGTTATTAATATGGTCAATCAAACTTCTGGTTAGGTGTAGGTTGTCGAATATTGATCTTCCTGGGATGCCACATGTTTGGTCCCGTTTCACTAAGTGTTTAATGACCTGTTTCAGTCTGTTGGCTAAAGCCTTAGTAAATATTTTATAGTCTACAGATAACAGTGATATAGTTCTCCAGTTGTTTAGATCTTGCCTACTTCCTTTTTTGTGCACCAATGTAATGACAGACTTTCGCATATCTGCAGGTAGTTGTCCTTTTTTCTGTGCTTCATTAATCATGTTTTTGAAGGGCTGCTTAAGTAATTCCCAAAACCTCATGTAGAATTCGGGCGTAAAACCGTCAATCCCAGGTGATTTTCCTTTATTTAATGAGAAGAGAGCCTTTGTGAGTTCTTCAACCGAAATTTCTTGTTCTAGATCATTTTTATTTTGTTGGTCTAAAGTAGGTAATTTTGGAAGATCGGGTCTTTGGAGATCTTGTTTCTTATATGTGTTCGTTAACTGTTTGTGTATATGCATGCGCAAATCTTCTGCTTCGTCTAGAATATGGTTTTCAACTTGTAACGATGATATCGGTTCATGATAGAAGCTTCTTTTTATCATGTTTGATTCTGGTCTATCTACATTGTAGAGTTGCTGGAAGTTTATGGATTTTAGCTTTTCATTTACTTCATCATTGAACATTATTTTCAGCTCACTTAGCGTAGTTTGGTCTTCTTCAAAATATTCATTACTGTTAAGCTTTTTAGTAATGTTTTCAAGGACTCTCCCTTTTTCTTTTTGCGCTTGTAAAGTAAATTGTATCGTTATATCTTTCGCTACCATTTTGATATTTTCCCAATGTAATATAGGGTCTTTCTGTGGTATTTTATTGTTCAGTTCAATGAATGCTGTTACTATTTCAGCGTAGTTGTGATTATCTAACAGCTGGTTTTTAAACCGCCAGTATGGTGCTTTATATTCGTCGTGGTTCAAATCAAATGTGAATTCAAGAAGCATATGGTCTGAGAAACTTGGTTTAACGTTTATGTTTGTAATATGTTTTATTAGCTTGTTGTTAGTGTAAAACCTGTCGTGATGATGAGTTTCTTTCGTAATATGTGTGTCCGCTGTAGTATGGATGTTTTGTTCTGTAGATATCTTGGTAGCATTGCTTGTCTATTACATTCTGAAGGTAAGAAGCTACTTTTGGGAACCTATTTTTGGATTTGCGCCTGTCTAATTTTGAATTTAGTGTACAGTTAAAATCCCCTCCTAAAAAGACGTTATCTTGTGTATTTTGTAAATACCCTTTTAAGGTCCGTATTGTTCGTGGGGAAGATAAATGTTAACGAAGACGTACCTTTTCTTGTTTTTTTTTAATATTACTTTCTGCAAGTAGCCGTTGTATAGCTTTTCATGGCTGATTAGCTCAAAAAGTGTAGGTTTAAAGGCAATAATAGTGCCATTGTAAGGTGTAGTAAAGGGATTTATGAGGAACGTATATTGTGATTTTAGTAAAGGAGTTGGATTTATGCTAATATTGGTTTCTTGTAAAAACAGAATGTCTATGTAAGAGTGGGATTCAATAAAGGATAGCAGTGTGGTCCATTTTCGTAAACTTCGGATACTTTTAGTGTTTAAAGTAGTCACTGTGAATGTAAATTTTTTATATTGCCCGCTCCGTTTCTGAATCAGTTGTTTGACTTTTTCCATCAATTTCTATTTGCAATCGTCTCCCTATTCTTTTACAACGTTCTGCCAGTGGTCGGTGTTTAATTAATGATACGTTTTCTTTTATAAGTTTTATTATCCCTCGCACATCCGTAGTAAAGGTCTTAGCTATTTCAATAGGGTTTTCCTTGCCTTTACACTCTGCCAAAAATTCTTTGAACTCATTGAACGTTAAAGGAAGTAAATTTTTTTCGTTTTGAAACACGTGGCGTATGCTGTTTAAAGCTTCCGGTGGATCTGGTTCTTGCGTCTTAGACGTTTTTCTGCTTTTTTTGGTGATCGGTGTAATTTTCTTAGGTGGTATCATTGTTTCGGTATCGCTGGTTAGTTCTTGACTTATATCTTCGTTGGAAGAAATTGATGCCAGCCGTTTATCCCTCGGTACGCTATTGTTTGCGGGGCTGTTACATTCCCTGTGAACGATTACTTCTGTTTGTATAGAATTTTGATTAACAATTGGTTTTTCAATAGATGTGTCTGAATTTTGCGTTGTGTCCATATGTTCAGGTACATTTTGTGACGTAATACAGTCCGTTGATATGTGTCCAATTTTTTTGCATTTAAAACAACGTAATTCGTCAGTTGCTAAAAATAATCTATAATTCTCGTTGTCATATTTAATTAATAACGTTTCAGGGAAGGTTTCTTTATCGTTAAAAACTATAAAAACTTGTCTGCGGAAGCTCATAACATGTTTATATTCAGATATATGTACTCCTGCTCCAATAAAGGTAACGGGAGAGACTACTTTTAAATTAAATGATTTTAGTGGGTGGGTGGGTGGGTGGGTGGGTTGGTTGGTTGGGTGGGTGGGTGGGTGGGTGGGTGGGTGGGTGTGTGGTGTGTGTGTGGTGTGTGTGCGTGTGCGTGTGCGTGTGCGTGTGCGTGTGCGTGTGCGTGTGTGTGTGTGTGTGCTTGCGTGCGTGCGGGCGTACGTGCTTGCGTGTATGGATGCGTGGATGCGCATGCGCGGTGCGCGTATGTGGATAAGGGGTTTGTTAGAGACAGCTTTCATTTTTTATCAAATATTTCGGAAACAGCTGCTTATTTCAAAGATACAAAAATACCAACACATAGCCCTTAAACATATCGATTAATTGAGATCTATGGAATTTTTTGATGCGATGCGTAATTTAGCGGCAAAAAAATTCCTGAGGTAGAATTTGAGTAAAATTTTTCAATATCTAAATAACGATCAATTTTATACGAAAATGTATTAACTCATTTTTTAAAGAAAACTTAATTTAACATCACTTTTCTTTAAAAAGTTTCTTAATACAAAGCTAAATAAATTAATTAAATAAGGTCACAAGTGTTTAAACTGTATTATCGATATTTTTATAAAAGCAGGTGGTTTTGGAATTTTTCTAAGTTAGCATCTAGATGTCTATTAACCTCTATATGAATGTTTAAACGTCCATCTGACATAGATTATTTTGTTGTTTTTACAATGTTACCTATTTTCGTTATGAACATATTAGAAAGAAGTTGCATAATTATTCTGAAAAAATTATTTGTATTAAAACTATTTAATTTCTTTTATCCACAACCGACACATTATCATGTCATAATTCAACTGCTTACAAACGCATTATAAACACTATAAAACCCTAGTGTTTTATATTCATAAAATACTAGGATTGTATATTCATAAGACACTGTAGCGTTTTCATATTTTATTTATTAAAGTTTTCATTTATATTAACATTTATAGAAATATTCTTATATTCTTATTAAGTACATTTCATTCTAATTTGTTGTCGGTTGTGGATAAAGTTTTGTATTACATTCGGGTCTTATTAGACATATAAAACACTTAAGAAAATAAACGTGAGAGCTAACGCTCTCGCGTTTATTTTCTTGCGTGTTTTATATGCCTAATAAGACCCTTATATAATAAATAACTATTAATTTCTACTTTATAGGTTGGAAGGACGTGTGTTGTTCCACACCAGATATTTCAAAATCAATGAAATGTATTACTTCTACTCATATGTATGTCTTAGAACTAATCCATGTATTATTGTACTGTAAATAGATCTGTAATAATTATTGCCGAAAATAATTGTTGCAGCTTTTGTTTGTGTGAACAATAGTACATTAAGTATTAAGAACGGTAAGGCTTCGCCCAGTCTGTAGAATTATCTAAGCCTAGTTAAACCCTTAACATTCGCAATGCTTATACTATTTTTCGTCCAATGTCTTTTTTTAATTCTTCGGTTGAGTTAAAAAAAGGAACTTATATAGTAGTCATGGTTTTTGATAGATACAAATTCATAAACATACTTATTTTCACTTACTTGGACCATAAGTAATTACTTACCCGGAACGTTTGCTCTTAACAACCATAGCAACCAATTATGAAGCATAAAGTCAACTTACCGATATAAACGTAGGCATGGTAAATTGATAAATACAACTGCTCTGAGGAAAATTTATTTAATTTCTATTCCTATGTTTAAATTAAATGTGTGAGTAGAATCACTCGCCAGTTTAATGGAGGGGTCTTGCCCATTTTGATTTCTAAGCTCCGATCCTTTTCAGCCATTTTCTGTTAGTGTCATTTTGGTGTTTTTCATCCCTTTTTTTTAATTTTTATTTTTGAGCAGCTCCTACTCCTGTGCAAATGCAACCTCTCCTTTAACTAGTTTTTGATTGGTTTCTCCATCTTTACGACCACTTCTAACATTATTCAGCTTGCTTTTGATTAGTTTCACTCTTTTAATCCTATTCCTCGTTGCACTCCTAGCCATATGCGCCATCTAATAATTAAGGGTCTCTTTTTCCCACAACTGGGACTTTACCGTGGGCTCTACTTTTAACAACCGGGGATCCTACACGCCTGCTTTTCCGTGTGGAACTTTGCTAGGGTTCTCTTTTCTAGCAGTTGGAGCTCTGCTTTGAGTCTCATTACTAACAGCCGGAACTCAGCTGGGGCTCGCTTTTTTAATTGCTGGGGCTCCGCTATGGCTCTATTTTCTAACAGCTAAGGTTTCAACTTTTCCATATTTCCAACAGTTGGGGCTCTCTCCCTTTTCGAAAATGTAGGGCTTCACCCTCAGTCCTATTTTTAACATCTATGGTCCTTCCATCATTTGGAACCTCACCTGGTTTTTATTTTAATCAGCTGAGGTTCCAGCAAGGCCCAAGTTCCTGTATATATAGGACTCGGCTGCGGCTCCCATTTCCAGCAAAAAGGGCTCTAGCCGGAGCCTTTTTCCAACAGCTGGGCATTTTCTGCGGTCCGTTAGTTCAAGCCCGCCTGAGCACATTTCTTGCAGTATCTTACGGATAATCTAAAAACTAGTAGTGCTATCTTGTGGTAGAATTAGGAGGTAGCATACAGTTTATATAATTTAAGCTAAATTCTTATCTTATGGCGTAATTAGAAGTTAACTCAAAGTTTGTAACTCACAATTGTGGTGTAATTTAAATACGAGTAGATAAGTTACTCAACGAATACACAAATGTACACCCACAAACTCCCAAAACTCTTGAATGATGCCCAAAACATGCACATAAATGTACCAAAACAACTAAAATACGCAAAATTCTACTAGCAAAGCAGCACGTGCAAACAAGTAAATATCTAAACTCGTAAACACCCCACGTTCGTTTCGTCTCTCACTGTCTCTCTATTTCGGGGTTAGAAATTGATTTGTAACAACATTTTATGCCATAATTTGGAGGTTATCTTATCACATAGTTTACAACACGATTTTGCGGTATAATTAGAAGTTAACCTCGGAAACAAAAAAGGTAAGTATTTTATTGTCTTTGTATAAGTTTTTTGATGGATTTTAATTGAACCAGTTTCTTTAGTATCTATTTCTATACCAAGAAAATATAAAGCAGGCTTAAGTGTTATCTACCAGATTTCAATTTTTTAATAAAATCTGCAGTTTGTTCAAGATGACTAGAAGCTAACAAACCATCGTCTACATAAAGCGCAAGCAAAATTTTTATCGAACCATGTAATTTTATAAAAAGATAAGGATCTGCTTCGCTTTTTATAAAACCGTATTTTTCGAGTAACTTTACGAAACGGTGATTCCAGCATCGAGGAGCTTGTTTTAATCCATACAGGCCTTTGTGTAGTCGACAGACTTCGTGAGAGTCATCACTAAAACCTTCTGGTTGACGCATGTATATTATTTCATCTAATTCTCCATAAAGGAAAGTAGTTGATACATGCAACTGGGTTAGTTCCAACTTTTCACTTCCTGCAACACTAAGTAAAAGTCTTATAGGACTAGCTCTCGCAACTGTACTAAACGTTTGATTAAAATCAATACCTGTTTTTTGAGCAAACCCTATAATAACTAGTCGAGCTTTGTACTTTTCAACAGAAACATCAGAATTCGCCTTTATTTTATACACCCATTTACACGGAAGTGGTTTAGTTCCTTCAGGGAGTTTTTCCAAAATCCACGTTTGGTTTTCTTGTAAAGATCGTATCTCTTCCTACATCGCATTCCGCTATTCTTCTTTTTCGGGACTCCTAATAGCTTCTCCATATGAAGATGGTTCCAGATGTTCATCCTATACTGTAGTCATTACAAAGTCTTCAAACGTTGTAGCGGTTTTATTATTGACCTATCTCGTAAATTTCCTTCTTTTGTCTGAATTCCTGGATTTTAGGTTTCACTGTTTTCATTCTCTTCCTGAAGTTCTTCACTTATGAATTCTGTATTATTTTCTAAGGTTTGATCAATTTGAGTTTCAGTTTCTTTAGTCTCTTCCTGTGTTTTTCCTGATTCTTCTTCTTCATTAACTTTTAAGTGAAAATCACTTTTCATTGGTAGAATGGTCAAATAGCTAAATTATACGAAATTAGATATTTAAATATTATTTTTCTGGATAAAGACATGTTTATTTGTATTTGAATGTAATTAATATTAAGATGAAAATCTTGAGTTTATTTCAATAAGTTATCTATATATTCAATTTGAAAATATTTAAATACGCGTCATTTACAAGTGCATTAATGTGGTGGAAGGAAATGACGTTGTTATAATAATGATGTGCAGTTTTTAAAAGAGTCGCATACAGTGAGCGATCACAAACAGACGCGTTAAGAAAGCGAACAGAAAGGGTCGCATAAAAATAAGCGATAAGTGGCATTGTATAGTCACGACGCCCTATAAAGTGTGAAAATTACAAATAAGAATTAATTAACGGTGATAGAGAAGAAGTAGAAAATTACCTTCCTTATTAAAATAATAAAAAGTGACGTAATAAGTGAAGATAACGCGTTTTATATCTCTCAGAACCGTAATAAATTGTGTTTTAATAGGGAACAATAAATATAATAGGCAGTAATCGACCCAAATTAGGAAATCGAGGTATAAATGACAGTAACTTGAATTTATTAATGTGTAAAAGGAAGTATTCGCGGTTTGTAAATAGCTTGCATTTTGTTGCGCAGAGGGTAGATATGATGTCCATATCGCACGAAGATAAAATAAAATTATCCGAGGGCGATATGGACATTCCACTCGAGTTGTACAGTGTATTTTTTCTACGACCTCTTAATCAAAAAAAATTTAAATCTTTAAGAAAATTTTACATCAGTTCTACATACATAAAGACAAAATTTGCATCGATTGGGGCTTGAATCTCGATGGCGCAGATGGTTAGCGCGATACTCTAGCAAAGTACAGGTCGTAGGTTCAAATCCTACTCGAGGTAAACTTTTTATTTATGTATTTAGTAAAATTAATAATAATTTTTAAGAAAATTTGTTTAACAAAATCACATAGCATAATATATACGCATCATGAAACATTTCTTAATGATGTTTTTACTGATCTTTTAGAAGAATAGTGTAGCTGTTAAACATACAGTTTTTATAGATAATAGCTCCTTTTTCTAATTATTGTTCTGTGTAAGACTGGTAGATTTAGAAGTTGATGCAAACATATTCGGTGGAATGTTTTCTTTTGAGGTCGATGAAATACACTTTCAATGGCTTCTTTTTCTAAGTTTGTATAATTATTGTTTTGTGTAACACTGGTAGATTTAGTAGTTGATGGCAACATAATTTAGTGAAATGTATTCATTTGAGGTTGATGGAATACTTTCCATTTGTACTATTTGAATCGAGTGGAGGATGGTGTTGCTAATCTTTTCTTTTTTGATTAGGGAGTTTTCAATATAAGATTCCATCACTGGAGTTGATTTCCACCTACCAAAGTTTTTCAGTGTTGAAGTATCGCCGCCCGCGTCTGCGAGAATAGTAACTCCAGAGCGACGAAAGCAATGCCCGGTAAATAATTCGTGATTGGGCGATTTTAAAAACTGGGCAATTATTTTCGGTTGATTACCGATTTTATTAATGCCAACTACTTGCTTAAAACATCTACCTTTTTGGTTTATTTACGAAAAATTGGTCCATATCTGGTGGTCTAAGCTGCATGTATTTCTTGAAGAGCTCGGAATTATAAAGGAATGTTTTTGTCTTCGTGCCCACCAATTTAATTTGATGTTCGTTTCCCAAATCTCTCACATGAGTTATCTTAAGGTTTTTTAATTCTTGGCCGCGGGTTCCACCAGATATGCCAAAAATCAGTATTACCTAAAGTATTAGAAAATAGTTTTAGATAGATAGGTATAATGAATAAAAATAACTTGCCTTAATGAACACAAATTATTTATCGGGAGCTTCCACGAAAAACTTTCTAATTTCTTCTGATGTCAAAATATCTGATGTCTTTGTTTTGTAGCCGGTTGACTGCAGCTTAAAGAAAGACCGCAGTTTACAATATGTTGAAATATCCACATTACTTATATTTAACATGGTCCTCAGCTGTGAGTATGTTGTCCACAAGGTCGACGGCTTCATGGTTTTCGAAAGATTTAGTCTAGTCCATTGATTTTTTATATGCCAGTTCGTATTTTGCTTTTGATTTTTGAGCCAATAACGTTTCGTACGCTTCGTTTGCTACCAAACGAATATCTGGCGGAGTACAGGTCATAGATTCATCATCACCAAAATCAAAACTGTTCATTTTTGTAGTTTTTAACAAAATGTACGACAATAAATTTAACAGCGATTTTTGAAAGCAGTTTGATAGATTACTATCAGAATATTGTTACTATGATAACAGCCTGACCAATTTGCTTCGTGATTGGTTTGTTTCAAATCCGCACGTGGATGGATATGAAATTATAAACTTTCAATTAACTGAAATTGCGTACATATCCATTTCACGAGCAGTGAAAAAAAGGAAATATTTATAGTAAGGGAGTAGAAACTAGGTGAATGCTAGTGCATTACAGGACTTTCTTGCAAAATACTAAAAGATATATGGGGTATTTTTATATCTTTAAAATATTCACCTGTTTTAGAAATATTTAATAAAAACCAAAAACTAACCCTAATAAACCCCCTCTCTCCGAGAGATCCAGACATCATGCCCGGTCTTGACGAAACTTGACCAAAAGTGGTAAAATGAGCTAATAAGTCGATTTAGCGATAGTGAAAAAAAAGTCGATTGCATAACCTTATATATGTATATGCAGGTTGAAAGTTATAAATAGATATATCGCTTATCTTTCAAGATAACTATGGACCGTTTTATATCCTTTTAAAGCAAATTTCGCTCCCTTTCAAATAAAGTAAGAATATGTGTATCTTATACCAGCAATACGAGGATTGTTTTCAATTTTGGGAACAACCGGAAGTAGTGTTTTCATCAGGATAATATCGTTTCCTTAGCGCAAATGAACAAAGTTTATTTCCAAAATCCCAAGTTTGTAACCAAAATAGTTAGAAAGTTATAACAATATCAACATATCAAATATTTGAAAATTCATACCTTCTATACTAGTAGCTTTAGAAGACGCAGGTTAGTTGCATTTATAAGAGTGGCCAGTTGCCTAGAAAATATAAAAAAACAAAAAAAAATGCTTGGAAAGAATTTTGAATAAATCAATTTCAAATAATTGCTTAAGTTTGGCCCCTTAAATGTATGCAAATTTATACCGTAATTTATTACCTAAAGCAATCTCATCTTGAACGGTATCGGAATATATATTTCTACAAAAAAAATGTATATGTCATTGTAACTGCGGCAATATTCAATTCTGAAAGTTTTGAAAAATTGCAAAAAATTGCATTTCATGCGAGTTATTACTAAACTGAACTTCAATCTTCTATGTTAAAATTTGAAAATTTGCCCACAAAATAACACCTTTATTTTCACCCCCTGTATACCAATTGCGTTTAAAAGCTTGTTTTGTCGACATAATTGTCCGGTAGTCCTTCATCTCAAATTTCATCAAAATCGCCCGTATAGTTTCGGCTGGCGAGTGACCACAGACACACACAGGCAAACATTTTGAAAAATTTTCTAAAAATTTTTTTTCGGGTTCAGGGAGTGGTAAAACTGCAAAATAGCGCAATTTATTTTTTTCGATTTTTTTTCTACCGCAATACTTTCTTGTTTAGCAAGAGAGTAAAAAATATTAATGTTACTACTAAAAATGTTAATTTTTGCAATAAATATGACAATATATAAAAACTTGCATCATGGCTCTCCAGTTTCATCTACATAGCTATCGTTGGCAAAAACTTGGTTGTTTTTATGATAATTATATAAATTTACGGATAGATCAGTAAATTTTCAAAGAATTGGGTTATTGAAAAAAAAATGTATCCATTGTTTTTTATGTACCATAATAGATGCAAAAAACTGTTAAAAATTTTTTTTACTTATAAGCAATTTAAAATTGATAACATTGTAAAAAGAATCACTCGGCTACAAACTCCTCACCATTGGTCGGTATGTTTGTGACGTCATAATGTTAAATTAATTCTCAATAGTACAGTGTCAACCAATTCTACATGTACATTGACTAAAAATATCCGAAATTTAGTGCAGAAAAATTATTTATAATAGCTTTTTTAGACATCTGTGATAGAGTTTACGGTTAGATTGACTATTAAACTTGTGCGGTACTACATCAACTTTAATTTTTGCTCTACTTCCCATTGTAGTATAGTAAATATAATTCTCCATATCTTCTTTCAGCTAAAAAAGCATCATTATATCCACTTTTAAAATTTCAATTTCGTATGGTACATAACCTAGCGCGTAATTGAAATATAAAATACTAAATTAAACCGAAACCATTCTATAACCGTGTACAAATTTATTATTTAATCGTTTTAAAATATTCGTAGAAATTTTTTTTGGTGCTATGATTTTTAAAAGTTATGATTCTGGAGTTTAGTTAAAAAATTTTATTATCGAATTATTTTTATTCAATTTACACGTTTACATAAATAATTATTAATTATTATTATAAAAGCACGATAACCTTTAAGGGTTGACATTTTTGATATATTTATCAATATATTTAGGAGAATAACAAGATTTAATCGATTACCAGTCAAAACACTGTATCAGTTGTATGCTACGATGAGTAAAAATAAACATTGTGACGTCACACGCACTCTGGTTTGTTCGGGAACTTTCGGCGAGTTTCCGGTACTGGGTTTAAAAATGTATTTTTAATGTAATATAACTTTTGAATTAGAAAGAAAAAATAACTAAAAAAAGTTTTGTTATAAAACTTATGTATGATCTTTCCATTTATAGCAAATTTTTTTTTTCTTCAGACGTCAATAAAAGATGACATTTTAAACTTCAATTGACAACGTTAAAGTTTGACATTTTTACGGGCGGCTGCAAAAGTCTTTTGCAGCCCCTCGCAGCCGATTCAAAAGTAGTGTAAGTTAATAACTCAAACACCCAATTTGGAAAACAACGAAAACAAATTTATTGTTTAGAGTTATAAAAATTAAAAGTACAATGATTAAAACTAACATTGTCTCCAAAATAAAATCCTCCAGAGGTAACAGTGGAGGTCTCGCTGCGTTCTAAGGAAACGGTCTTTAATTGTTCCTCTTCTACATGAACTTCTGTACTCGTAGCGCTTGCACTAGGTGCAAAAACTTTCAAGGCTGCCTCTTTTTTTGTTGCTAGAGAGTCTTCAATATAACGCTCAGCTACAGTGCTGGATTTCCAGCCACCATGGCGCTTCAAGCATATTAAATCTGCGCCGCCGTTCACCAACAGTGTAGCTGAGGTTCTTCTTAGACAATGCCCTGTGTATTCTGAATAGTTCGCTAATTTTAAGCAAAAAGCTACCTCCCTAGGAACACTACTTATTTTATGGATTCCCATCACCGCTCTTGAGCATTTTCCATTCCCATATTTTAAAAAAAGTCGGCGATCATTCATATCTCGTGGGCGCAAAGCAACATATTTGTTATATAAATTTAGTAAAGATTCCCCTACAACTGTAAATGATTTAATTTTTTTTGTTTTGCTATCTAGAATTTTAATATGTAGCAGAGTTTTCAGGTTCTCAATGTCGTCTACCTTCATCTTCACCAATTCATCGCAAAGACCTGCCCCTGAGATACCAATAATCAAAACTATCTAAAAAATACAAAATATAAAGACTTCTAAAACTTACCTTCATTGCCAAGTATTTTTCGTCCGACGCTTCCGATAAAAATTTGTTAAATTGGTGTTTTGTAAATACTTTGGCCTGCTTTGAGGTGTATCCTTCCTTCAGATTCTTTAGATGTGCACGAAGTTTCAAGTATTTGCTTATATCTACGCCATGTCGAATGCTCAATAATGATTTTATCATCGAATACTGGGACCACATTGTCGAGCTTTTCATTTTCATTTTTGTTTCTAATTCGGCAAAATAAGCTAACATTACGGTTTCAAAGTAGCTTTTAATATTTTTTTCATCGCACCATTTTCTAAATTGCTGAAAAACGCGTTCATAGATTTTGCTCGATCTTGTAGGTAATAGATCATTTATTGCTGTATTAGCCGCTTCAGTAATTTCTGACGGCGTGTAGTTCTCCAAATCCATCACACTCCAAACAATGTAATATTTTAATTTACACAAATAGGAACAAAAAGTTTTGTAAAATACTTACAATAACACGGAGAATCTTCACAATTTTCAACTTGTTTAATGCATTGTTTTCAACGAAACCTAGCAACGTCTACTGCTGCTTGCCAGAGCACACTAAGTAAATCTAACTATTCCTCATTTTCACAACCTAATTATTTTTCCTTATTTCACATTTAAGTGTAAAAAACGTCTGAAGAAAGAATAGTATATCTTATGGGGAGCAAAGTGCCTTTTTGGGCTCATCTGTATTTGCCGGACTCACTACGTTCGTCCGCCAAACCTACAGATTCGCCACAAAAAGTGTCACTTCAGCTCCTTATAAAATAATATACTATTTTTTCAAAAACCCAATTCTCTAAATTTCTAGGTAGATCTGAAAATAATGCACTTTCCAGACCCATCTCCAAAATTCTAGTTCTATTTCTACATACGGTTATACCACCCACAAAAATTTATAAGGGTCCATTTCTTAAAAATAAGTTGCATGCGGTGTTCTTTAATGCACATGTTTGATGTACATTAATTGCAAGAAGTTAGAAAAACTCGCAAACTTGATTAGCTAGGTCTTTCATTACTTGTTCCTTTTATTTTGTTGTTATCTATTAAAGCTTATTTTCCTAATGCGCGTGCCTTCATCACACATCAATAACATAATTGTAAACACAGCTAATCTTAATATTTTAGAAAGAAAAACAAGATCAACTAAACCAGGTGATGTGTACTATAGTATTGAAGTTAGATCAAATGAAACATCTGAAATCTGAGAACAATGTTAGTAAAATTGAAGACACTTTAATTTTTTCTCAAACGATTTTAACAAATTTATACAAACGAGTTGGTCAGCTACATCAAGACACATTACAACAAGAAATTAAACATAAGTATTTGCGAATTTATAAATATTATTCATTCTTATACGTTTTATTTTTTAGAGAATATTTAAATCATATAGGCAGAATGAAAACAGATTTCCACGCAATGAAAGAGCATATTAAAGAATTGGAACAAAAAATAGATGAGGCTATACAAAAAAAAATTGGAACTGTTGTTAAAGTGGACGTAATCGAAGAAGCAAACCTTAAGGATAAATTATTTAAATTTAAGTTATCCCAGGCGGACGTTAAATCCTCTTATGAACAACACCTTGTAGAATGTATTGTAAGTATTGCATTGTTTATCGCGACGGAATGAAAATTATTCGTTTACAGAAAGATGTAAAATTAAAAGAAATCGAATTCCGGAGAATAATAAAGGAGAATACATTACGCCTAAATATTTTATCAGAAGTTAATCGTGAGAAAACAGTATTAATTCAAGCTCTCAATAAACAGCCTGTAAAACAAAAGCACTTAGAACATGTTATCACACGAGCAGAAAAATGCAAACAAAACATAGCACAACTGTCAACAATTGTTAAAAATCAAAATGGAGAGATTGAGGTAAGGGATAGATAAAATACAAGTAATGAAAGTACCGCTTATAGATTTTACGAAATGAAATTAAACGTTTAAGCTTCAAAACATTCCCCGTTGCAAATCAAAAGATTTCTGACGAAATTTTTAATATTAATTTAGAAACTGATAAAACACGTTCTGTTACCTTTTCACAGAAAGATTGGGATTCCAAAGAAAAACAAGAAGTGACTAAACAAATCAGTTCACCTACTGAACAACATTGTACCACAGATGTGCAAATACCATCAGTGTACGCCTGTTAATTTAGATTATTGTTCCAGTGTGCGTATTAATAAAGTCAATAGTTTTTCAGACGATGCTGAAGAAATGGTGAAGTATCTAATTGTTGAAATGCTAGAATCCCTGCAAGCATTTCCTAATGTGTCCAAAACATCAATTAGAAATCTTGTAGAGCAAATTTTACCTAACATCATTGAGCAAAATAATTTAAGTAGTATAATCGAAAATTTAGCAGACTTTTTACCAAAAGATTTCACATATGAGCAACACCATGTGGTCGAGCTGACGGCAAATCAAATATATATGTTGTTACATACAGAGGTAATAAACTCAGTTCGATGTTTTAACCAAATTCTGCAGGAATATTTTTCATTTTAGTTGAATACTCTAGATATGTGGGAATCGGCAAAAAAATTGTTAATTAAAATTATTCAGGAAACCGTTACAAGTTCTAAAGAGACAAATGCCATTATTGAAGACATGTTAGTGAAGCTGACGCAACATTTACCTATGAAATTTTTAACTCAGCAAAGTACTGTGGACATTCTAGTGAGGCATATTAAAGAAACATTACAAATAAATGAAGAGTTACTGCTAGAAGGTGTTTTAAGTATTTCCACAGAATTATTAGATGATTTTCAAGAACTTTTAGACAGTATTATTGAACTTGTTTGTAAGTTTAAATATAAGTAATTAGCGTATTAAATTATTTACTTTTAAATATTATTTATTCCAAAATACGTGACGATAACGCTACTCAAATAAATATTTCCTACATAACAAATAATATACGGTAATAGTCCAGTCAATTTAGGAATAAAAAGGGTAAAGGGTAAAATGGTCTTTAGGCTCAAGCTCGGTAATTATGCGTTTTTTCGAAAAGACCATGCTTTGCAAATTTAAAGTAGACGAAACTTACTGTAAGTTTCATATATAATATTTTTTTCTACGACCAACCGTTACGCCGCTAGAGCGCACTAAAGAATGGCCAGAATTCCCAAAACTTAAAAAAAACGCTAAATACTGCTGCGTTCCATAAGGTTTTCGTGGAAACGACCCGATAATTTTCACTACTTTTGATAATAAACTTAATCAAATACATAGTAATAAACAAACTAGTGTGTCCGCTGACCACAAGCCTCGCCTGAAAGAAATATCTGTCTAAAATCAAATTGGAAAAAAATTGCAGACAATAAGAGTAAAAAAACGTAAAATTACTTATTTATATATTAAAATTAAAATTACTTGATACATACAGAAACAGTATAATGAAATGTACAAGAAATTGTTTTGACAAAGGTAATAATCTCATGAAAGGTATAGGTTGGTTGGTAGGATCATGTAATTAGATCTCGTCATGTTGAAGGTCGGCATTCTATCCGCCCCTTTTTTTGTAGGTGTACCCTAGAGTAGATAGGCAGCTGCTTCTTCATCCTCCAGTGCTGCTAAGGCTTCCTCAAAGGTAGGAAACTGAAGACCAAGTTCCTCTTGGAGATCCAAATCTTCAGCTTCGTTGGTCAAGGTCACAAAAAAACCCCCATATAAAAAATTTCATGAAATTATTTCGAAACAGTCGAAAGATATTGAATAAAACGCGATTTATTTTTTCAACTTTGACACCCTGTATCTCAGAAACAAAGCATTTCCGGAGCCACCTACATATGAACTTTTTTGCTTAGAATGATGAGTTCTAGTAATCCTTTAATTTTGGCGGATTAGATAAGATTCACCCTGTACATCAGTAAACCTCAGAGTGGTGTTCAGAGACCCAAAAAACATAAAAAACAAATGTGATTATTTTTAGATTTTATTTCATTGTTTAACCTTGTTCATTTATGAATGAAGTTGATTTTATTTGAAATTCTACCCCAAGCAAGGACTTGAGATCATCAGCGGTCATTAACTCTATCCACCTACAAACATAGAATTCTAGAGGCTGATGAGCGTTGGCGTAGTACTTTCATTAGTACCAGTCATAATAAGCAACAACAGTGATAATGGCACATTCTCATTATGTAGTCGTGCGTTATTTGGTGTCACGTTAATATTTATATACTTACAAAAATACAGCAACTATATTCTTTACGAAGAAGTACAATTACCATATTAAGTAGTTATTGAAAAAGAACTCTGTTTGCCATTACAAGGGGTTATTATCTAGCGAAAAGGTTATTATCTCAACTCGTGGAAACAAGGTACCACAGCATCGCCCTAATCAAGTGCGAGTTTAGAGATGCATAATGTTTTCAGTGGTCCGTTCATCAACGCAACGACAGGCTTTTTTGCTTAATTCTGAGCAATAGTTTGATCCTAACTCGATAATTTCATTTATCTTTAAGTAGATATAATGGGGTGACCCTAGGCCACTTTGACGCACACATTCGTTATGTCCAAGTACAAAGTTTTTCATGGTCAAGGTCAAGGTCAACTCAACTGCCAGGTTCCAAGGGAATTGCTCGCGAAAAAAAAATTGCATTAGATATTTGGGGCTTATTTTTCACGGAAAGCAATAGTTCAGTACACAAATATGTACATAGATTCGAAGAACCCGTCATACAAAACTGCCAGACACACTGATGTAGTAGAAATAAAAGCAGTGATTGGATTACTATATATATATATATATATATATATATATATATATATATACATATATAATATCAGGTAGCTCTAAAAGTAATCACCAGAATGCAGCAGATCTTTTTAGAACTAACGGTATGGTAATGGAAATCTATCGACTAACTGTCTCTGGAAATATTTAGATTTCTTTTGCGTAACATGCGGTTCGATGACAAAACAACCCGGGAATATCGACAGATATATGATAAAATGGCTGCTATTCGTAAATTTTTTGATAGTTTTACAAATAACGTACCAAAATATTATTCATTGTCGATACTTACGACAGTAGATGCAATTCTACAAGGATTTAGAGGAAAATGTGGTTTCAGGGTTTATATGCCAAGTAAACCACGTAAGTATGTTATCAAAATATATGCCTTAGTTGATGCCAAAATGTACTATACAACTTCAATGGAGGTATACGTGGGAAAGCAAGTTGGTGGTCTATATAGGGTCGATACTTCAAATTTGCAAATTCTGCAAACCAATATTTGGAACGAAAAGGAATGTTACTATGGACAATTTCTTTACAAGCACGGAAGTAGCAAATAAGCTCTTGAAAGAGCACCAGTTAACTATCATAGGGACTCTACGAAAAAATAAAAAAACAGATTCCACCTCTTCTTTTTCTAAGGCAACCAGAGCAGTCGAGTATGCTTGCATTCCAAGAACAGGCAACACTCGTTTCCTATATACCACGAAAAAATAAAAATGTGTTGCTTCTCTCCACAATGCATTTTTCTGACACCATCTATAACTTAACAAAGAAACCAGGAATAATTATGAATTATAACACAACCAAAGGAGGGGTTGACATGGTTGATAAACTTTGCGAAACTTACAACTGTGCCAGGCCCACCTGCCGTTGGCCGATGGTCATACTTTACTGTGCGCTAAATGTGGGAGGAATTAATTCTTACATTATTTACAAGGCTAATAATGTAATGTATGAGCGCTGCCCTAGAAAAGTATTTTTAGAAAGGCTTGGATATGGTTTAGTAAATGATCATATAAAACGTCGTGTGGCACAGCACAATATTGCAAAAACAATTCGCTTCAGATTATCAGAAATTTGGGGGGCTCAAGATGAGAATCAACCGCCTAGAGAAAATGTTTATGGGAGATGCAGTTATTGTTCAAGTACAAAAAATAGAAAAACACGATACAGCTGTTGCAAATGTTCAAAATTTATGTGTTTAGAACATTTAACACCTATTTGTAGAGAATGCGGAACAGCAACTGATGACTAAAAAACATCATGTTCAATATTCGTTATACCTCTTCCAAAAATAACTATTTACTTAATTGCTCAATGTTCTCTTTAGTTGTACCTTTTTCAACATAGTGTGTAATATTTTGCAAAAAAAAAATGATTTTTTTATAAAGGTTTTGCTTGTATCAAAAAATCACTATGTACTTAATAAAGGAATAAAATGTGTATTCTGTTAAGTAATTAATAATGTTTTTTTATTAAACTTCAACACACGGTGGAGTTGATTCTGTTATAAAATAAATGTCCCCCTTCATAAAATAGTAGTCTCAGAGGCCGACGTTAGCAACAATAGCCTGTGATCGCACGTTAGTAGATGAGGGTTAAGGATCCTTTAATTTTTTTACAAAACGCGTATAATAGTTTTGCTCGTAAGGTTAAATTAATGTTAAGGCAATCCATGCTAAAGGTGAATGTGGTCTTAGCCTGCAAGTTCATGCAACCTCAAAATCATATTATTGAGTTGAAGACTTTTGCCATAAAAAATTATGTTATTGATATGTCAACCAATTTACGGGTGTGGTACAATAAAAACGTGTATTATAAGTTACAAACAAAATTAGAGGAGTTTTCCAAAAGGAATTCCGGTTGGGCATTACATAAAGTTTTACATTTAATGGTGAATATTCCATTCCATTTAGAGGTGGTCGTTCAACCTATGTTAAAGTTGCCCCCTTCATAGCAGTAAAGCGTGCAGTAGTGAGTGTTAAAAATAACGATGAGTATTGCTTCCTGTGAGCCGTTGTTTCGGCATTATATCCCGCTTCACAGCATTCATATTGGACTTCTAGATATCCTCATTTCATTAAAATGTCGGATTGAAAAAATTCGAAAAATTAAATAATCTCGCAATTAATTTGTACTGCATAAATGATAATAAAAATTGCACCCTTTGTATTGAGTAATCAGCAAAACGACAGGGAGCCTATAAATCTTTTCGTAATTTCTACTAATGATCAAGCCGCGGATGTTATTAATACAAAAAATAACACTATATATCATTTCACGTGGAAACATGTCAGCTCATGTTCATAAACAACTATCGAATATGATGTGCATGAAATTTATCTGTTACCGATGCGTAAACCATTTTTCTTCAGATCGCCTTCTACAAAAACATTTTGCTCACTGCCAGCAACTTAATCAATGCTCTGCTAAGCTGCCTACCAAAGCAGAAATAAATTTACAGTTCAAAAATTTCGCATTCCATGAAAAGGTACCATTTGTAATTTATGCCGGTTTAGAAAGTATTTTAGAAAAGTGTACAAATGGTATTGAAAATAATACTCTATTTCACTCCAAACATATACCATTCAGCATTGAATGGAATTCAGCTTTATCCCGATTTAGGCTTTGTAGAGGAAATGATTGTATTCAATGGTTTGTTAACGAGTTTCAAAGTATTGCACATTGGACCACCGAAATAATCAATCAAATAATTCCTATGGATACTTTAAGTTCCAGCTAGGTTGAGCAATTTGAAAGTGCCACGATTTGTCACATTTGCCGAAAACCATTTACTGATTCTGATATAAAAGTTAGAGACCATCATCATCTTACAGGAGCATTTCGGGGGGCAGCGCATTAGGTATGTAACCTAAACTATACAAACTCCCACATTCTACCAGTTGTGTTTCATAATTTAAGAGGTTATGAATCTCATGTTATCATTAGAGAATTGCTTAGTGTTCCCGGTTCAATTTTGCTGCTGCCCATGAACAAGGAAAGATATCTCTTTCACGAAGGTAATAGTAGGTACTAAAATTAAGTTTAGATTTATGGACTCTTTCAGATTTACGGGCAAGTAGTATTGAAAAGTTGACAGACTATTTGGAGGACAGTAAAAAAATGATTACCCGCGCTAATTGCAATAATGATGATGAATATTCTTTACTAGTTCGCAAAGGCATGTTTCCTTATGAGTATATTGATACTTGGGATAAATTAAGCGAGACCATGCTCCCTCCCAAAGAAGCATTTTTCAGTCATCTTAATAATGAGGGAATCAGTGATGCAAGTTTTGCACATGCGGTTAACGTTTGGAACAAATTTAGTATTAAATCGTTAGGAGAATACTCGGATTTGTATTTAAAAACAGACATTCTACTTTTAGCAGATATTTTCGAGAACTTTCGGCAAACTTGTTAAGTACTTACAAGCTTGATCCTCTGCATTATTATACAGCCCCCGGTTTAGCATGCGATGCTATGCTTAAAATTACACAAGTAAAGTTAGAACTATTTACTGATATTGATATTGTAATGTTTATTGAAAGAGGGATTAGAGGTGGTGTAGCTCAATGTTCAAATCGGTATGCTAAAGCTAACAATAAGTACATGGGGGAAAAATTTGAACCCACTTCCGAAAGTGTGTATTTAACTACGACGTAAATAATTTATATGGAGCCGCCATGTCGGAATTTCTACCCTTTGGCGATTTTTCTTTTAATGATGAAGCTAATTTTGAAACTTTAGATTTAATAAACCATCCTGATGATTCGGAAATGGGTTATATAGTCGAGTGTGATTTAGATTATCCCATAGAATTACATGAGAGGAACAGAGATCTACCTCTGGCCCCCGAACATATGGGTCCACCCGCACCTGATTCCAAAATGAAAAAATTGCTGCTTACATTGTAAATTTCAATAAATTAATGATTAATAGTGTTTATGGGAAGCTGATGGAAAATATACGTAAACATAAGGACATACGTTTAGTAACGAAATGGGAGGGTCGCTATGGTGCTCGTGCTTACATAGCAAAACCAAATTTTCATAGTTGTACAATATTTGACAAGGATATGCTTATCATTCAAATGAATAAGCTAGAAGTATATTTCAATAAACAATAAGATATGCGGTATTCAGTGTTTTAGACGTTTCAAAAACTTTTTTATATAATTCTCATTACGGTTACACCCTACCCAAGTTCCATAATAATGCTAAGCTCTGGTACACGGGTACGGCTAATCTCATATACGCCTTTTCAGTTTCCGATATCTATGAATGCATTAAAGAGGACATTGATAAATTCCATACATCTGATTATAGCCACGCCAACATCTTTGGACTCCCATTAGTAAATCAAAAAGACCCCGGCTTAATGAAAGATGAAAATCATGACGAAATTATGGTGGAATTTGTAGGACTTCGTGCAAAAATGTATCCTTATGTTCCCTCCGTCAGTACTTTGCAAAAGGGTTGTGTAAAACGGCATGAAATTTTTGTTAAGAAAATATACAGAGCACTCAAAAATCAAATGTCAACTGCAGGTACCTAATATTGCAATTTCTTTTTATTTTAAGTATTACATCTAATTTTTCAATATTAAAATGGCCTTGAAATACAAGATGACACCTTTTTTTATTTTGTAGGGTAAATCAAACTTAGTACTAATTGAAAAAAAATACGGGATATTAATAAAACATGGAAATAATTTAATCACGTATAGAATTTAAAAAATAATTACAACTACAAACACTTGCTTCTACTTTAATAAATGTCCAAAGTGGCGTACATTTTGATCACTACAAAGGCGTATTCTGTCTTGGAAAAGCCTCTTTACATTTAATAACATTTGAGGTGTTATTGCTTCAAAGGCATTGCGTATTCTTGCCTTCATATCATCAGGTGTAGTCGGAGATACCTTACAAACAACACCTTTTGTGTAACCCCATAAAAAAATTGCCATATCTAGGGATCTTCTAGACCAGTTTTGTGGTCCTCCCCGACCTATCCATTTATTAGGGAAAGTTTTATTTAAATATTGGCGAATTCGGACTTCAAAATGTGCCGGGGCACCATCTAACTGAAGCCACATCTGTCTTCTGATATCTATTGGCATATCTTCTAAAAGATCAGCTAAATTATGTTGCAAAAATCTTCTAAACTTTCAACCGTTTAAATTTCCATTAAAAAAGCGAGACTCTATTATGTGCGATCCCAAAATTCCGGCCCGCACGTTAACACAGACCATCGGTGCTGATGATCAAGGGTCCGAACTAAATAGGGATTTTCATCACTGTACTAATGGAAATTGTGTCTGCTAACTATCCGTTACGATGGAACGTAGATTCGTCTGAAAATAGTACAGAGTCGCAAAAATTATCACTTTCACCCACTTTGTCGAGAGGCCATAGGCAAAAATCTTCGAAGGGTATCATTATCAACCAGAACCTGGTGTAACTGAACACGGTATGGATGAACTTTGTGTCTTTTAATTATTCTACCAACGCTTCGCTTGCTGAAAGCTACTTCTCGACTTTTTTCTGTTAATTTTCTGGTATGCTATATATATATTTGATTCTGTATACTCTTTGGCTATACTTCCCGTTCTACAGAACACTTCCAACAATCCTTACAATACTCTTTTGTTTGAATGATTGCGAGTAGGATATTTTTGAGTAAAAAACTATTTCTGCTCCATTCTCCAATAGCTAAAATCATATCAATTCTTTTGTTTACAGAGTATGTTTTCATTCTTACACAATTTTCGTAGGACAATTTCGCTTATTATTAAGTGACTACCTTAGAAATACAATATTATGACGTTATATTATTTAACAAATGTCAAATAATAATTAAATATTGTCAATGCCACCTTGCATCATCAAGTAAACCTAAGAGTATCGGAATTATTACAACTTAATTAAAAATTTCAAAATAAATCAAAAACTCTTAGAATAGGTATAGGGAATCCTAGTAGAATTTGAAAGGTTAGAAAATTTTACTACAAATTTTTTTATTAAACACAGGGTGTGCTATTTAAAATAAGGCAGTTTTTTTGCAATATTGGGTACCTGAAGTTGACGTTTGATTTTTGAGTGCCCTGTGTATTTTCTTAACAAAAATTTTATGCTGTCTTACACAACAACCCTTTTGCAAGTACTGACAGAGGCTACCCTGTTTCAATAATAATAAACGTAGCAAAAATAAATTTTGAATTCAAGCCTGTAATTACAAAAATCACTAAATATCATTGTAACAGTAGGTTTTGGGTATAGGGAATTCTATTGCAACTTGTCTTTATTTTATTCGTAGATTTCAAAAAACATATGTTATGCAGGGTGTTCCATTAAAACAAATATAACTTTGATATAAATCCTTTTTTGTGAACACCCTATACAGTTGAAATTATTTTTAAATTGTGCTCCTAAACACCCTGTATATGCTCCAAGTAAAAATAATTTAAAAATTCGAATAGTTTCCTATAGAAACTCCGTGTACGGTGCGCCAGCCTACATATATACACACACACACACACACTATATATATATATATATATATATATATATATATATATATATATATATATATATACAGGGTGTTCCTTAATAATATGCGAATATTGAAATGGATGAATCTACACGAAAAAATAATTATAGTTTGCTTAATAAAGTACGGTCCTAAACTGTACCGTTACGGAAATACGGGGTGTCAAATTTACACGAAAAATACGAAAATTAATTGATATCTTCCAAACCGCTATACATTTTCCAGTGAAATTTAGTACGAAGCTAGAGTGCATGAAAGTGGATATTTTTCGATACGAAGTTAATTTCCAGCTTCTGCAGTGGCGTGCGTACGGGCACTCACTTGGATATTTTTGAAGAAATAAAATTTTACGTCACTGATTTCTTGAAAAACAAAATTACATTTTAATGCCTCGTTCAATTTGAAACATAAAAGCTCTCTTGAATTATGTACCTAGAATGTTCCGTTTGGGAGTAATAAAATAAAAACCGTTGTATTGTACGAGAAAATTAATTCAATGAATGAAATAACAATTTCGCAATAAGTCTAGCTGCCTTTCAAAATGACACTTGCTTTTTCCATGTGGCATTTTCTAGTTCAATTTAAGTCACTGTAAATTAACTTTTCCCATTATTTTTGTACAATTTTCTTATTAATGATGTATACAATTGCTGAAATGGCTGATATGCATTATGTGTATGGCCTCGCTGATGGCAATGGAGAAAAAGCCAGACGGATTTATTATCAGAGATATCCCAATCGTGCTTTACCAAATAGTCAAACCTTCTCGAATATTCATCAGCGTCTTGTTGGTAGTGTCCGAAGAGGTACATCTGAAGGTAGGCCTCTAAGTGTAAGAACAACTGAAATTGAGGAAGCAGTCCTGCACGCAGTCGAAGAACAGCCTGAAACGAGTACAAGAAAGATAGCGACAAACTTGAATATTTGCCATCAAATTGTTTGGAGAATTTTAATGGATTATTTGTTATATCCATGCCATATTTTGAGAGTACAGGCATTACTCCCGAGAGATTTTCCTAAGCGAGTAACTTTTTGTCGGTGGTATCTTCATAATATTGCACATAATCCACAAATCGATTCACACATCCTGTTCACGGACGAATGTAATTTCTCAAGAAATGCGATTCAGAATTTTCACAATAACCAGTTGTGGGCGGATGAGAATCCCAAAGCCACAACTGAAACCCATATCCAACATCAATTTTCGGTGAACGTCTGGTCAGAAATTATAGCCGATTACTTTATTGGTCCATTCTTTCTTCCGAGACGACTTGATGGACAATCTTACCTTACTTTCATTCGTGAACAATTGCCTGAGCTGCTTGAGGATGTTCCGC
This sequence comes from Vesta saturnalis, assembly GCA_036346205.1. Lineage (NCBI taxonomy): Eukaryota > Metazoa > Arthropoda > Insecta > Coleoptera > Lampyridae > Vesta > Vesta saturnalis. The sequence goes on from JARFJB010000002.1 coordinate 4,482,160, forward strand.
TTTTAATAAGACACCATATGTGGTACATGCATGATGGTGCACCAGCACATTTCAGTGGAATGGTTCGCAATCATCTAGATACTGTTTATTCTAATCGTTGGATTGGCCGTGGGGGACCTCAATAATGGCCACCACGGTCCCCCGACCTTAACAGCTTAGATTTTTTCTTGTTGGGCTATCTAAAATCGCTAGTGTACACAAGTCCCATTAACAGTGTAGAAGAATTGAAAGAGAAAATAGTAGCAGCATGTAATAATATAAAACATACTCCGGGAATATTTCAACAAGTGCGGAATTCCATGAGAAGGAGGGCAGAAGCATGCATTTTGAGTGAAGGACGGCATTTCCAACAATTTTTGGGATTACCGTTCCATATTACTTGTTCCCAATATTATGTTTATGCTGTATGTTTCCATTTGTTGTTTTTGTTGTTGTTCAGTGAAAGCAGATGCCAATTTGTAACGTATTCTTTCAATCATTAAATTACATAATTTTCTCTTACAATACAACGGTTTTTATTTTATTACTTCCAAACGTAACATTCTAGGAACATAATTCAAGACAGCTTTTATTTTTCAAATTGAACGAGGAATTAAAATATAATTTTGTTTTTCAAGAAATTAGTGGCATATCATTTTTTTCTTCAAAAATATCCAAGTGAGTGCCGGTACGCACGCCACTGCTGAAGCTGGAATTTAACTTCGTATCGAAAAATATCCACTTTCATGCACTCACTCACAGCTTCGTACTAAATTTCACTGGAAAATGTTTAGCGGTTTAGAAGATATCAATTAATTTTCGTATTTTTCGTGTATCTTTGACACCCCGTATTTCCGTAGCGGTACAGTGTAGGACCGTACTTTATTAAGCAAACTATAATTATTTTTTCGTGTAGACTCATCCACTTTAATATTCGCATATCATTAAGGAACACCCTGTATATATATATATATATATATATATATATATATATATATATATACAAGTCAGTCAATAATCACTCCCCAGCTCTCGGATATGTTTTCTACAATTAAAAATAAGACAAAAATGAAGAATCCCGAAAGCTAAGCCGTTTTCAGGTAAAATTGAAATAAAAAATTAACATTTTTAAATTTTTTGTTTATTCTTAACAAATCTAAATACAAAAAAAATTAGAATATTAAAGAAAAATACCATCTGAGTCGAGCTAAGCGAAAATAAACATCTAATTCCTTAACTATGAGTGAAGTTCCTGGCAACAGAAGCGAAAGTCTCATGATTTATTTCTGCCACTGCTTCGTGAATCGGGGCAATAACGTTATCTACTCCGGCAGGCACAGTAAAATAGACCTTTTCTTTTATGTATCCCCACAGCCAAAAATCTATTGAATTTAAGTCGGGAGACCGGGCTGGCCACGCTATTGGTCCGCCCCGCCCAATCCATTTATTGGGAAAAAAAACGGTGATTCAAAGTATCTTGCACCGAGCGTGTGCAGGCGCTCCATCACGTTGAAAAAACATTGTTGTACGTTGTTGTAAAAGAACATCCTCTAACAAACATGGCAAAGTGTTCTCCAGAAAATTACTGTAATTTTCAACATTCAGTGTTCTTGGCAGAAAATATGGACCGATGATTCGTTTTCTCAACATACCTATCCGAACATTTACAACCAGAGCCTTTGCTGATTTCGCCGACGTACAATATGCGGATTTTCATAGTGCCAATAATAAAGGTTGTGATAATTTAAAATTCCTTCTTGGTTGAAATGAGCTTCATCGGTAAATAAAACATTATGGAAAAAGTCGGAATTGCTTTGAATTTGGTGTAATGTCCATGTACAAAAATTTACTCTAAATCTCCTGGATGTAACATTTGAATAGTCTGTGGATGGTATGGATACAAGTTGTATCTTGGAAGACATCTATGAACTGAGCATTGGGTGTGGCGTCTATTTCTTGACAACCAACGTGTACTGTTAGTAGGATTATTCTCAATATCCTGCAATAACTGTTCCTCCTGTTGCCATGTAAGTTTTCTAGGTCGGCCGGCATGCTTAGAACGTTTTGAAGCAATACATCCTGTCTCCACAACACGTGTTTCTACATTTTGGATTGTTTTGTGATTTGGATGACGTCGGTTCGGAAATCTTTCTCTGTACAAACGCTCGGCAGCACGGGCGTTATCATAGCAAGCGCCTAAAGCTTTTATCATATCGACGTATTCTCGGTTAGTATGCTCTGGCATCTTGAATTTAAAAATACTTTTGAAGCTTCCAATATTCACTAAACTAAACATAAAAACGTCAAAGTCAAGTAAATCCTACATTTTTTGTCTGGCACCAAATTACTCAAACATAAGTTCTTTAAATAAAAAAGAAAGTGATAAGTTTTTGAGCGTTAATTACCGAAATAGTGAAATTCTGTTTTCGTTTCGGTTACTCGGCTCAGACGGTTCTTCGTTTTCAATATTTCAAGCTACTTTTTTAATTTGAAATTATAGAAATAATATAATAAATAAGGAAAAATTAATAAATGTTAATTCTTCATTCCAATTGTTCGCGAAAATGGCTTCGCTTTCGGGATTTTAGTATTCTTCATTTTTATCTAATTTTTAATTGTAGAACACATATCCGAGAGCTGGGGAGTGATTATTGACTCACCCTGTATTTCGCATTACATTTTTTAAATTCCTACAAACTTTTAAGAATGCAAATGTATTGTTTTATATAAAGCAAAATTCATTGTACGTTAGAGAATTATTTATAGTGAAATCTTTTTCTTCATTATATATCCCAGTATTCTTTGATGAATACATCATATTCAAGTTTTTGCGAGGACTGAGAAAGCGATATAATTTAGTTCAATACCTTTCAGCTCGCGATGTGTGAGAGCGTGCAAAAGACATAAGACATTACACAATTAAACTTTATTCATACACTTTCAAGGTTTCTTACTTACACATATTGCAAATTTATTTCTATTACTACATATTTCAGGTAAATATCTCATTTCATCAAAATTGAAGCACGTTTAATGATTCGACCATTGTCATTGAGAACTTTTAATCCAATTGATGTTAAAAAGTATTTGTCTGCAGATGTTAACCGCAATGAGGGTTGATGATGATAGAGATGAAGTTCTTTGTACAAAGGTGGAATTGTCCTATGATTAATTCGTAGACTCATGTTCTTTTAGTTCTAAGCGTACCGTGAATGGTGATCTTTCACCAAAGTCTATTAATTCTCCCTTTTGATTTGTCAATTTAATTGTTATATTACTTATTACGTCGGTGTTTACTTCTAAATATTGAGTATTGCCTGGAGTTTTATCCAGACTATAACCCGGTGGGACTGAAACGTCAATTTCATATATTACTTTTGCAAGTTTCCCGTTTCGATAAGATCCTTTTATAATGTTGCTCTGCACGTATATGTAAAATATTTGCTTTTAGATTCAAAACCGAGCATACCGCCAATGCTATTCTCTTTAGTAAAATCGATCTGAATAGACTGTTTATCTCAAATTTAAGTGTATTATTGTTTGCCCTAATGAAAATTTTTTTGTGGGTATCTTCGATTTCAGATAATCACTAATTTCATCTAACTCATACGCACCGTGTGGAATATTAATCACTCGCAAATGAGATGAATTTGTTCTAAAATAAAATGTATCATTACCCGTATAAATGTTTCTAATGCTGTTGCAGCCGTAAAATCCCACCAATCCAATAACGTATTTCTTCTCCAAATCTAGCTCTATCGGTGGATAGAAATTGTTACTAAATTTTACATCTCCGAAAGTACTTAATCACTTCGATTAGTGGTCGAAGATTACTGAAACTATCGTAGTACCACGCTTTTTGTAGCAAAGCCAATGTGTACCCGGCCTCTTTGACTATCTAGTTGATGATTCCAGATTCATTTTTCCATGGTAATTTAGGCATGCTATCTCTCATAAAAATACCCCTAAAGTAGGCTACATTTTTTGTGTATTTATTTAAATCAATACCTCTTTTGGGTAATCTATTCAGTTTTTTGGAAACGGTTTTAAGTATAATACACCACCGCCAGATTTGTATGGTTTTAAATAAAGTGCGCCGCCGGAGCCTAGAGCGATCGATTCCGTTATGTCATTATGGCGCGATGTCTCTTCTTGGAATTTTTTGTCATTTTTTGCTTTCATTTTTTTAGCTATTGTTTTTCGTACATGCAATAAATTTCCACCGTTCTTCTTCTTGAACCGACGTTTACACCCCATTCCAAATTTTCCCTTTTCTTTCATGGCGGCACCAACTGCTAAAGCTGCAGCTCATTCGCTTAATGTTGCGCCTGCCGATTTAAAGCGTTCCCAAGCTTTTTCTTCTAAAATTTTATCTGCTCTATGTCAACTTTCTAAATCTCGGTAGTCTCTATAACTGATATAATGCAGCTTGCACTGAGCATCTAATTGATTAATACCGGTATCACCGCGTGCGAGTCGTTTCTCTAATCTTGTACCAGGACCACAATACTGGTAACCGGATAAATGTAATTCAACCGGAAGTTTATTGATTAGCGTATTCACTAAACCACCCGCACTCTTTCGCTTCTTAACTATCATTGTTCACCTTGAGGGATAGGGTAGCGTATTTATACCTAAAATCGAGAGCACAAAAACTTTATTTTTAATAAATGCTATACATTAGATAAGCAGGACGATAATACAATATTACCATTAAGCATACAGTGTTCTGTGAATTAATATTATACTTAGCATTTATAACATCTTGAATGTCTTTATAAATGTCATCATCATTGCCATAGAATTATTTCTCACGAAAACAACAAGATTGTAAGATTCAAGAAATTCCAATCTATAGCTTATTATATTATTTAAAATGAATTGTTCTTTTACGTTATGGGGATTGAATGTACACGAACAGCAGTTGTAGTTTTCTTACCTAACAGTTTTCAAAATTCTGCCATATCCTTTAATCAATTCCCAATTGTAATAAATACCAAGATTGCTGGATAGAGATTCATAATGCTGATCACATATCATATCTTCTTCCTCGTTTACATTTCACCAATCAATTTAACTTTCAATTTCTTGGGATCGGAAAAATTGATATCTACATATGAATGCCATCGTAGAAGTTCATTCCATTCCATCGCGTCTAATACCACATTACCACAGTTGCCACACTCCATACGCACTACTGGTGCAAGGTTAAGGTGTGTACTTTATCCAGTTTCAACATGAGTATCGGTCGATAGTTTATAAGAAACACAATCGATTAAGTATTCATTTGCCTGTTTATACATTTCATGCTGAGATCGGTCAGAATAACCTTCATCTTATTTCTCTTCATTTTTACTACTACTATAACTATTTTGACAACATGAACAACCAAATGTTAAATTATTATTCATATTATTACTACAACGGATTTGGATCGTTCCAGAAATGCTTTTATTGCTGCTTGCATGACTTTACTTGCTCACAATTGTACTACGATTAAACGCTGTTTACGAAACGATTCTAGTTTAAGCATGTTGTATATGGTTATGTTTATTTTTGATACCAATACATTTTGAATTACTTGAACAATGAATCGCCTTTATTCTTGAAAATTGATTTCTCAGAGGTTTGAATGATGGGGAAACGGTTACCTGTGTTAGGTAACAGATCCCTGTTCTGGGAAACGGCTACCCTGTTTTGGGAAACGGTTATCTGTCTTGGGGAACCGGATCTGGTTTTTAGGAAAACTACCTCACCCTGGTAGTTTAGGACAGTAGTGTTATGAATCCACATACTGTAAGCATAATCTTTTTATTACAATTTAGGCAATACAAAAATTTTGATTCACATTTTAGCATAGACAACGACAATCTGTATGATACCCTGTACTCTTAACGGGTGTCGTGTAAATAATTCACCCACTTATGATTAATACTTCTAGCCCAGAGTTGTAATTAGCTATGGAAAATAATGGATAAGTAGAAAATTTTATGCCACTTTGCTCATCGGTAGATCGATAGGTCCAGGTTCAATAACATTTGATTTGCTTATTAACAAAAATAGAATTGCTTTTTTCGCTTTACAAAAAAAGTGTTGCTTCAAACCTGAAAATAAATAATGTAATCTCGGACGCCAATTTGTTTTTAAGGAACAAATAAACCTTAAAAAATAGAAAAGTCACAAAAACTCATGAAAATAACAAGTAGAAAATAATGGCAACAATGAGTTTTATTACGATACTTAATTTGATTATAAGGATGATCTCTTAAAAACTAACGTTAGTTAACTGCCTTAAACTATAATGTGAATTAATTAACAATATGAAATACCTGGAGTAATTTCTTTTATATTTTGGGTGTCACTGGAATTTCAGGAGATAAAGAAATGCTGTCTATTCAAAACTTTAAATTTGTTGCGCAATTTTAATGGAAGTTGAAGTAAACATCAGATTGATATGCTGGTAATTCCAAATATATAAAAAAAAAATTATAAACCTCCAAACTGAATTGATATTGCATGGTTCAAAGTAAAATTTGGTAATTGAAATCCCACTTCGTAGTAGCAGAGGCTATTGCATCATCTTGCAAAGTTAACGTTAAAATAAAATTCAACCCAAAGTAAAAATAAGTGGTAAGAGTATAAGTAAAGTTGCCTGAAATGTAAATGTCTCAAATTTCAGTATAATAAATTTAATAACTCACCATATAAATGTGGCACTCTTAATAAAAAATTTAAACAATGCGAAAATGGCTTCTACTTAAACACGTAGCTCAAGCAATGAATAAAGGACGCTCAAAGTAACCCTACGCAATGACCGAAAATGATTTAAAGGGCGGAAAGGGATGTGCAAACGTATAATACTTGAAATAATTTATTAAAAGAACTATATGGACATTTGTTATGCCAATAAGGTATGCAACTAACGCGACACGAAATGCACTTAAGTTGCCAATCTGAACGTAAATTTTAAACATACATAAAAAGGTTTGTTACAACCCTCGACCTTGAGAATTGATTTCTAAGAATTAACGCCCTGAACGGTAGAATCCCACGCACCTTGAAAAGTGTATTTAATACCCCTGACTTTGAAAATTGATTTATAAGAATTAACACCTTAGCTCAGCCAGGAATTTCTTGGTGACCTTGAGGAATATACGTAGGCAATGTGTGTGATGGGCTTTAGCAAAACACTCATAGAAAAAGTATAGTGGAAGAGTGGTCTAGGATCCGCCTAGCTATTTGAAGAGTATACTTTGATGTAGACAGTGTGTACGTGCGCTTCAATGACTAACTTCAGAATGGTTCAGAACCCCCTAGCATATCTATGACCTTGAAAATTCTTTGACTTGGACGCGGCGAGTGTGTATGAGAGCTTCAATGACCTTAACCTTGAATAATATGCTTTGGCATAGGTAATGTGTACACTGACCTTGAAAACCATGTAGTGATGTGTGCGATGACCTTGACTTTCTGATTTAATAATATTTATAAGACATAATAATTTTTATAAGATTTGATGCAGAGCAAATTTAGATATCCTAATACTTGATGCAGGCAATGTGTACGATGACCTTGACCTTGAAAAAGCAAACTTGGACATAGGCAATATAATCTTGAAAAACCTTGTACTTTGAAATAGGCAATGTGTACCTGAGCTTCAATGACGTTGTACTTGGACATAACGAATGTGTACGTCAAAGCGGCCTAGTATATCTACTTCTGTAGTTTATTAGAATCAGAAATATTTACAGAAGTAGCACACAAATAAATACTAGTACTCCACAGCAAAGTTAAAGGAAACCAAAAAACTTGCTTCCCTTTCGTAGCATTCAACAAGATAAATCAGCAAAGGTGCTCATGGACCAATGCTGTATAAAAGTGTTCGAAATAATCGAACGCAATATTAATACAGGGTGAGTCAGAAAGAATGGGTCAACACTAAGTTGGAGATATTTGATACCAAAATATTATGTTTGAACTCATCACCCCTTATACACGAATGTTGCTGGTTTAAGAGATACAGGGTGTTAAAGGTTTAAATTTTATTTCTCTATAATTGAAAATGTTTTGATAGCATGAACCTGAAAATTGGTAGTGTTGGGTTTTGTAGTGTGAGAGTTACCAATTTGAAGCTTACTTTGACGTTGCTTCTAGAGAGCGCTAGTTTTGTTTGGGTCGCCTAACTTTATCGGTTTCTGAGTTATCTTATTTGCATTTAAAAGTTTCAATTATTAGCCTGAGCAAAAACAAATCATATCACGCATCTTACGGTTGTAAAAATTCTTATGTCGTTGCATTTTTTGATCACTAGCTAATAATTTTACACGAATAATAAATCACACGCACACAAAATACACTAATATTTATTGATATGAAAATTTGAACCAAGCCTACTTATAGCAATATCACCGTCTGAAATAAAATCAACAAAATACATTGAAACCTTTAAATGCAAATAACTCAGAAACCGATCAAGTTAGGCGACTTAAACAGAAGTACCTTTTTTTATGTAGAATTGAACGTTCTTTTGGATTTTTAACTTTTTTAATCATAGCCTTACACATAAAAAAATGTTTTGATTTACCTAAATAACACCGTGGAACTAGCGTCCTCTAGGATCAACGTCAAAATAAGCTTCAAATTCATAATTCTCATACCACAAAATCCAACACTACCAATTTTCAGATTCATGCTATCAAAACTTCCTCAATTATTGAGAAATTGTCTGACTCGTTAATTACACTAACACGTCTAAAGGACGTTCGTTCCAATTTACTAAACACAAATGATTTCCACCTGTTCAACGTAAATACATACACAAACTTAAATAAAGTAAACAGCTGAATTACCGTAGTCCTAACAAATTCACGGATGCTCTTTCCTCCCCAAGTCATAGATACAAGAGAAAACTTAAAACTTGAAATACCATTCAAATACTAGTGCCCCATATCAACTCATAAGACAGCTTTAAGCTTCCAAAACTTGTCCTGGAGTAATACCTGCATTGCAATTTGAAAGCAGTATTCTAATGCTGGGACTTCATACCAAAACTTGTGCTAGGGTGTTAGTCCCTGCAGCGCATTAGGGATTTTCCCCGAGGTCAACTTTCACATTACAACTTGTAAGGCAGGTGTAAGGCTTAGCTACTTGCTCTCGAGGCTGCGCCCCTTGTCGTGATCGGAACTTGTTCGTGGGCCTTCGTGTATTATGGTGGTACGCTTGGCGGAAATTTTAAATTTGTATTATAATAAGGGGCCTTAATGCTAACTTGTAAGACAGGTGTAGGGCTTCACAACTTGCTCTCGAGACTTAGCCCCTCGCCACACCTTTGTTTTCAATGTTTTATTAAATCTTTCAGTCTCTACATTCTGATGTTTATTGCGAGAAATCTGAACTTGTATTCTAATAAGGGGGCCTAATGCTAACGTATAAGACAGGTATAGGGCTTCGCAACTTGCTTTCCAGCCTTCGCCCCCTGGAGGAAAATTTAGAATTGTATTTAAGTCTTTGCAGGTTATGGTGGAAATTTAAATTTGTCTTCTAACAAGCGGGACCCTAACGCTAACTTACAGGACAGGTATAGGTCTTCGGAACGTGCTTTTGGGGTCTTCGCCCCTGTTGTCAGGCCCCTTGGCGGTAAATTTGAACTTGTATTTAATTCTCTACATACAACGCATATCACTATCATTAGACAGCCATGATAATAATATCATGCAAATTCGGTAATACCTCTAGTAAAAAAGGCACTAAATTTATTAACACTATTGAACGCACTGTTTCAGTTTGAAAACGGTCAAACACCCCGTGGCAAATAAACAAGCTGACTTTCATAACTAAACTCGAAATCAGGTCATTATATTATTTTACATACAAGGGATGGCTTGTCGGAAATACCTCTGACAAAAAAGCCCTAGATATACAAACAAGGTTGAACGCCCTATTTCGTTTTTGAAAATGGTTATATGCCCGTGGGTAAATAAACAAGCTGCCCTCCATTTACAATTTTGATAATACACATGTGATTTAAAACTAACACATATTTCATTTCGTGATTTATTTTACCCCAAAGCTTATCATTATCATTACACAGTCATAATGATAATAATAATAGCACCCAAATTCCTAAATACCTCTGACAAAAAGGCCTTAGATTTATAAACAAGCTTGAATGCACTATTTAGTTTTTGAAAATGGACAAATGCTCCGGGGTCAAATACCGATATCGTTTCGGAAAACAACTATAGGACGCTGTGTTTTATTTTACACAACGCTTATCATTATCATTAAACACCCATATTATTAATAATATCACGCAAATTCGGAAATACCTCTGGTAAAAAGGGCCATAGATTTATAAACAATCTTGAACGCACTATTTAGTTTGCAAAAAGGCCAAACACTTCGTGGTAAATAAACAAGCTACCTTTTATCTAAAATTTTGATAATACACAAACGTTTTGAAGCTAACACCGATTTCATTCTGTAAGGCAGCTGCAGGACGCTGCTTTATTTTATCCACGCTCATCATTATCATTAGACAATCATAACCATAATATCCCACAAATTAACGTGTACACTATTGGTGAGTTTTGCATATAGTGATAAAAACACGTTTTACAGTTAAAGCAGTAAAAATACCTATACAACAGCAGATATAACCAAACTTGAAATCAGGTCACTAGCAATTAAATAAAGTAGATAAAATAAGGGGTAAGGTTAAAATAAAAAACGAGCACTTACGAGGGTTGTTGACGATAAACGTATTTGGAAGAACACCTTGACAGGTTAAACATCCTTGATGTATTCCGAGCCGAAGTCTCTTCATCATCCTATGAATTTCATAAAACCGTAAATCTAGTTTTATTTCCTTTATTTTCCTTAGCAGCTCGCCTAGCCTCTTCTTTCTCTCGTCTATGTTTATTACCTTTTCTTTACTTTCCCCTCGTATCGCGCGTCCTACTTTCGTCATTTCTGCTAAATTGCATCGTGCGCTCCCAACCAGGCCTTTTACAGGGATCCTTCTGAAGGTGGAGCATGATTCATTGGTTTTATATGCTTGGCCTAATTATCCAAGGTCGCCTTCCGTAAAACAAGTTGCACGAACAATGTGACATTCAAGGTCTATTTCACACGTTAATTAACAAACCTAAAACGTTTTAGGAGTTTGTATAGATAAATTTGTATTATGCCTTAAATAATTTTTATTACCAGTCTTTAAAAAATGCTCTTGAAATAGTAAATTCAAATACATCCAGTGTAATTAAATAACACGTAGCTAAAATAGTTTTATCGCACAAGCTAAAAACACACTTCATATAGGTGAAATTTTGCGATGCGAGGCTTTCAGCGAAGGATGTTTCGGCGATCCCCATATATTGGGTGTAAGCACACGGCAATGTTCGGGTAGGACCCGTTATCTTCGGGAGGCGAGGAGTGGGGATCGCCGACACAACCTTCGCTGGAAGCCTCACGTCGGAAAATTTTACCTATATGAAAGGATGGGTGTGGCCTAGTCTTAGCTTCACCTTAATGAAGCCATAAGGGCCTTATCTAGCCTTAGTGGTAACTCCCCACCCGGCATCCTGCGCACATTTTCATACCCTCCAGGGGCTGAACTGCCAAAAAGATCATAATTAGGGGTGAAAATACCGTCAAGGACCGAAAATTCAATCAAGAGGTTGAAAATCTCCCCCGAACAGAAGCCGACCCCCAGCCAAAAGGGCTCTAATTAGGGGGTAAAAATGTCTTCGAGTGGTTCAAAATACCCTCAATGGGTTGAAAATTACTAGAGGTTGAAAAACCCCGAAAATAAGCCATGGGGGGTGGGATATGAGCACGGCCACGTGGACGTTTTTTGTCCTCAAGTGACCCCACTCGGGAGTTTTTTGTCCTGAAGAGACCCCATGCTACTAACCTATAGTAACTTATGCACTGGAAACAAGAAGTCTATGAAAAAAAGATAAAGAACAACTAAGGATCTTTGAGCGAAGGATACTAAGAGTAATAATAGGACCAAAGAGAGTGAACAAAAACGAACACAGGCCCTTAATGAATTATGAAATATTACAACACACTGAAGAGTATAAAAGCACCAACAATCCAACGGTTAGGACACATACTGAGAAAAACTAAAATCGCAACAACAAGAACAATGATGAACTGGGAACCAACAGAAAATAGAAAGAGAGGGAGGCCAAAAACAAGATGGATAGATGAAGTAACCCAAGATTTAAACACACTAGGAGTAAAAAACTGAAAAGTATAAGCGAAAAAATGAAAAATATGGAAAGAAGTTGTGGAAAACACCAAAACCCACAGATTACTTTAGGAAAACTAAAACCAGAAGGAAAAGGGGGAGTAATCCAACCCAAGAAAAGGATAATGAAAGTTTCGATAAAGAAACGGCTTAAACCCACAAGGGTTGTATGGCCAACAGAAGAAAAAAAAATGGCGGCTGCCATTAAAAAAAATACCTTTCTGCAGCCCCGCTTTTTTTAAACACTATACTAGAAAATATTTTAGGAATGTGCACCTTCACGAATCCTATAACTTTTGCATATATTTCTCTTTCCATTAACAGAGATATGGACCGTCCATGTGCTAAGTGACCACCCGGTACACCAAATTAACACTGTTTACAGCACAAACACAGCACCAGCCTATTAATCCTTCTCGGTTGCTAAAGGAAGCAGGTATATTATAAAACTGAATTTAACTTGATCACACTTTTGTTCACCAAGGTCTACCTAATAAGAGCCCTTGAAGGTGTTTCGATGACACTTCTGCTACTGTCATCAGAGAACCCTTCTGTTTTATTAACGTTGCACTATCTAGTTTTACTGAATTGCCAAATCCTGAAAACGATTTCATAAATTTAGAGTTACTATCAATGTAACGGGGTAATGAACACAATCGAATAACAACACGGTAAGATAGACAAGTTCGAAACCTAAAAAGACATGAATCTGAAACAGTTTTACAATTCTATTCCTTTGTTTTACGAAAACAGCATGTTACATAATTATTATTTAGTTAGTTGTTATGATTTGTTGTCTTGGATACACTAAAAATTATTATAAATAATATACAAATTGAATTATTTTAAGTTTTTGTTATGAACGAATAATAAGAATAATATTGAATTTGTCTGATTTACTAATTTAACATTACCTACTCCTTAATCAGCAGAGCCTTAGGCCTCTAATCTCATTTAAACAAAATGAAATGAACATACTATATAACCAAATCTCCAGCAGGTAAGCATAATGCACAATACTATAATTTCATATGAGTAATACAATTAGCACTGTACAAAAATTTAGGATTTGCACAATTTTTATATTGATTATTGTGTGATTTCATCAATCATTTTGAGCTAGTAGTAGCATTGTGTATAAATGCACAAACAGTAGTACTAGTTAGTACCAATTTTATGAATGAAGAATCTGCCTATTTCACACATTAATAGTGACTTTTACTTTTACGTAATCATAAATTATGCTATACTATTTGCAATTATCAACCTTTTTATAAATAAAATAGTTGTACTACTTGTGACTGTGCCCATAGAAAGTTTTACTCATTTTGTAAATGAAGTTAGGTTAGAATACGATAAAATCTTAGATTAGGTAACTTTCCTTGTCTAAAGAATAAAATCCGTAAGAAGTAGTTCGTTCGTTTGAATGATGTGTTAGTTCAAAGTCGTAGTAGTTCATAGAGATTAATAATTAAAAAATAAACAGTCAAGATGGTGTAAAAGAGATAGTTAATAAAAGTAATAAATAGAGCGTAAAATATGCGTACTAGTCTTACAGTTATTATTATCCTAATATACTCAAGATCTATTAGTTTTATTATATAAGAAAAAACAAGGAAGTACAAAAATCATATTTATATTCAAAATGAGTAGATTTGCTGATTACTTTGTTATTTGTGGATTAGATCTTAATTCTGGATTAGAACCTGATAAATATTCTGGTAGGTATTAATGTTAATATTGCCTTAATTGCAAGAAGATTTTCTAGGAGATAATCTACATGCATCTCCACTTGAGCGAGCTTACAAAAATAAAGTTTTGGCACATTACCCAAATAATGTTTTAACTAACCCTTTTGATGCATCTGCAGTATGCATGGTATTAAAATGTAATATTTGAATTTTATTTATTATGTGGAAACATTACAGCTTTGTCTTCCAAATGGTCTAAGATTTCGTACACAAAAACACTCTGTCACACTAGCTCCTACATTTCATTCTTTTCTAATTACAAGAGAAGATGGTAAAAGATGTTATGGTTTTAGTTTAATTTTTTATGAAGAAGTGCGGAATCGTGATATATGTACTGCAATGCAAACATTACAGGTAACATATTTACTCTTATCATTACACTATTTTGAATTTTGAAAATTTGTAGGCTATGTATGTAACAGAATTGTCAAGCTGTTTAAAAATTAAAGCTGTACAAGAAATTCAAAATGGACCACAGACACGTTCATTACCAAAACACTTTAAATTAAGTAGTAATCCTATTGGTACTGCTCTAGGATATTATGATATTACAAAAGATAAATTATTTGTATCGAAAAGTATAGCAATTATTACTCACACTCCTTATGTGCATTCTTCAAAAATATTTTTAGAAAATTTATACCGGTAATATTTAATATCTGGCAATTTTAAAATTAATCCTTTATTTTAGGTGTATACCAAAGCGAACTACTTCTGTAAATACTCTTAGCATTGATAGTTTTGTTTTTAATATTTTGTATGAAGTAAGTAACATATAGAACATTTTATGTAAGTTTGGTTGCACGTCATTAATTTATGTAGTAGTCCCAACGTTCTAGAGTGTATCTATACCTTATTCAAGTCACCAGCCATTGTACGTAATTAATTGTATACCAATACAATAATTATAATTTGCTGTAAAACTTTAATAAAACTTGCATTAAAGCCAAAATGTCATCGTAAGTACAGTTGTTATTAAAAGTCATTAATCGTGTAGGGTTAACAACCATATTTTATCTTTGTTGCACACTTTGCAGTATGTATATACAACTTAAAATGCAGTGCGAATATAACTCATAATAGCTCA
Organism: Vesta saturnalis; assembly: GCA_036346205.1. Lineage (NCBI taxonomy): Eukaryota > Metazoa > Arthropoda > Insecta > Coleoptera > Lampyridae > Vesta > Vesta saturnalis. The sequence goes on from JARFJB010000002.1 coordinate 4,497,233, forward strand.
ATGTTGTCACATCAAATTTTTTGCTTTGTTAAATTCACCGGTACACACTTAACCCATTTGTTTTAAATTGCCTTACGAAAAACAGTACTTTTTTATTTTACATCTTCAAGTTTTTTCTGTATTCTGATCAAAAGCTTATGAGTAAATCATGCCTTGCACTACATACATACAGCATATTTAAGCAATCTTGTACTACCCGGGTAAGATTGGTCTGGTTCTGTTCTAACAATGCATAACAAAACGTACCACAGTTATTGATATTCTCAAAAGGATTTTTTACATTAGTTGATATGCAGTATGAACGTAGGTCAAATGAAAACAATTTAGAAAAGTACAAGAACATCGTTTCTCTAAACCAAATTGTTGTATTTTATTATTAGTATTACATATAATAGGTATACAGTACCTATTTGTTCCTAACCTAAAAATATGTATAAGCAATCAGTCTGACAACATGTACATTTGGTAATGCTGATTACAACGTCATTGATTTAGTAAGTTTTAAGCTATGACTTACAATGGCTGGTGGCTTGAATAGCGTGTATCTCCTCTTGAGTCATGGGATCATACTAAATAGTAGCACGAATAATTTGTTGGAACTAGCTAAATAAATGTATGATGTGCATCAGTTTTTTCGTGGAATTGCCTGTATGATATAAACACTCCATTCTAAACATTCTTTTATAGGTACAATTACCAACACAAGGAAAAAGCATTTTAGTTCATCTTCCACCGTCAGATCCTCAACTTCCACTTAGTAATGTAATACTGCAGTGTCCTGTGTTCCCTCTAGAACTACCTCATTTTGATTTCCCGTTAAGGTGTATGTTTCTGTGGTTAGGTGTTGACATAGTAGTACAACTGTTCACTTGCCTTTTATTGGAAAATCAAATACTTTTAAAGAGTGCAGGTAAAATTTATTATTGTATTGTTTTAATATTGAAATTACACTTTTATAGATTGCCAAAGATTAATGATTGTTGCTGAAGGAATAACAACATTACTATTTCCTTTTACTTGGCCTCATGTATATGTGCCAATATTACCTGCATGCTTAGAACACTTTTTAGATGCACCTGTTCCATTTGTAATGGGTGAGTTATATATGCAGGGTGTCCAGAAAAAGGTGGCTAATCCATTAACCACAGATTCCTTGAGCATAAATAATATGACTTTCATTGTGCCATTTTTTTATGTCATCTCCATATTCGATATACAGCGCATCATATATACCATGTATACAGGGAATACCAATTTTATAATTTTTGTTTTAATGAGTATTTTATGAAATAAAAATTTCTTATTTGGTACAATCATTTCAATGAATTATGTTCTCTGAAAAACAGAAGTCGATTGTCAACTATTCAAAATATAGGAGGTCCGATACTCGGTGACCCTACTATTGTTTTACTATAGTTTGTGTCATGTAAAAACATGACTGCCAATCATAATGGTTGGGTTCAACATTTATAAAAGCGGATTTGACATTATGCGCACTTTTAATGTAATGAAAAGAAATAGAAAGTTGAAAATGTCCTCAATGGCGTCAGGTACTTCCAGGGGGCGTTCTAAAGATTTCTATTCTTGTTCTTCAAATGGAAAAAAAAGAAATAGATAATAAGAAAAAATAATTAAGGGCAATGCCAATGAAGCACCTACATTTATGTATTTTAAATAAAATTATAATGGTTTCTTTCAATAAAGATTTTTTTTATTTAAACTTTTTATTAATAAATGTAAATAGGATGTTTTGTTATTAGATTAACCATTTCGCTGCTCTAAACCTATACACTCGTAAAAAAGAATGAGTGCCACATACGCTCTGAGCGAGTAGTTTTGCATCTTGTTTTAAAATAGTTCCCTGCTCAACATAGCTATTTCCGCTAGGTATTATGTACTTTCTCAGAGTGTGTTCTAACCTGCAGAGTTATCAGGCACCTACACTTAGTTGTTTGTAAGATGGTATTATAAGTAAATATTTCAATAAAGATTATTGTAATAAAATTTCTTTGTATTTTTATAATGTATTCTTCCACTCACTCACTCTACAAATATTCTAACATTACAGAAATCGTCAGCCATGATTCTTACATTTTAAAAAAATAATTGTTGACTGCTCTACACAAACAAACTCGCTGTATCTAAGTTCGCCAAACTACTCAATACGAATAAATACACATCCACTGAAATATGAGCGTACAGTGAGCACAAAATCTCAGTATTGTGCAGCGAAAAGGTTAATAACCTTGTCAAGTATAAAATTAAGACAATATAATTTTTCTAAATAGAGTATTTTGTTTTTCCTATAATTAATTTGTTATTCAAATATTTGATGGGAAAGGCATGTGGTCCACAGATGGATTGATTAAAGTTAAAATGAATGGTGAAACTAAAACACTACGAGCCATTAATGACAAATCAGTTACATTTATAATGCAGAACTTTATTGGGTTAGAGATTGATAATTTTAAGTCATGTGTAATTTATACTAATTTACAGGTGCAGCAGGTATCGACTCAAATTTGTTGATTACATTCGTGTTCGACGCTAGCTATTTAATTTGAAAATTGCTTAATTCCTTTTGTGCATACCTCATTTAAGTAGAAGATATCAAGTTAAACCAAATTGATATCTAGTAGATCAATTGAGGAAGTTACCTTATTTTTGTTTTAATTTGATTGTATGTTTACCGAATAAATTTTAATTTAATTAACAGAGTACATTCTTATTTTAAGTTACTGATATGTTAACTATACATGTGTGAGCTATCTATATGCCATTTAAATGTGCGCCGTTGGTTTTACATTTTTTCTGTAATATTTCCAAAATGTACAATATTTAAACAACAGTGAGTGCTATATGGATTACATCATATAAGAAACCGTACACCACTGACAATCTGTCAGAATGGGTGGACCTACGTGAAATGCAATCCTGTTTATGTATGACATGGACTCTACCTATGCTAATGATTTCTAAGTTGCTTTTATTAAGATAAGCATTCATTTTTGGTTATTTGTGGTTTCTTGGAATTTCGATAAAATGCTTCGTTTTAGAGAAAAATTGAAAATTATTCATTCTTGATTGCTGCCTGATCGGCTTACAATAAGTTTATAATTCTTGAATTATTTTTAAATCAAATCTGCCTTGTTTAAAACAAATGACTACCTTGGAAATGATGGAATTATTTATTTACTGTCAAAGTAAAGATTTCTAAAGGCAAGAGTTTCATAGTAATTTTTTTGAACAGTAGAAAAGGTAAAATGGCGCTTCGAGAATTAAAGGTTTCTTTTTCTGAAATGACACACATGATTTTTAATCATGGGTAAGTTTAAATATTGCGTTAAACAGAAAACTGGTATTTCTAATTACTTCATTAGGAAAATATGATGCCAATGCTATGCGGAAACATTTTCCAATCCATTTCATCCCAAAACAAAATATTTTTCAAATTTAATTAACCATCTAAGAGAGACTGGAAATTTTAATGGAAGACGGAAAGGTAACTAATATTCATAACACACACACATATGAGCTGAAGAAAATCCAAACGTAATTATAGAGATACATCATCATTTAAGCTTTAAAGTCATTATGTAAGCAGGTATTGTAGAAAAGTTTCTTTTGGGTTCTGTAATTTTGCACGGAAATTTGACTGGTCTGTCTTTTTTGCACTTTCTTGATAACACACTGCCTGTTTTACTGGATTATGTGCTTCTACAGGTAAGGCAAAATATTTGGTACTTCTCTACATTTCTCTAAAAACTATTTACACGAAATTTTTCCTAATCACTGGATTGGTCGGGGCCGTGATACTCGTGTTTAGTAGTCACCTCGTTCCCCAAACCTTTTAATCTATTGAATTATTCAGTATGGGGATGTTTGAAAGATTTTATGTATATAGTTCCGATTTTGAGCGAACATCATTTAGAGCAGAGGAAGCAGTTCAGGTTGAAGCTCAATATTTTTCAAAATATAAGATTTTCTTTAGTAAAAAGGGCTCGCATGTGGATACGAGAGAATGGAGGTCATATTGAGCACCTTCTTAATTCGTTGTTTTCCTTAATTTTGCAGTTTTTGTTTTTTTTCGTAGCTAATGAATTATGTATCATTTTGGTTCAATATAATGTGTTAAATATTTTTAAATTGTTGGTTGTAATACTTCTAATTTATACTACAATAAAGGATAAGACAGAGGAACCATATTCATGGCACGTAGTATATATTTTGGTGCACCAATGATTTTTGAAATAGTTATTTTTTGCTAGATTCTTTTTTTTTTAATTTTCAACACCTACTTTGATTATAAACTTCGTAAATCGTAAGCCTTCTTTTATTGTAAGCCATGCAGGGAGCAGTCAAGAATTGGTATTTTTCAATTTTTATCTAAAACAAAGCATTTTTTTCCTAGCTAATGAATTATGTATTATTTTGGTTCAATATAATGTGTTAAAGATTTTTAAATTGGTGGTTGTAATACTTCTAATTTATACTGCAATAAAGTATAAGACAGAGGAACCATATTCATGGCACGTAATATATGTATATTGGTACACCAATGATTTTTGAAATAGTTATTTTTTGCTAGACTCTTTTTCTTATATTTTCAACACCTACTTTGATTATAAACTTCGTAAACCGTAAGCCTTCTTTTATTGTAAGCCATGCAGGCACCAGTCAAGAATAAATATTTTTCAATTTTTCTCCAAAACAACGCATTTTATGGAAATTTTATAAGAGACCAAAAATGAATGCTTATTCTAAAAAAAGTTGGAAATTCTTAGCACAGGTAGTAAAACAACAGGAGTGTCACTGAGTACCGGACTCCCTGTATTTTGAATGGTTGAGAATTGAATTTTGCTCTTCAGAGAACATAACTCACAGAAATGACTACTAAATTAAATTTGAAATTTATATTTCATAAAATACTCGTCATTAAAAAAACAAAAATCAAATCGAAATTTTGCCGCTCTGTATATCAAATATAGGGACATAAATCAAAAATGGCATTACGAAAGTGATTATTTATGTTCGAGGAATCTATGGTTAACGAGTTGGCCTCATTTTTCTGAACACCCTGTATGTACATAAAATCTCAGGTTTGATTATACTCTTTTTAGGTTTATATACCACTTCTGATAATGTTAAAATGGCATCAGAAGCTAGTTTGTGTTATGTGGATCTTGATAAATGTAAAATACAGTTACCAGAAGAAATGGCAGGTTTTCCACATTTAGATGCATTTAATGCTGAAATTTGGGCTGCTCTTGATAAACATACAGTGCATGTTCCAAATGCTGAAAATAACAGATCTTGGCAGGTATACTTCACAATCTATAAAACTTTTTTGTAGACTGGCAGATAATGACGCTATTGTATAAACCATAGACAATTTTCTATCCTTTCGAAAGATTTTGGGTGTGAAAGATGTAAAATAAGATAATATTTACAACTTGCCTTCGGGTACAACTCGCCCATTTTACAATTTAAAATTGCAAGGGATACTAAACAATTGACAAGTTTCTGCTAGATATTGTTATGAGATGTTTGAAAAAAAAATCTATTTCAGGGACCGTACTCACTTTATATTTTATTAAATCCTCATTTTTTAATAATATAAATTTTGCATATTTATACATTTTCGTGCAAAATATAAAATATGCATAAACAGACGATCACAGCTTGGTCAATAAAGATTTGGTGTATGTGATAGAATCAAACACCGATTTCGGCCAATGCTCGAAAAATATGACCAAAACGCATTCTGGCCTCTAGCATATTACCAATGTCCGAAGTATCGCTTTCCGGACATTTAATGTAGACCAGAATGCGTTCTGGACCTTTTGTGATTGCCAGAATATGTAATGACTTTCTCAAGTCAGTCTGAAGGCATTCTGGAATTCGTCACATTGCCATAACGTGTCGAGCACAAACAAAATGTCCAAAGGCCAATGTAATATGGAAAAATATTTTTATTGTTTCTGTATTACGTTCAAATTTTAAAAATAACTTCAATTCTTAAAGAGACAGAAAACATCAAAACATGCAACAAAAAAGTTTACTACATATACTTCTTGTGCCTTAAGCAGACTTACATCTACTTATTTTTACACTAACCATTGCTGTGACATTTGCTGTTATATGATACCGTTTTCTTGACTCCACACGCGCGTTGTTTGTCGACGCAATAGGGTTTGCAAATGCAATATATAACACCATGTTCAATCCAGATGCTAAGCCAGAAGCAGTTCGGAGTGATGTTGAGGGAACCGACCAAATATCAATAAAGTCAGAGTCTGCTAATGTACACTCATTACGGAAATACAGCGACTGCAGTGTTCTATTCTTCGTTCCTAAAAATTGATTAAAAATCGTATTAAATAGCTGATCTGAATTTATTACCAATCTGATAAAGTCCATAGCACGTTTCTCGGGGCAAGTCTATTTCTATCAACATCAGGTACTCATATAATAACAGTTCTTCCTACATCAATGGGTGGTAAGTTTGAATTCGAAAGGGAAATCATTTTGTCAGCTTGCTTTTCTAGTCCATCGTTAGTCTTGTCTCATACACTACTTATTTTCTCACTTCGTAAACATCGGTTAGACTTCATTCAATCACTAAAGCACACTGAAAAGCGCGTCGGGTAAATTCGGAATTTGACGATCATGATTAATGTAAATGTTTTGTAGTTGGATACTGTATTGACACTCCGAACAAAAATTGTTTCTGTGCGATTGTTCTTTAGTCTTTAAACGAACTCTACGTGTAATTCTCTACTCACCTTATCTGTTCCCTACGTTAGCTTTCATGCAGATGATATGAATAGGTAAGCAACAAACTGAACATTTATGAATATCTGAAATTTAAGGCGATGTTTTCCATGAACCAGCTTCAATCCGAGCCATATTTCAGCAAAATTTTTTACTGTCCAGTTTGCTAATTCTCTGCCATTGTCGCTTTGTAGAGTCATAGGGCCGTCTTTTTTTTTAACGCTTGCAGTATGGTGAATTTTGTTAAATGGTTCTGATAATTGAGCATGAAGCGTAAATCGTGGTCTTGTTCACTTTGCATGTTAATTAGATCTACTTGACAACATGCATTCATTTCATTTGTTTGAATTGGCTGCACCACTAAACCTTTATGTTGCACTTTTTACAAACTAATATGTTGCACTGCTTACAAAGTAATAAATATACCTTAATTATTTGCCGTGTTATGTTACATTTTCTCTTCAGTTCAGAATCTATAACTAAAATAAATAACAAAATATAATTAGATCTAATTTCTACTGCAAAAATAACAAACCTCGTAATCACCTATGTCCTGTCCCAACATGAGCGGAATGAATGATGTCAAATAATTCGTCGATCATGCAGATGTCAAATAATTCGTCAATCATGCAGAAACAATGCAGCTCAGCAGTTTCGTCCGCTCTCGTTTCTATCAGCTTTTCGATTTCACAAATTTTTAAAATACCGTACGCTTTCAACTGCCACATTTATTTCGAAGAAATTGTGTCACTATTACATTTACAAGATTTTGCTGCCTTTACCACTGTTAATATTTGATCGTATCTTTTTTTTGTAAAAATATTGCTACGATCATTGCTACACATATGACTTTTTGCAGATCATCATTGAAACGCAACTTGAGGTCTTCCATGGCACTAGCACACATTTTCACCCTAAACACATTCGTGCACGCACTCGTGGTTTACAAGGTGAGACACGCCCAAAATCGGTGTCTGAACGGCTTGTTTGTGTGCTAGACGCGTTCTGGCAATCGCAGTAGAGCAAAGCGCGTTCTGGTCTCCATTAAACGGCCCGAAAGCGATATTTCGGACATTGGCAATATGCTAGTGTCCAGAACGCATTATGGTCGTATTTATCGACCATTGGTGTTTGATCCTAACAAATGCATAATATAAAACTGCATATCATCGGCATTTTACATTGTTATCATATTGTTGGTAACAATTATAACTGAGTAAAATGCTAATGATGGATATGCACAGCTACAAAAATTCAAGTTGTAGCAACCCTTTTTGAGTTGTATTAAATTATACCTTAATTTAAGGTCTTTCATTCGTTCTGTTGTAAATATAAGAAAAATTTTAATTATTGAAATATAGGTATGTGGTAGGCAACTTAATTTGCATATCTTCTTAAGGGTTTATATTCCCACTTCAAATTATTTTTCGGATCATTTTATTCGCTCATTACGTCATCTTGACTTAATTCTTTGCGCAAATCCTTTCGCGCACGACTACATGATCTAACTTCCAAAGCATCCATTTTTTACTTCCTGATGAATGTTGAAGCAGAAAGCTTTGTTTTGGTTTTCCACCTAAATTTTAGTGAAAAGTGCCATTAATTTGATGGTAAGATATTTTTTAACTCGTAATACTAAAAATTAAAACATTTGCTCTTTTCAGGCACTTTTATTTTACTTTTACTTGACTTTTACTTTTACTGCGATTTACACTTTAATTACATTTTAAGTACGCATTTAATTTTACTGTTGCGTACGCTTTCATTTTATGATTGCAAATTTTATTGAAAAATTTCAAGATAATGCATTAAACGGATTATTCCAATTCATGAAGATAAATTTTTAAGAAGGAAAATTCCAGTGTTGGGTGTGGTTGACAACATGAAAGCATTGTTATTGCAATATATTGCCCCCCCGAAATAAGTTTACATTCTGCACTAATCCTCAAATCGTCAAACATTTTATTGCAATGAAGTACATGTTAAAATATATATTTTACACTTACATTTACAGGTACATATATGATATATGGTGTTAATTACTATAATTGCATATACAAGTGGCATAACTACTTGCCACCGTTTCTTTCATACAATTTATTATTTTCATGTGGCTTTCTTTTCATCTTTTCTTTAGTATCACTATATAATATATTATAAAAGCTGCCTAAAATGTAGCAGTGATTCGTTCTTTTTTAAAGCACATAAAATATTCTAATCCTAAACAAAAACATTTATTTAGCAAATTTTACTTTCACACGGAAATAATGCTTTGCTTGTAAAGTAAAGGGGGTTGAACGCACTTTATAGTTTAAGACGCCACACTGTCGGTATTTTATTTTTTCTTGCGCCAGTTGTACCGCAAAAGACATTATAAACATTTTCTACAATTAGTTTACAATAGAAACATCAGCCGAGTAAACTTGAAGGGATTACCAAAATGAACCTAAATAAGCAGGTACCTATGCATACAAAAAACAAAAAAATCTTTGAAGGCAATTTAATAAAATTATTTACAATTTACAAATTTAACAATTTCTGAAACCGCATGTCCGCTGAGAGTCGCTTCTGTTAGATAACAGCACTAATCAACGTAACTCCCATTTCGCAGTGACGTGGTGTTAATAATATAATAAACCTTGAACGCTACTGTGATACAGTACAATTTCTTGAAGTATATTGTTTCAGTGTTTCGTCATTTCGTATATGTGTACCAAAAAGTGATTATTTTTTATTTTGTGGATATAGTAATAGTAGTTAGTGTGAAATGGGTAGTAAGAGAATAAACGATTTTTTTAAACCAGTACCAAAGAAATGTGCCCCTATGTCCGATGAAGAAAAGTTAGAAGCTGTGAGGAGTCCATGGAAGCCTTCACCAAATTACATATTTTCAGTAAGTGAGAACAGGCTTTTATCATTTCAATTGAAATTCCTGGCTTGTTTATTCTGATGGTGGGAAAGGAGTTCTGGAAGTTTTGCATTTTGTTTCGAACTACTCATTCTGCTTTGGAAAAATTCAGAGAACATCAAAACACGCGATACCACCTATTTGCTAAGGAAAGAGCGGAAAATTTTATGTTTGTAGCAGATGGTCGATCTCTGAGTGTTAGTGAGTCGATGGTTGCTGAAAATAGTAAAATAGTTAACAATGACTACAGGCTATTGTATAGACAATTATTTTTTGTGGTCGACGAAACGTTTCCCTGAGAGGTCATTTGGAGACAGGTGAAATAGGGCTAGAAGACCCCGAATGAAAACAAGTTCCTGGATAAAGATGAGTTATGAGAAAGTAGCTGTGGATAATAATAAACATGGTGCTTCTCGAACATAAATTCCATATGAAGAACTGCTCATATTGATGAAATCATTGAACCATAGGTATGAAGGTCGGCCTGTGATGTATCAGCATGTGGTTCAAGTGCTTGGTTTGGTACAAGTAGTACAATGAGCGAAGGCATTAAAAAAATCGACAACATGATTAAAATTTAATAGAAGTACTAAAAGAGCTGCATGACAAAAAGGAGGTAGTAGAGAGTGAAGAGACACAGAGAAATTAGGAGTAATAAGAGAACGTTTTAAAAAATACTCAGTAGTGACAAGAGAGTGAGAATAATGAAAATAATTAGACAAGATTTTCGAAAGCTTCGTGCCAGGCAATAGAAACAAGTGCCCGTTCGGCTTGAGTGGCTATTACCAAATGGAAAGAAGCTTGAGAAGAAATCTATAACTATTTCCATTATTCTCACATTCTTATCATTAAAAAATCAACAACGCCGCCTTTTTTAAACCTATCTCAGGACCTATCAATCTGACAACAATGGGGAAACATTTTTTTATTATGCCATAAGGAAATGCTGGAAATTATTTTGAAGTTCCGTATTTCACCGCTAGGGGGCGCAATTTAAATAATAAAATTCTAAATTTCTCCCAAAACTCATATACAGATATACCTTTGCTATCTAGACAATTCTACATAATTTTGGTTTAAGGTTCATTGGCGTACTGACAATAATAAGAGTAGGGAAAGCTATTGAAAGTGCACTCATTAAAATTGCTGTAAATTCTAAACCACTTACTCAATTTTTGTAAAATAAAGCTTCATCGTATTCGAAAAGTAGATTAAATTTGCAAGGAAAACGTAAAAACCGCAAGTTGATATCTTTGGTCGTTTTATGAAATGAAGTTTTTTTTAACACTTTAATTGACCCAGTTTGGTTTTGCGTAGCCGAATTGTATAAATGTTGGTCTCATATTAAAGAAATAGTTGTTAATAAGGTTTTTACGCTTTTTCTTTAAATTTTGAATTGCAATGATGTAAGTATTTATTATATCAAAATGAAAAAGTTTTACGTCACATACCAAACAGCCTTCCAATCTTGTTTGGGTGTATGAACTGCTGCTGCGATTTGCGCTTATTAATCGCTTACCTTAAACTTTTTACCATCCTTAAACTAATTTTATTCATCTTAAGTGAGAATTTTTTTTCTTGAAAAATATTATTTTTAAATATACACTATGTTTCAAATGAAATGCACCACTTAGAAATAATAATGCTTTGATCTTGAAAGTATGGTAAAATAATGCTTTATTAACATGTATAAGATGATGAAATTTTGAAGGCAAAATGTTAACAGTTAACAAGAAAATGTTAATAGTGTGTACCATCGCCACACACAGCAATGCAGGCGTTCACTATCCGAGGCATGCTTTCTATGAGATTATCTATATCCTCCTGAGGCATTTCATCTCAGGCTACCTGGAGATGGTGTCGTAATTCATCCAAGTTGTTTGGGGGCCTTGGTAGTTACCTTAGTCTTTGACCCATTAAGTCCCATACATGTTCAATAGGCGATAGATCTGGCGATCGCGCAGGTCACGGCAATACTGGTAACTGCACTTGATCCAGAAACCTTCTTGTAACATGTGCGGTATGTGGTCTGGCATTATCTTGTTGCAAAATACCATTTGGCAACGTCTGCATTAACGGTACTACCACTGGCTCCAAAACATTATCAATGTAACGCTGAGCACTTGTTGTGCCTAGAATGAACACATAGCTCCTGTCCAGTTCACCGCAACAGACCTTGTTGACTGAAACCGATCTTTTGTGGCCATCCGCCTAAGAAGTCGTTCTTCACGATCATTGGTGCTGCGTGGTGGTCTTCCACTGGGACGAGGTCGTTGAATGCCTTCTTCAGACCAAGAAGACCAAATGCGGGCCACCGTGGTGTGGTCTCGATTAAATCTTCTGTCGATTTCTCGAAATGATAAACCTGCTTCTTTCATGCCGATAATTCTACCCCTGTCAAAATCTGAAACTTGGGCAGTTTCGTCGTTTTCTTACTGGGGCATTTTTTCAGAATAAATGTGTCAGTTAAACAACAAGCGACTAGATTTCTTAAAATGTATAAATAAAAATTGTTGATAATTGATATTAACAGTGGTGCAAAGTACATAATGACTTGTTCTTTTTCAATGAAACTTCCATCGTTTTCTATATGATACTGAAACATTATTTTGCCAAAATTTCAAAATCATAGCATTATTATTTCTAAGTTGTGCATTTCATTTGAAACGTAGTGTATATTCATGTCAACGTTTTTTTTATTTTAAATACTGTCTTGAGCATAGAAAATCTCGACTCTCTGGTAGAAGTTCCCAATTGACGGTTTTGGACGTTTCAAGGATTTATTCAGGGACTCCTACCATAGTTTCGTCTTCGCTCTGTATAATATCCATATTATAAGTCGAAATTTTGAAATTATTTTTTGGAAAAAAGGGCCCCTGTAACAATGACAGGTAAGAAAGTTATAATCATGGCAACAGCGGGTGTATTATAGCATAACAATACTGACGTCCGTTAACTTGGTAGTAACATCAAATCTTTTTGAATTCAATATACAGGGTGACACAGCCTTCTGTAATCGGTCCATGGCTTGTCTACTATTCAATATATCGATTTTCGGTTTACACCATCTAGTAGATATGCTTTTGGTGCACAATTTAAAAATATTTTAAATATATACAGGGTGTCCTACTGAAAGTGCTGCACCAAACCTTTTTTTAAATGGACTACCCGGTATATTTTTATTGTTTTGGTTTCCTTGTACAAATTTGCGAATTTGCATGCATCATTATGGGTCTATCTTCTTCCATTCCACAGTTATTCACGTTTTTATTAAAAGAATAGCTCACATTCGAGAAATCACTGTGAAGAAAGCAATGAATATTTCTAAAAAAGTTCGCCACTAAAAGTTTTACAATAATTCCTAGTTTCCGATAATGCATAACTTTTTGTTCTAGTATGCACACAATATACAGGGTTAGCTAAAAGACAAAAAATTTAATTACTTCATTTTTTTTAATGCAGCACCCTATTTATCTTTTCACTATTCGATGGCATTTTCGATAATCTTTCCGTTGATATAATGTTTGTCTGGTAAATTCTGGATGTTTCTCAATGTTTTAGTACTTTGCTGCAGTTGGTAGCGCGGTACTCAAAGTACAGGTCGTAGGTTCAAATCCTACTCGAGGTAAACTTTTTATTTATATATTTGATAAAATTAATAATGATTTTTAAACTTTTTTTCTATAAGAAAGTGAGTTGGGCAGATTTGCTAAACCCGTTATAAGAAATTGTGAACGAACGCATTCTTTTGAAATTGCAGTGCGTTCTTTTTTAAATGCTCCAAGATCGGAAACATTTCTGCATAAAGTACAGCCTTGTTTACCGTTTTCGCAATCTAACAAAGGGAATGCTTCTTTTTTCCGTTCCCACATTTGCCTAGTCCATATTGGGCCCGTACTGTCATCAACATCATGTGGTATAGATGAAAAACTTATAATTGTTGCTGGAGATTCAATTTTTTCATTTTAATGCAGAAGGTAGAATTCGTTCCTGATGGTTGTGTAATCATGGTTGTTTGTTGGCTGAAGAACGACAGTTTTATGCTTTTTCTTGGACGATTCCATTATGTAATCAGACGAAATAAAACTTCAAAACGTGAATTAAAAAAATGACACCTATTAACACAAAAAACACAAAACAACAATATAATTATAGCGGTTCGACTTTTTGACTACAAAATCGCGGCCACCGAGCTATAGACTGTAAAGGACAAATGTATTACTCATCGTATGAAAGTTGCGCTGCTGCTGCTTGGACGAGGGAGCCGGGAGGTTGTCTGTAGAAGTGAACGAGAGGGTAGAGTGCAAGGACAGGCTTGGTTGTTGTGGACGGGTGTATCACCCACTGTACGGCATCAGTTCATCACCGATGGGCACGGTGGATCCGTACTGTGGTCTATTATTTCCTATTATTTTGTACAATACTAGCAATTTCGTTTAGGAACTGATTATTATTTCAGAACAATATCAATCAAACAAAAGGGTGTATGAGAAATATTTATTTAGTTTTATTCATTAATTTATCAAAATATATACACATCAATAATTTTGCTTGAATATACAGGTATGGAAAAACATTATTGCGGGTCTGACTTATAATAAGCTAGAAAGAAACCCAATAAGCATTATATGAGTGTGAGATAGACATAACTTTACCGATGTTGCCACTTGTACATATTTGCATGTAGGCACAAAAAGTCGCGTGTTCTTTGAAACTATTAAGTAAATACTTTACACTTAAACATTAAATGATAATACCTCAAACATCGAAGTTTATTGTAATTGCGAATGTATAACATGGTTCGATTACTACTCGTAAGAAGAACCAAGAAGAAACTTACGAGAACTACAAACAAGAACATTAACATTTACATTGATAGTATAACTTAAGTTTAAGGTTTAACTTTAGCATTATAATTCTTATTGAAAAACCAACTATTTTTAAAAATGAACAGAATACCTTTTTTCAAAACTCTACTTTATAAGATTTTCGAAAAGACCTCCACCTTGCACAAGGCAATAATCCAATCTGTGATAAAATTCAGTTCGGGTGTTTTCTAACATTTCTTGGGTGATGGTGTTTAAAGAGTCTGTAATTTTGACACGAAGTTCGACCAAATTGTTAGCACGTTCATGCCTGTGCCCATAAATTTGCCGGGATACGTATGCCCAAACAAAAAAGTCGTTCGGTGCGATAGCAGGTGAGCGAGGAGGATATTTAATAGTACCTTTTCCACTAATAATACGGTTAGGGAACGTAGTTTCCAAAAACTGTTGAACTCTTATTGCAGTATGAGCAGAACAGCCATTTTCTTGATACCAAATGTCATCAAAATTTATATTGAGGCGTTGAACAGCTGGAACTATCTGGTTTCTCAACAGTTCTAAATATTTGTCCGCATTCAAGTTTCCGTTGATAAAAAATGGACCGATTATGGACGGATTGTGATGGCCATGTAAATTAAAAGAACACTCGTCGGTAAACAAAATATTTTCAATAAATCTTTCATTTTCATTAGCCCGATTCATCATATCTTCACAAAATTGCAAAAACACTGATTTTCAATTCTCGTTGACAGTAGCAATGTGTCATTGATACTAGCCTGCTCAAAGACGCATGTATAGCATCAGCGCTATTAGTTTGTAGTGTATTCTATCTCAATTAGCATTGATTGTACTGTCTTTGGTTTACTTATAAGTCAGACCCGAGATAATATTTTTCCATACCTATATAACTATATAAGTATTTATTATTAAATTATAGAAAAACCAGTATGGAAACGACGTTTCCACGCGTTCCCGCTTCCCTACACTCCTGAATGGGGGAAGAGAGTCAATCTTATGGATGAACTCGTAGGGCGTAATGTGTGTTGCCTATAGGTCAATATCATTATTTCATCTTTGCCTTTCTATTGCAGAAAGAGCAAAGTGAATTGAAAGAAAAATATGTAAGACAACCATTATTGCAGAGTAAATGATATCTGCTCTTCAACAGGCTTCCTTTACCAATGATGCCAAATATAGTATTTACATTTAAGAACTCTAAAGGTTCACTAAGCAGGTAGACGCTATTCAAAACTGCACAAATCTCACGTCATAAATTAATTACCAAGTATTGAAAATCCATTTTACTGATTATCGCCATTGATATTGTATATACGACAATATAAATTAGGTGGTATCTTAATGAAATAGAAATTTAATTTTTCCTTTATGGAATAATAAACAAAACAACAACTACAACACCTATAAATAAAATAAATATATCTAACACTAAGAATAGGTATACAAACATCGCAATTAAAATATAAACACAAAGAATAAGCTATGTTCGTGATTAAAGGAAATACACACACTAACACTGATACCGTGTGTTTAACTAAAAATAATTTATTTTATAAATAAACTTATCACGAACTGTAATCTTTAAGTTATATTCAAATTATGTAAAAATCTTCACTATATCAGTTCATAACATTATCGTTGAAAAAAGGAAAAGAAAGCGAAAAATCACTTAATAGTCAGTAAAAAACTAACTATCAAATTAAAAACACTGTGGTTTCATGTTGAGTAGGTTGGAATTTTATTAAAACAGGTGTTGTTACCGTAACGTTTCGGGAAGCTGACATATCCATATCAATATGTGTGGTTCCCTTCTTCAGACGTACAAAATTGTATCAAAACAACTGTTATTGTTACATTGAAAAATACTAATATACCATTATCTAAAATATTAAAACTTAACTAATTTTAAGGCAAAACTTACCAACATTAAAAAAGGTTTTTTTATACCTATTCTATCCAAACGTTTAACCTCATAAATCTTAAATTATATAAAATATTTTTTGAAACGTAAACAAAATATAACTCTAGCATAATGACTTGATGCCTTAAATATACTGTCAAAAATATGGATGAAAGCGGAGTTATTCGTTACTAATTATAAATATAAATTGCTCAGGTTTTTGACCTTTTGATTATTTGTTTGTTTATTACGCACAACTACTTTTAAATCCTGAGATAACCACTTTAAAGTTGGTTAGCGCGGTACTCTAGCAAAGTACAGGTCGTAGGTTCGAATCCTACTCGAGGTAAACTTTTTATTTATGTATTTAATAAAATTAATAATAATTTTTAATTACTTTAAAGTTTTATTCAATGTACACGTTATTAAATGTTTCATAAAGAATAATTTGTGTTCATAGCAAATGTCTTTGTCGTCTAACCACTCCGGCATCACTAATTTAATTTTATTTATACATATATCTAATAAAATTCTTTTAAAATTACGTTTTGCTCGATTATTGATGAAATAGTTTGGAAATATGTCTAATATTAACGTTACCACTGTTATAACACTAGTGCTTGGTTTTTCAACCCTTAAATGCACGCTAAGCGGGTTTTTAACCGCACTTTTTATAGCCATTGAAATGTCGACTCAACTACTCACTACTCGCATGTGGCGCTCCAGGTATCTTCCTTTGGAACTATAACTAATGGGATACAATGCCGTGGTGGGGGCTAGCACGTTTTGCCAGTTGTGAATCAGAGTTCAAAGGTTGAAAAGTCTTATTTGCGGGTGTTTTGCCGCTAGCGTGTACTTACGTTATTTTGATTACGAGTATTTTTCTTGTTGCGAGACATTATGTAAGTATTAATATTTTCATTTTATGATATAATTTGCTTAATTTTTTTTACCTATAAATTAGTATAAATGTGTATAAGCTTATTTCTTCTATTTCATGATAACATAAAATAAAAATAAGTCGTAATAAAAAAACGTGTTGTATTTCTTTACACAGTTCACATGACAGTTTCAAACTCTACTTCATCAGTGCTAAAGAAGTAAATAGAGGGATATCCAAGTGGGCTATTTCTTCCATTTTACTGCAGTGCAAAAAATTAGCAAATTATTCTGTTGTGACAATGTCGATTGTTGTTTGATAATTTTCGTTGTTTTCTAAAGCGCAATATGGACCGAATTTTTAGTTTTACTTATGGCATTTTTTTCATGTGTACATCTTTATTTTCAGGTCGACATTGAATAAAGTGGTTCGAGAGAGTGATTTTGAAAGAATATTACAAGAACTTGAAGAGGATGAAAGAAATGAATCAGTTGCAGGAAACAATCAACAAGGCCCTTTGTATTTTCAAAAACTGTTGTTTTCTCATTCTTATGCGTATTTTATTTATATTTGCGTATTTATAAACTGAAAGATTTACATGTGACTGGCAGTAAACGATTAATATTATTAGGCCAGGGTTCTTTTATGTTCTGTAGTTATAACGACGTACCACGCTTCACCTTTAATAATTAAAGAAAAAATAAATTAATTAGAACGTGATACCGGTGAACATAAAATTTATACGTGTATAAAAAATATTTGTCAAAAAATCGTAAAATCAAGTTATAACTACTATTGTTGCAGGAAACGACATCGCGCAGCAGTATACTACCTGGTAGATCTTTAAATCGACGTAAACTCTCTATGCATGATACTATAGAATGTGATCGACCGCCCTCTCCTCCTGGCTCTGCTCGTTCAGAAGCTTTACAAAGAATAGCAGATATTGTTAGGCGTACGGGAGTAACTCTGGATCGAACTGAAACAACGCAACCTTCTGACTCTTATATAGAAGATCTTAGATTTAACAACAGTATACGTGAAATTTTCCTAAATCGTTTTGTTCACATTTTTCAATCTTACGAAAACTTCATTATTTTACCTAATCAGGTACTTCTTCCTTTGTTTTTGTAATAATACAGTTTGAATTTTTTAGCATGACAAAGATGACTGGTTTAATAATAGAGATTCTGTACAAAATTTTGATAAGGCTTCATTTCTCTCAGACCAACCTGAACAACATCGATTATTTTTATGGCGGTTTTTAGAAACTCAAATGTTTGCAACTTTAATTGACAATAAAATATTATCTATATGGGGCGAAAATGACAACAATTTAATAATATTTGACAATAGAATAAAATATTTAAAACAACGTTATGGAGGTGAAAATTTAATGAGGTCTTTAACTTATGAACCATGTACAAGTGCGCATGAAACTCAAAAGTTGTTAGATTATCGAATGGCTAATCCAGATTTTGAATCTCCGATTCCAAAAGAAGTGTTACATCATAAACCCAGCAATTCACGGTATTTTCCGTTGTTGGATGAAGAAATTCTAAATAAAACTCCAGTTGTTAACAAAGGTAGCATACCTCGGGCAAACGCTCATAAAAAGGTTGGTACAAAAATTTCCGTTTTATCAATTGATAAGTCTGCTATGAAGACAACGACAAACACTCAAGATGTTTCACCCGCATTACTTGCTCAAGCGAATTGGACCTTTGTTGAAAAACTACTAAAGGTCTGATGAAAAGGTTTTTTGTATATAGTTCTTAATTTATGCTATTATAGGATTGCAAATCAAAAACGAAGCGTATGTTGCTGGCCAAGTTGGGAGCCGAAGGCGTTACGTTATCAAGTAATAACGCAGCTGATAATTCGGGCGCTGTTGAGGAAAGTACTTTAGTTGCATCTTTATGTGATTTTTTAGAACGTGTTTGGTCTCATGGGTTGCAGCGTAAGAGAGGAAAATCAGCGCTATGGTCATATCTACTAGCTTATCAAGAACAACACAAGCATTCAAGTAAAATTGAAAATCAGTACTTGTCACCAGGTAAATAATTAAATGAAACGTTAGCCCTCAGATCATATTAATAAATAATTGCAGTTGAAATGTCTAGACTTGCACTTCGTTTAGAAAATTGGAGCAGTCCAAGCACTGAAAATAAAAATTTTAAATCTGAAATGCCTCCTTTTCCCGAATCGCTACTGTTCGACATGGCGTAAGTGCTTACATGAAATGTAATTTTGTTTAAAAGTTAATTGCAATTTAGGAATGTACAAGCTATGTCGGATGTTAAAACCGGAGTAGGAATGGCACGTGCGTGGGTTCGTTTAGCTTTAGAAAAAAAACAACTTTCCAAGCATTTAAACGCATTGCTTTCGGATCATAATTTATTGCGTAGTTTGTATAAACGTTCGGCATTTTTACGCTGTGAGGAAGAAAGAGAACAATTTTTATTTCATTTACTTTCTTTAAATGCTGTTGATTATTTTTGTTTTACTAGTACCTATCCTACAACTGGTAAGTTCGTAACTTTTTTTTTGTTAAATATGTGTATTGACATATGTTTTAGTGATAATGTATCGAGTGGCAATATTTCCAAGTCGAAAGGGAACTATGAGTTCTGCTAACGTGTGGGTTGTTTTGTCGGGAACTCTATCAGAAACACAACGAGTGCCTGTACCAAAATCTACACTTAACTTTGAATTTAGAGTAAGTAATTAGTTACATTTTGCCATGTGCTCATTGATTAATGCTTGGATTTATTGTGAGATTATTTTTTGTATAAAATAGCTTGTTCAAATGTTTTTATTTATGTTACTTATGTTGGGTCGCTGTTAAAAATGGAACCAAAAATCTAGTGCTTAAACGGTTCAACATACAAAAGTCAAAATTTCCTAATTGAAACTAAACGCATTTGCGCATATTTTTGCACAAAAAAAATTTTTTTAATTAAAAAATTTTAAATAGCAATATATACCATTTGAAAGGGATTTAACACCCTGATTACAAAAATGTATCACGCATGGGGTCAAAATACAACAGAACGGAGATTACAAACGTTTTTCTAATAGGAAGCGTAGGAGGCCGTGAAAGTGACACAAGACGGCAATATAATAACTTTGTGTGGAGAATTATGTTTGCTTATCTAAAGTTCAACCATTTTATTGCGGAAATATACCGATTTAATGGAAGTTACTTTTACATTTATCAAAAAATAATTTATAAACAAAATAAATGTATAATTAAAATAAACATAGCATTTACATAACACAAAGTTGTTATATTGACTGTCTCCTACGTTTCCTGTTAGAAAACGTTTGTAATGTTCTTTCTATTGTGTTTAGACTCCATGTGTGATGCATTTTTGTAATCAAGGTGTTAAAGCCATTCAAATGGTACATCTCATGACCAATGTTGCCATTAAAAAAATCAAGATGGCGACATGCTTAAAATTTCTTAATTAAGGCTGATTTCGCACCATATTAAAAGCTTTTGTTAACAGTTCTCCTTTATGACTCAACGGATCTTATTTATTTTTGTTCTGTATATAAAAATCAATTACTGGAAGGGATTCATGGCGTTATTTTTACAAAAAATTGTTTAAATAAAAAGTTAACAATTTTTTTTGTAAAAAAAAAAGATTTTTCCAACCATCAGTCCATTATAGTAATTAAGATATCAAGGGTGTTACGGGTATAATAATGCCCCGAGGTCAATAGTGTACTTCCCGAGGGCCTCTGGCCCGCGGATGTTTGTTAACCGAGGGCATTATTCCTGTAACACCCGTGGTGCCTTCTATATTTAATGCCCTTTTAGTATGTTATTGAATTAAAAAAGATATTAAATTTTATTTTTGACATTTATTGTCATGCGTATTTTTAGTAATAAACAATGTGGGTATTTTAGCAAAAAATATAATCGAGTTTGTTCAGTCACCTTGGTTTCGTAACTATGCATCTTGTTTAATTTCATAATGCCCTAGGACATTATATCGCTTCTAATGTGTTTACAAATAGGTGCATTACTGGAAAATAACACATTATAAGGACATTAAATGATTTTTTTTAATTTTTTTCAAAATAACTGATTTATATATTGTTAATAAGAACCTAGAAAAATTAACAAAACGACAGTAAAATCATGAAACTTGTTACGAAGAGAACTCGGTTGGGGCTTATAACACCGCCCTCGACTTCTCGGAACATCTGCACTTTTAGAAACTACCGGATGTGGCGAATGTTTACATATACCATGTCAATTTACACAAATCTGTTTCTACCAAAAGTAGTTTTTAATATATTTACAATATAAACTAAAAACAAAATTGCAAGTAATTTATTCAAGGAGCAACTTAAAGGAATGGTGGTTAGAACATACTTTCATAGTTGATTAAAAACTGTTTAATAATTATTAAACAGTATTATGACTCATTATAATTGATTAATATATAAAAAATAATTTTTACTTTAATAATAAATTGAATTACTTTATTGTGAATACTAGGGATGTGTAAATTTTTTTTTTGTTCCTGCAGACAACACTGCCAAATAGTGGAGTAAAATCGCTCTTCTATCTCGCTGCTCTGAGGGTGCGTGACACCGACGGTATAACCAGATGAAACCTGTACCATCTTGTAGAGGACACTTTGGGGCATAAGAAATGGAAATGTGCAACTTTTTTTAGTAGGACCGAACTTTGCAAATGGCGCTTAAACGCGACTGAGGTCGAGTTAGAAAAACTATGTTTTTCTTAACATTAAGCGTTGTAACAATTTAAGCTTTTAATCTTAAATTCTGCTTTTTACCTGAAATATGAGCGCTTTTAATAGCAATTCAGGAATTTTGAAAATGTTTACAGTTTTTTTAAAATAAAGTTGAAAAAATAAAATTATCAAAATCGTGCATCCAAAACTTCACCCTGTGGCGAGCTATGTGAATTATTGAAAATTTCAATGCATATTTATCGAGTCAAATGTAGCCAGAAAACGTAGAAAGCTAACTTCAATAGTTAACAGAAATATGAATTTTTATCCGCTAGCCTTAAAACGCGCGCTGTTGCCAAGAACGCCACTAGCCGCTCTCGGCCTCATACCTTTCTAGAAATCATGTGCGTTAGCCTTATATCTAGAAATAACATAAGAATATCTATAAATGTAGAGTAGCGGTGTTTTTCCTAAAAAGATTACAAAGCCTCATTTTCTAAAATGTAATCTTTGAAATCGAAAAAAATTAATTTAGTAAATATGGTAATTAATTAAAATAAACTTGTCCAAAACATGTTGAAACATCGACGTTATTATTCAATAATTCACATAGCTCGCCGTATGGTGAAGCTTTGGATGCACGATTTTGATAATTTTATTTTTTCAACTTTAAAAAACTAAACATTTTCAAAATTCCTGCTATTAGAAGCGCTCATATTTCAGGTATATGTATGCAAAAAAAATTAGAATTTTAGATTAAACGCTTAAATTGTTACAACGGTTAATGTTAGGAAAAACGTAGTTCTTCTCTCGACCTTAGTCGCGTTTAAGCGCCATTTGTAAAGTTCGGTCCTACTAAAAAAAGGTGTACATTTAGATTTCCTATGCTCCAAACTATCCTCTACAAGATGGTATAGCTTTCATTTGGTAATACTTTTGGTGTCACGCACCCTCAGAAAACGGCGCGTTATAGGAGCGATTTTACTCCACTATAACCGACTCACGCAAAATACCGACTCCGTCGCGCGGCGCTTCGTGATAAACTTACGCGCATACCAAAGCTCTTGAATAAAAATTCATATTTCTGTAACTATTGAAGGTAGCGACTTAATCTTTTTTTCTGGCAATACTTGACTCGATATATACATGTATAGAAATTTTCAATAATTCACATAGCTCGTCGCAGGGTCATGTTTTGGATGTACACATTCGATAATTTTATTTTTGTAACTTTATTGTAAAAAAGCTATAAAAGTTTTCAAGATTCTTAAATTGCCGTTAGAAGCGCTCATATTTCAGGTATCGGTATGCAAGCAATCAGAATTTTAGACTAAACGTAGTTTTCCTAACTCGACCTCAGTCACGTTTCCGCCATTTGCAAAGTTTGATCCTACTAAAAAAGTTGCAAACTTCCATTTCCTATGCCCCAAAGTTTTAAAAATTTTTTAAAATAAATCATTTTTATATTTTTATTGGTTTTCTCAATAAATGAACACAAACCACTTGCCGACTTTTTTACTGGTCCACGTGGACACGATTGGGAAGTGTCAACGCTAACTTGTGTTTTGAGCGCAAATCACAGGCTATCTAGAAGTAATAAATCTATCACGATATGACTATCCTTTTCCGTCTTCTTACTGTAATACTAAAACAGTGCACCGCCCTCTTTGATTTTAAGTCTTTGTCTACCGTTCGAAAGCCCTTAAAAAATTTGTTTGTGCAAGAATATGCGCAAATATATTTAGTTTCAATTCGGAAATTTGGAGTTTTGTGTGTGAACCGTTTAAGCACTACAGCTTTGTTTCCATCTTTAACAGCGACCCTGTATATCAAATTTAATAATATTTAGAAACAATTTAAAACCGGGTTAGTGGATCTCATCAAACAAAAGGGAATTCAGCATGCAGATCTCGACAACGGTAATAACTGAGAGATTAATTATTACTTTGGCAAAAGTATGTAATTCGACGTTGTAAATTGGATGTGTATATGCAAAAAGGAACCAAGCAACAACAATAAAGATTTGAGACAATGAGGGTTAAAGTTTCTGCAACGTAATAAAATCAGTACAAAAAATATAAACTTTTGATAGCATTTTGTTGCACTTCATTGCTTGCGATTTTCGCTACTTTAGGTGTTTCTTACCTTTGTATTCCAGAACAATTTTTTTTTTTTTTGAAAATGTCACTTGGTTCTTTTTTTGCATATTATGTTTTGAGTAATAGGATAAAACCAACAAAAAAATAAATTGAAAACAGTTGTGAATTCTCTTCTAGCATTGCCAGACTGAACATAATTACATTGTCAAATATATTTAATATTCTTGTTTAACATTAAAAACTACAGTATAAAAACAAAAAAAAACGTTGCTTAACTTTTTATCAATTTGTATATTTTTACCATGTTTCCACGCGCGCGCGCACACGCACACCCACGCACACCCACGCACGCACTCGCACAGGAACACAGACACACAGATTTAACGAATTCATATACCGAACATTTGTTTGGTGAATATGCTGCATGGTAATATAATGGGTAGTATTACCTAATTATCTTGTTCAAAGCCTGGAACAGCTCCTAACCCATCCAACTTGTCTTCAACAGTACCATCTGCATAAAAATGCCAAATTGATTTTAGGTGCTTTAGTTTTTCTTCGGCAATAAGCTTTCCATTAGGCCAGAGGTCATTCAGTCCGGATTTACTAAGGACGACCACAGATTCTTTTGGATAAATCAACCTTAACAAATGGTTCATCGTTGATATTTTGCTTCATTTAAATAGAAAATGGTGCTTCTTTTACTATAATTATTTCCCTTGTGTTTAGCCAACTTATATTTTCCCCATTTACTGCCTTTTTTCAGTTGGTTATTTGTTTTTCTATTTTTGCGATACCAAAAAAAAATTATTGTTTTATTTGAGTAACGGAAAAGGGATTTTTTGCGAGAAGTTTCATTATTTTAAAATAATCTTCGGGAGTATACAACGTGTCCAAGATAAGGATGAACAGCATGGGGATCTTGAAAAGGTAAAAGAAACGAAGGCGGTTAAATTAGAGAAAAGTTGTATAATTTAGGACATGTTCACATGTAGTTTGCAAATGTTCATTATTGTTTATCGTTTCCGAGATTTAAAAAAAAATGCGATTTTTTGGTTTTTCATTTTTCGTAGTTCCTTCATTTATTTTAAAAGATTTTTAAAAACAAAAGGTACTTCTTCATTGCCACTTTTTGGATTCTATTAGATGGCGTTTTCAAATTTTCATTCGATGTTTCGTCTCCCAGAAACCATCATCAATATTATTTTTTTATATTGCCGCAACTAACAAAACACCCTGTATTCGATAGTATTTTTTATTACGAATTTAACCATGTATTATTACATTATAGTTTTGAAACTAATTTATGAGAATAATTCGGATTAATATTTTTTTATGAACAAATTTAACACCTCCAATCTTTTAAACCTATTTAATTAAAGTTAAATAATTACAATAACTGTTCAAATAGGTTGCCGTTATTTTCTAGACACAGGTAAGCTCTCTTTACTGAAGAATTTAAAATACGGTCTATCGTTTCTGGCGAAATTGTATTAACTGCTGCCATAACCGATACTAACAACTGCTCTTCATTTTCAAAACTCTCATCATACTCTTGGTTTTTCAGGTAACCCTACAGAATAAAATCCAACGGACTTAAATCGGGTGATTGGGCTGGCCAAGCTACTGCACTGTAAGTTCCAATCCATTTTCCTGTAAACCGCAATGACAGATAGTCCTGTACATTTCTCGAGTTATGTGCTGGGGCACCATCTTGTTGAAACCAACAATTGATAACCAGTGCTAGAGGCATTTTCCAAATAAGTCCTTTGCAAGTTCAGAGAAAGGTCCTATTCTTCATCCCAAAATGCTCATCCACATATTAAATCCAAATCTATGTTGATGTATTGATTCTTTTTTTAAATAAGGATTTTCTTTTGCTCAATAATGTTTGTTACGCCGGTTGAAAATTCCATTGTTGGTTATCATGCTTTCATCAGACCAAATTATTTTAAAAGCAAAATTTACATCTTCGTAGTATACCGTTCGCAAAAACCTGCTCGCCGGTCCTGATCAGCTGGTCTAAGACCCTGACAAACCCGAAATTTATATGGATATAACTGATTCTTATTTAAAATTAAATATGCTATACAATTAGCTATACCAGTACGATGTTCAATATGTCTTGTTGATATTTCAGGGTTTTTAACAACAGCTTGTAAAACGGCATTAGCTTTTTCGTCATCAGATTGACGGGATAGAACAGGTTTTGTAAATGAACCAAATTCTTTAAAATTAGATTCCAAACGTCTCTAAATGGATGTACCAGGTTGCCTTGGTTAAGGATATTTATCCAAGTACATCTGCTCAGTAACTACACAATTTCTGTGGGACAATATGTAGCATGTCAACATATCGAACTTTTCTTAGTTTGTAAAATTTCGTATTTCCATACATACACTTATTAATTAATTATAATTATAGATTAAGACTTGCTTTCAAAAACAAATTTTTTATTTAATTTATACTATTACAAAATACCATTAGCTAAACAAAACCAAAAAAAAAACAACCCACACAGTAATGGTAATAAAAACAACTTAAAATACATGCAATTCAAATAACAACGACCTCAACGCAATAAAACTAAATTAAACAGTTTTCAACAAAAGGTTAAATGTGTTATTTTATCAAAGCCTTCTAATATTAACTGATATTATATGAAAAATGTAAAAATGAATATCCGAATTTTTCAGCTTCAAAACCATAATGTGTAATGGTTAAATTCACAATAAAAAATACTATCGAATGCAGGGTGTTTCATTGGTTACAGAGATATAAAAAAATTAAGTTGATGATGGTTTCTCGGAGACGAAACATCGAATAAAAATTTGAAAACGCCATCTAATAGAATCCAAAAAGTGACAAGTGACCTTTGGTTTTTAAAAATCTTTTAAAATAAATGAAGGAATTACGAAAAAAGAAAAACCCAAAAATCGCAATATCGGAAATCATAAACAATAATGAACTACATGTAACATGCCCCAAATTATACAACTTTTCTCTAATTTAACCGCCTTCGTATCTCTTACCCTTTTCAAGATACCCATGCTGTTCATCCTTATCTTGGGCAAGTTGTATAGGCGCTGTTGTCTTTTTAGTGTGGCCTCAATTTTTCCGAAGTTGCCATCATTGGACAAGTAACTATCCTGAAACCAAATAATAATCGATGATTGTTAAGGGTAGATTTTAAGATTAAGATAATTTTGATGTTCCGGTTCTGACCGCCACAACAGTCACTCCATAAAACTCTTTTACGTTGTCCGGTACCTCTTCGGTAATATGTTTTAATAAACAAGAGTCCACTTCCTGGGTACATTGCCCTTTGACCCAAGGGTAACAAAATCCTTTTGTTTATTTGCCTGAATGAATCCCAAGGTTATCTTTTGTAAAAGATAATATTTGTTGGTATTCGAAAAACTAACAACATTTATTGTAAGTCGAATGTTAGACCATCGAAGAAATCATTCTAGGTAGCAAATTCCATATATTTCTTAATATATCTCTACTTCCTGACACAAACAAATATGCTCAGTATATTCTATTTCTATTTGTTCTTTTTCTTCATTACATTCTGCGATATATTTTTTTTTACTTGGAGCGTGTCACACTTATTACATGTGTCGTTCTTGAGGGTTTTAAATTTTGGGTTTAATTTGTCATAAAAAATCTTTTTATAACCTTGAAAAACTTACAACACTTGTTTTATTTCTACTATCAACATAAAGTTGGTACTTTTTTGTGCGTGTCATCTCTGGGAGTAAAAATATGTTTTGGTTTCAATTTTTGTATAATGTGATTTGTACTTTGGAAATCTCTTTATATGGTCTTTTTTTTCTGCAGCTGTGCCTACCTTATTCCACCCACCTTGTGTACCCTTTTTGCCAGTAACATTATTTTCTTGCCTCATTCTTACTAATGCATTGTTAACACGTTTTGTTGATACTGCTAACATTTTCGTAAACATATCGTAGAATATTATAATTTTATTTAGTGTATACTCTCTAATATATTGTTTTTGCTTCCAATATTTTTGTGGCACATCATAACTTACACCGGCAATCAAATGGCACAAACTCCATGAAGTCAACTTTTAGCTTTTTGTAGTTGACATATTCTTTTCGATTATATCTGTTTACTTTCCTTTCGTCCCTCGCCATATTACCAAACTTCCGTTTTCTGCCTTCTCTGACGTTTCATACTTTCACTTCCTTTTGTATTTGATGATTCCGCGTGTACAGGAAATAACGCTGTGTGTGATTTTAATTTTCAGGTTCAACTCTTGCTATCTCATCACTTGCGTCCATAGTTGGCGTAGATCTGCCCTAGAGTATAATACATTGTTTAAACCAAGTGATTTTTAAGAATTTGCCTGGTAATTTAAACTCTTTTTTATAATGAGGTTGTTGTTAAACGAGTAATAAAATATAAATTACAAATTCAAATATCTTATCTTTGGAATTGAAGAAAATTCACTTGGGTCAAAGTCTGGGTCTTTAACCTAATCATCTGAGAGTGTTAGAAATTGAATACCAATCTGTAATATGATTATTCTTTGTTTGTCACATTTGTGTGGTCACTTGTCAGTTTTGATATTTTTTGATTTTGTAACATTGATTGATTTAGACAATTGAAAAAATAAAATATAGATTTGACAGTTTGAATAGTAAAAAGACTTTCAATAAAAAATATAGTTAAAAAGTAATAAAATATAGAAAAGAATATAGGAGCACCCTTTTATATTAAGTAAGATTTTATATTGCTGGTCCTTTTACAACTTTCAACCTTTGGATACAATCACTGAAAAATAGATCTCAGAAGATAACTGATGAAAGATGCAGTAAGAATAAAATAGCAGACAAGCCAAACAATTTAGAAGATTTTAGAAGATTTCCAAATGCTGGTATGGAATAATGTACGTTAAATTTTAACCTGGGAAAATCTCAAAAATCTATTACTAACACTAAAAAGAGCTGGACTACTACGCGATCGCTGTCTCAGAGCGAGATACTATGTTTAGAAATTGATGCAAAAAATAAATTATTAGAAATTGAAGAAAAACTGAAGAAATTCGAGCAGAAGAAAAAAAATTAAGAAGACAGAAAGAAATACCAGAAATGGAATTACAGTTAAAATTATCCAGCATCTCCTGTTTTAGCAAATATGATTATGAATGACTTACTTACCACTATATTACCTACCTTACCGTTCAACATATCATTTCTTTATTGTTATGTAGATGACATTTTAACGGCCATCCCCATTGATCAAGATAATCTGATAATTAACAAATGTAATGGTTATTACCATAGTTTAAAATTTACTATTGAACATGAAAATAACAATAGTATTCTGTTTTTAGATTTACTATTAATTCATAACAATGATAACACAATAACCATCGACTGGTATCAAAAACCTACAGCGTCAAACAGAATCATTAATTTTTATTCTAAATATCCCATATCTCAAAAAATAGGTATTATAAAATTGTTAAAACATAAAGTTATTAAACTTAGTTACCAATCTAAGCGAAGAATCTGGTGACTCCTTATGCACATACAATAAACTAATTAATATACCTACACTTAGTAACCAACTAAAAGTCATATTTGAAAATAATAAAAACAAAATTGCTCTTTATAATAAAAAAACTAACTATAGCTTATTCTCCAAACTTAAAGACAACACACCAAAATTATATAACTCC
Organism: Vesta saturnalis; assembly: GCA_036346205.1. Taxonomy (NCBI): domain Eukaryota; kingdom Metazoa; phylum Arthropoda; class Insecta; order Coleoptera; family Lampyridae; genus Vesta; species Vesta saturnalis. The sequence goes on from JARFJB010000002.1 coordinate 4,527,060, forward strand.
AATCTAGTCGATCAGATCAAGTCTAAAGATTGTGACAAATGTTACATTAGACAAACGAAACAACATTTGATAAAGAGAATCACCAACCATAAAAATGATTGCAAACCGTATAACTTCATTAACAATGATAATAAAACGGCTTTAACTGCTCATGCAAGTGTTAACCATCATTTCGATTTTGACAACGTAAGCATATTAGATAGAGAAGATCATTTTTCTAAAAGAGTAAACTCGGAGATGTTACATATCCAATCAAACGAAAAAAGTATTAACTTCAGGACGTGTAAATAACCTGAGTAACATTTATAAACATCTAATTGATTTTAAAAAAATCAGAAAAAGGAAAAAGAATGAAATCTACTGCATTATTATTGGATTGTTCAGTATTTAGATAGAATTTTACAACATTAATTGCTAGTAATAATTTATAAAAAATAAGTTAGATTTTATACAAAAAAATTTAGTTAAATTTAATTCAGTCGAAAACGTGCTGGTGTAGATTAGATTTATTTCGGCCTTGTTATTTACTCATTTTAAATTGAAACCAACAAGAACATCATGTAAAAATTTTGTATTCAAAATTAATTTTAGCATTTACACACGATTTAGTAATTAATACGTTCATTACGATAAAACACTAAACTAATTAGATAACCAGCTGTTAATAAATTTTGACGTGTCGGAATTGTGAAATTGTTTTAATAATTTAATGTGTAAGGACAATACATAAGATGCCAACCTCATAATAAATTAATATGACTACTACTATACACTTAGTATTAAAAATAACTGGTTTAAGAGGTAGAATGCTCATTACACAATTAAGTGATAATCTTAACACTCCTAATGTTTCTTCCAGCCTGATGAAGTTTAATTAATTAAACGAAACGTAGCTTGAAAATTGTTTTTTTTCACTAAAAGTCCTAACCCAGTAATTCTGAAGAGTGAAGTAATTAATTAATGACTGTAAATAGAAATCCAACTATAAGGAGAAGAATTACCTCAGAAAATTGTGATTTACGGAATTAGAAAATACCCACAAGAACATCTGGTACTTGGACGCAGCCTCGAAAAGCAAAGGAAAATGCCTCAACGGTTTTTTGTTAAAAGATCCGGATTTATACAATTCCTTGGTTCAAATATTGTTCAAATTTCGAGAAAAAACTACAGCCTTTTCAGCAGACATTCGAGAAATGTTTCATATGGTTTCGATAAATAAAGAAGATTAACACGCTGAAAGAATATTATGGAGAGAATTACCTGATAATGATTTTGAAGCCGTGTCGTCCCCTTTCAGTGTTCAGTACATTAAAAATTTAAACGCTTTGGAATTTTCAGAGGTTTATCCAGAAGCTGTTGATGCTATTCTACAAAGACATTACATGGACCATTGCTTAGACAGTTGTGAAAATACTGAAAAAGCTATTCGGTTAATTCATGATTAATATCTATTCACGAAAAATGAGGATATGACCCTACGGGGGTGGGTTGTAATTGTGAATTCGATCGAATTCTAAATGAACAACGAAGTACAGAAAAAAATTTTGACAACCCTGAACAACCACAGAGAATTTTAGGACTGAAATGGCAGCCCAAAGAAGATTTATTAAGTTTTCCTTTAAATTTGGAAAAAATTCGTGTTGTAATTATATCTGGACGGAAAATTCCTACAAAAAGAGGAATTTTGGGACATTACATTGTAAAGGCAAAAATTTTAATGCAAGATGTATGGAAAAATGGTTTAGGGTGGGACAACAAAATTTTTTATGTACAATTTAAAAAATGGTCAAAATGGTTAAAAGATTTGGAAAAAAGTAAAGTTTAAAAAATTGAGAGATGTTACAACTATAATTTGACAGAAGATACCAATCTAGAACTCCATTTATTCTGTGATGCCAGTGCTGAAGCCATAACCACTACAGCATATGTATGCCTGATAATATCGAAGAATCAAGTTAGTCCTTTGAAACCGTTAAAGATACCTAAACTTGAACTTCAAGCAGTTATCATCGCTTGTCGTTTAGCTAAAACAATAGAAAAGGAACATCGACTCCAAATTAAGAAAATTATTTTTTGGTCTGATTCAACTACCGTACTTAACTGGCTTAACTCCGAAACAAAGAAGCTTCCATCATTTATCAGCAACAGACTAGAAGAAATTTTAGAAAATTCGAACTTGTCACAATGGAGATGGGTCCCTTCCAAATCTAATGTTGCAGATGATGCTACAAGGAGTGATACTGATACAGGATTATTTAAAGAAAGCAGATGATTTCTTGGACAAGATTTCTTATACTTACCTCCCTATTTTTAGCCAACAGTAAACTAACTCAACAAAACAAAATACAACAAAAAGAAGACCATACAGAAACTGTTTTAGTAATTATTAAATTAGAAGAATCAAAATACAAGTCAGCTTTACCAAACATTAATAATTTTGAACACTTATAAAACTTTGACTCTCAACTGCCTATGTTTTAACGTTTATAGACCTTATCCAGAAACGAACCAAAGAAAAACGAATTGTGTCATGTGATTTACAAACAGCTTCAAAATTATGGTGTCTAGAAATACAGAAAGAATGATTTGGAGAAGAGTATAAAAAACTTATGAAAAGAAGCAAAATCTATAACTTGTTACCTTTCATTTATAATGGCTTGATTTGTTTGAAAGGTAGATTGGATAATTGTATAGAAATAAAAGATGAAGCAAAAAGACCTATTATTTTAAGTAACAAACATAGGTTTAACCACACAGGAGTTCAATTAGTATTAAATGAAATTAGGCAAACATACTGGATCATACAAAGGAGAAAGACAATTACTACTGTGATAAATAAAGGCAATTTTTGTAAATTAAGAAAAGCGAAACCCCTAATTCCTGAAATGGACCAGTTGTCATTTGAACGACTACGAAAACCCCCCAGACCATCTATTTTCGTGGGTATAGACTATTTTGGACCCATACAAGTAACAATCGGTAGAAGACGAAAAAGGTACGGTGTCCTCTTCACATGCTTGTTAATATTAGCCGTACACCTAGCTGACACATTAAACACCGACTCGGCAATACTAGTGATAAGACGATTTATGTCAAGAAGAGGGCAACCGCAATGCATTTGGAGTGATAACGGTACAAATTTATGTTCGGCAGACAAAGAACTTCGTGAGGCGTTAAAAGAAGTATATTACAACGAAATGAGACAATAGTGTTTAGCGAAGAACATTGATTGGAAAAGAATTCCTCCAGTTAGTCCACACATGGAAGGTTCGTAGGAACGAATGATCCGCAGTGTCAAAAACTCATTGAAAATAGTACTGAAAGAAAGTGCTCCAAAATTAGAAGTGTTACAAACTTTATCGACAGAAGTCGAACATATAGTCAATAGTCGATATGTCTCAAATTATGAAAACGATATTGAAAGTTTAACACCCAATCATTTTTTGATAGAAAATTCGAGTATAGTTAAGCCACCCGGAGTTTTTAGTATGAAATTTGATCTTCGAAAGCAATGGAATTTTTCACAACAGCTTGCAGATAGATATTGGCCACGGTGTATTAAAGAGTATGTGCCAACTATAGCTACCAGATCCAAGTGGTTGGAACAAAATAGAAATATTGCTGTAAATGAAGTTGTGATTTTGATGGATAACCAACTTCCAAGAAATAATTGGCCTCTCGGACGTATAATAGCAACATGTCCCGGGAGAGAGGGAAAAGTTCGAATAGTGGACGTAAAAACCAAAACAGGAACCTATAGAAGACCAAATTCTAAGTTTTGCCCAGTCAACCTTATTGAATTTATACAAGATCATTTTTCTAGAATTTAGTGGGGAGAAATGTTAGAAATTGAATACCAATCTGTAATATGATTATTCTTTGTTTGTCACATTTTTATGGTCAGTTTTGATATTTTTTGATTTTGTAACATTGATTGATTTAGACAATTGAAAAAATAAAATATAGATTTGACAATTTGAATAGTAAAGACTTTTCAATCAAAAATATAGTTAAAAAGTAATAAAATATAGGAAAGAATATAGGAGCACCCTTTTATAGTTATTAGCTCAAATAAGATTTTATAGAGAGATTTATTAATTTCTCAATATCAGGATCAACATACTGAAGTTCTGAAGAATGGTCAGAAAAATATTCCTTGTCGGTGGTTAACAAGCTTATAGAAGCTGCTTCTCTCTCTAAAAATATTATGACCAATTTTACAAAAAATTGTTACAGCGACAAAAGAAAATAATACGCCCCTAATTTCACGTGTATTTAGCATGGCACAAGGTCATTCCGAAAGTCTGCTGCCGAACTCTAGGACGTTAGTGTTGTTTTAATGTTTAAAAACTACAATTATTATATGTAAATCTATCAGATACCTACCTTTATTTTTAGCGTCCATAGTTACGTTGACACAAGCTTTAATAATCTTTATAGAACGCTGTGAAAACATTTTCTTTAAAAAAAATTTTGATTTGTTTACAACATGAAGTCTTCACACACACACTGAATAGTCATCTGATCTGATTTTAATAACCGTTACGAATAATGCAGGAAGGAACCAAGAGATTCTTTACGATATAAATAAAATAAACTGATTTTGCAAAAAGGAACCAGGTTGCATGATTCTTTTTTATGAAACAGGATAAAAATAAAATAAACTTATTTTGCAAAAAGAAACCAGGTTCCATGGTTCTTGTTTGTACCTTATATATTATCTCTCGTCTACGCTTCAGGTTAAAAAAGGACGACCTCTCACCAAGATATGTGTAAACAGCGCACTAGTTTCGAAAATAACTATTTTAAACTGGGTATTTTACCATTTCTTTTCTTAAGCTTTTACATATACAGCGTGGACCAAAAGTCTGGAAACGCCCAATTATCTTGTAAATTGCTAGTCCGAATTGTACAAAATTTGGGATAAGCTTATTTTAGGATGCGGAGATTTCAGGTTTGACATTTGCAATGTTGCCAAATTTGCCGTTTCTCTCATATTATTAGTCACTTTGGTTTTTTAAATACATTACCCTATATATGCAGTCATTGCTGGAATCTCCTCCTCAATGCGAGTTCAACCATACGTAACACTTATGATTTTATGTAGTCCAGAAGGTCTTAAATACATAAAACAGTGCAAAATATGTAGATTTGAAGAAATTTAAATGTTTAGATATAGAATGCTGTGATTTTGACATTTGTTCACCATTTACATTATTAACCCTTAACTGCTGACATCTCATTTTATGACTATAACGCTGACATGGGAGGACTCCACAAAGGGAAAAGCCATTTTTTCCTTAATTTTATAAAAATTTAAGAGTTCACATATAAAAACAACAAAGTTTATTGCTTAAGAAGAAACATGTTTACAACAAAAATTCAAATAATATAATTTTTTTGGATCATTTGAGCTAAAACGGAAAGTATCTACAATAAAGCATTTAAAAAAAAGGTATTTCTTATACAATTAAAATTAAGCAAAAATGGATCTGAAATTAGTTTCTGTTGTGCAAAAATGTAATAAACAAAGTTGAAACTAATTCAAAAAAACAAAAATATAGTTCTAGTATTATAAAATAAAATTCGTGCAGTATATAAAGTTGAGTAACGATATTATCCTATTTACCATAGTTGCACTGACATAACTGCCCTGAAAACATCTCTTCCTTTACCATTTGCAGCAAAAAGACTACGTACATCTTCATCATTCGATTTGAATATGGATGTATAGAGCGACAATCCCAAAAACGCTTTGAATTCCACTTCATCTATATTCGCTAATTCTGGTTTATTTTTTCTTTTATATGTATTTCTCATGTTTTCTAGTTTTTGGTTGGTCCACTTTATGACTAACTCACACATATCCTGAGAAAACTGAATTTGAAAATAGGTGGAAGAATTATCTTGGTCAGGACGACATACCACTGGCAAATGCATAATATTATGTTGTGGAGTTCGTACGTTTCGGGTTGGCTCTATTTTACTCCATTTATATCGATTTTTTCCGTAAAAATAAGCCTTTTTTGTTACTTCCAAATTTTTACCTGAAGCACATTCTTCTTCCAAATTGTTTTCAGAATCAATTTCTTGCTGAAAATCGTCCTCTTCAGAATTTAGTTCTTGCTCACTACAAGAGTCATGTTCACTGAGTATAACACTCTCGTCTTCGTTCTCAGTATCACATATGTCACTATTCGCCTCGTCATACCATTGATTACAAATTTCCTCGAAATTTTGATCTAAAATATTCACGGATCGTGAAGAACTAGCCAGGATCATATATTCAATTATATTACACACACACACTGACATGGAGTCTCCCAGACTCCTTAATGACTATAACTCGGAAACCAAAAAATTTACAATAATGTCTTTTTAAGGCCTCAAACTAGACTGAAAGTTAAGAAGGTACTGAGAGCCAGGCACTTGTAAATGCATTTGAGTGGGCGTTACTGATCAAAGTACAGTGGGCGGAGTCTGATAGACTCCATGTCAGCAGTTAAGGGTTAAATAAAACTGACACTAGTTTGATGTGTTTTGAAAAGTTCTGCAAAGTAAATTATTTCTCTAAAATGGTTGTTAATGAAGAAGAACGAATTACTATTCTAATGATGAGAGGGTACGGCGACAGAAAAAGATCTTATAGTGAAGTAACCAACTTGTTCAACGATACTTTCCCAAACCGTTGTCCTATCCATGAGGCGACGGTACAAAAAACTGGAACGCGCTATGAGGACTCTGGAGGAGTAAAAGATAGATACCGATCAGGTAGACCAAAAAAAGTTATACATGACAACAAAACTTTAGATATATTGCAAAGTTTCGTTAAAGATCCACATACATCCTCACACAGGGTTGCACAATTACATGATATAGGTCATTCTTCAGTCTTACGTGTATTACGTAAGAATAAATTTCAACCTTACAAAATTCATTTATGGCAAGAATTAAGTGAAGATGACTTCGACCGTAGGTTAGAGTTTACTGAGGTAATGATCGATAAAATTGAAAATGACGGAAATTTCGTTAACAACATATGTTTTTCCGACTTTACACTGTGTGGGAATGTAAATCGAAATAATTTAAGGTACTGGAGTGACGTAAATCCACACTGGATGCGTGAAAACCATACTCAAAGACCACAAAAATTAAATGTATGGTCAGGTATAGTGGATACTCAGTTAATTGGGCCGTTCTTTATCGAAGGAAATTTAACGTCAGATAAATACGAAATGCTACTTAGAAATGAAATTGTACCTACACTGAGAAACTTGTTTGGAACCAATTTTAATCATATATGGTTTCAGCAAGATGGAGCTCCAGCTCATTTTGGTGTAAATGTTCGGCATTATTTAGATGAGATATTTCCCGGACGATGGATTGGTAGACGAGGTAGTATTGAATGGCCACCACGTCCACCTGATTTCAATCCTAAAGATAATCTTTATTGGAGATACTTGAAAAATTCAGTTTATAAAACTAAACCAGCAGGTCTTGCAGAGCTAAGGCAACGAATTATCTATGAATCCCGATTAATGTCTAAACAATCATGGAGAAATGTGGTAGACGCATTCTACCATCGATTAGGGTACTATCAACTCACAAATGGAGCACATTTTGAACACTTGATTAAGTAATCATTATGTTCAAAATGTTGTAATCTTTCAGTTGTTACGTTTTAATGTAGTTGAAAATAGTTTATATTAAAAAATTTATTGAGACAATTAGGCGTTACCAGACTTCTGTGCTATGTATTTAAGACCTTCTAGACTACATAAAATCATTAGTGTAACATATGGTTGAACTCTTATTGAAGTGGAGATTCCAATAATGACTGCATATACAGGGTGGTGTATTTAAAAACCAAAGTGACTAATAATATCAGAGAAACGGCAAATCTGGCAACATTGCAAATGTCAAATCTGAAATCTTCGTATCCCAAAACAGGCTTACCCCAAATTTTGTACAATTCAGACTAAAAATTTACGAGAAAAAGCTTTCGCATGATTCTTAAAAGAGTTACACATCAAGTTACTTTGTGTAGATTTTGAGCAGCTTATGCAATTTGCCCTTATTCTTTGAAGATGAGGCAGGATAAGCTGTTAAAGTTAATGAATACCAATACCCTATGATAGTAACAGATTGTTTGTAAAAAAAGTTAGGCTCTCTAATTTTATTATATTATGTGTTTGCAGGGTTTCTAACGGTGACGCCCCATTAGAATTATTTCAGAGACTACTTCGACTATAATTTTGAAAATTTGAGCAACCGTGCTTTCGGACATGCCCTACTCAAGTAAAATAAGGGCGTCCACATACCACTTGCAGTTATAGCGAAAGTTGACGTCATGTTCGTTATTTTAAATGGAACACCCTGTATATTATTACAATTTCGTATTCTACGTAACGTTTTAGGTGGACTTTCATCGTTTCCTTATTTCTAAAACAAACCGTTTTTTAAGATTTTTTTTTCAAAAAAATTTAAAGAAACAGTAACTAGTTTAAAAATATGTGTTTTTCAGTATGAAATCGGCAATATTCACAGGAGGATTGGCTGGATCCCTAAGCTTTCCATCTATTCTTTCAAGCTGGCTTAACTGTATACAGGATGTGGAAATCTAATGCCGAGTTTAGTTAAATTCAAACCTTCATCAATCGTTTTTTTCTTTTGGAACACCCTGTGTGTTTTTCAGTATTCTGATACAACATTTTATTTTCCTTCGAACGGTAAGGTTTCATATAATCTTCAACTTTTTAAGTTATCTACTGTTTTTTGTGTAAACAGCTAAAATCATGTAATTAGTTGTGAAGATAGCTGTGAAGTTCTCAGCTAAACTCCAAAACAAACAACTAAGATGTCACCAGTTATTTGTTGTTTTTGCAGTGCCAGTTACATTTATTATTTGTTCACGGGCGTTGCAATGCGAACCTCTTCAGCTAATCCTCCTGTCAATATTGCCGTTATATCTTTCATACCGTAAAATACACATATTTTTAAACTAGTTACTGTTTCTTTTAATTTTTTAGAAGAAAAATAAGTATCTTAAAAGCGGCTAGTTTAAGGAATGGGGAAACTTTCTGAAAGTCCGCCTAAAACGTTACGCAGAATCCAAAATTGCAATAATGTACAGAGTCTTTCATTTAAAATAACGAATAAGACGTCAACTTCTTCACTTCACTTGTTCAAATTTTCAAAATTGTAATCGAAGTTGTCTCTGAAATAATTCTAATGATCCGTCACCGTGAGACACCCTGTATTCCTTCAATTGTTTTTAAAATTCTACAAATAAAATTTAATATGTCTCTTTCATATGTTTGAAAACTAAAATTTAGATAACTCTTAGTTGAGGTTTTCACTACGAGCATCCTTATTAGATGTAGTATTTTGATGAATAAGCTTTTTTTTTAATACATCACCTGCTTTAATTTCATATCGCTACTCACTATTCCTAAAGTTTATTCTAACTACCAATTCGCCATTGTTCTCTTACATTTCTATTAATTGTAATCATGGAGTATATATGCTATACTATATACTATACTATATATACTCAATGCCGTATTTAAAAATGTAATAACTCATAACCTGAAAGAATCAATTTTGGATTTGTGCATTGCGCATACTGTAAAGCCTCTTATGAAAATTTTCTTTTAGCATCAGAATTTGGGTGTACTAACTACTCTACGAATTGGGCATGACAATACTGGTTTATCAGCTAAATGGATGATAGATCACATTCTTGTACGTAATGAGATAACAGGACACACTTATACGTAACAAATCACATACTTAATTTTAGTACATTTTATTACAAGTAATTTAGATTTCCTTGTGGCCGATGGTTAGGAAGAGGTGTTGATGATGGATCAACAGAACGACTCTTGGTAGGTAATTTATTAAGAAAACAAATCGAGGGTGATGAAATCTCAAACGTAAAAACCGGAACAAGCAGTGTTCATACTTTACCTAGATGTCGATCACCTGGACCTCCTCGTCCTATAGAGTTAAAACCTTCCCAAATACAACATATGCTAGGTTGGTAATGATTTACGAATTTCCATATATTTACAATTCTGTTTCAGGTGATTGTGTAAATAGAATTGTTAAATGGCATTATCGACGTGGATCAGAAAGACACACAACACTTACAGCATTACTATGTGGCGAAACTGGTCTTGTTCATTGTTTGGAGCTTGTATTTTTGTTAGGATTTAAATCTGCTCGTTTATTTGCTCGAAATCATTATTTATGGGATTATTTTGGTATGTTGCTAAAAATTTTAAAAAATTCAAAAAACATTAATGAAACATTTTTTGTAACACTTTCACCTGTAATCCAGGGGCTGACAACACTTCTATATGCAAGTTTGCGTACAGAGCGTTTCTCTTCGGATTCATTAAATATATACTTTGGGGAGTAAAAAAAAACTCGGGTGGATTTTCCTCGCCCCCACGTTTTCCCGGAAATGACGTCACAAGATGACGACTTACGGTAAACATAAAAACGTCATATAACGGGTTCTGTCAAACCGATTTTAACGGGAGGTACGACGTTGGATAGGTAATGAAATGCTGTATACATTTTGTGAGAACATCATTATTAGATAAGTTAACCGTTTTAAAATTATGACGGAAAATAAGTTCAAGAGACATCTTTCTTTGCTATGTTATACATAATTATTCATAAACCATTAATGTTACAGTCTTAAATACTACGACATAATTTGTGCGGATTTTTATAACCTTTCTAACGTGTACTTGTTCATAATAATACGAGATGTGGTGTTCGAGACGTGATAAAATACAGAAACAGAACAGAAACAATTTCAGCTTTTAGTTATAAATTGCTGTATTACATTTGCTACAATTTTTTACTGCCTTTCCCACTTCATACAATTTAGTATTCAGTAAAGAGACTGACAATAACAACTGTAATCAGTTTAAAATTATCATTTATATAAGAAACTGCTCATCGTTGTAGTTAAAAAGGATTCTTACATTCTTCTCCACAACCACAAAACGGTCAGCATGAAATTTTATTCTGTCAACATTGACAGTTAGAGGTTGCGCACTTTCCACACGAACAAGATCCATTGAAGTTGTTTGGATATTTAACCATGAACTTGGAATGTACTAATTGATCCTCACAGATTTCAAATCCAAACTGATTTGGGTCGAGGCTGTTTGCTCTCTGATCCATAGCATTCTTCTGCAGATAAGTGTAAGCCCTTAATACATGTCCACAAATACATCAAGGTTGTCGGAGGAAGGCCCCCAATCAAGACAATTTTACCATGATGATAAAGCCATAGACGAAGTTCATTCATTGTTTTACATTTAGATCCCTTTCTAAACACTTGAACAAGATACTCCTTTGCCAGTTCTAAACTGTCATTTATGTCTTCCCACGAACGAGGAAACTCTCCAAAGTTTTTCAAAAAAACCGACGGCGAACAAGTCAAAGATCCTTTTTTTGTTCCCAATTTGCTTGTATAGTCTGGACCCGAAAGTGCATGTGCTTCTGGCAAAACAGAGCACATTTCTGAACCAATGTTACTGGCAATTATGTGTAACAGAACCATTTGTGTAGAATCACCTACAGTCCTACACCAGTTCTTTGCCATAGTTCCTGCGCTTTATAATCCGTAAGTTTATTCCAGTGACACAACGATAAAACAGTTATATCTGTATCACTTGAAATAAAGAGAAGCTTTTCCTTCCTATGGCTTGTGACAGAATCACTAGCGTGCAACATCATGCGGAAGTCCGCTTCTTCAGTCGAGAAACAGTCTAACTGTGGAAGTTTAGTTTCAGTCTCATCTGTTACTGAAGTACATTCCTGCTTCACAATTTCCCCGTTAACTGTACCAGAGAACGCACTGAAGATGTGAGTTGTACCGCAAGGTGGCGGAAGTTTTCTAGATTGCAAGGTTTCTTTTATAAACTGCTGCAAAAGTACTTTATTACTAGATCACGACCAAAGTGTGTCCGACTGTACTGGTATAGGGACATTTAAGGAAATGCTTTGAAGTGCAATTGGACTACTTCTCTGTTAAGACGTGTGGAATCTTTTGGAGAATACATACTGTAGGAATCAAACACATGATCAATTCTGCCAGCATCTCCAGCAATAGCAGAAATATAACCTTCGTAAGCATCAACCAAGTCCACAAAAGTTTTTTTGTCCCTGGTAAGAAGCTTTCTTAGGCAACCCATGACGTCTACTACACAACCAGTAGTGTTATCAGGCTTGAAAACTACGGATTCATCAGAATGCAGAAGAGCTTCTAGCTCCTTCATTAGCAAGCTCCTTTAAGATTAAATAGGAAGACTGTATTCGTCAAAAAGCAAACAGTTGTCTGAAAGTTCATAACTGAACAAGTCTTTCATATCATCGCATTTGCGAAATTTGTTATGTGTTTGTGAGCTTGTGAAGATGATTTTTCTCATGCTTGAAACTTCTGCTTTCCATTTCTTGTTTTGTCTTTTTTTGTGAATACTTGAGAATGTGAGAAGCATTCTCTTGTGTATGGGAGCTGCAATTTTTGTTACTTTAGAAATGTATCTGTCGTTTCTGTAGGAGTTGTACAGTTTTTCTCCAATGCAAAATAAGTTTAGTAACTGCACTTTAATCACGTCAGGAACAACTTCTTTTGTCACAATTTGGTGCAATTGGGTGGGTGCAGATACAAGGCTAAACGGATTTCCTTTACTCGAAATGTACTTCATCATGGAAATAACAGATGTCTCTGCATGATCTATATCGGATTTCGTAAATTTATGGTGTACCCGCAGTTCCGAAGATGTGACAGATCCGGTAACCCCCCTATGAAAGTTCGAAATTCCTAACAACTCGTGATAAGTGACTTCCCTTTGAGTTACAAACTCTTTTCTCTTTGTATTTCCTAAAATTCCAGAAGAACTCTTCTGTGACCTGTTGATCGTTTGTTCCAAAGTCATGTCAACCCCAACTGCTGTAAAGGGATTGTTGAATCTCTACAAATTTACCTTGCATAAACGCATTTTGAAGCTCTGGTGCTGTCTTTGGAAGCATTCTCACATCTTCTAGGTACAAGGAGCTCCATCGCAAGTAGTTAATGCAGTCAAAAACTGCAAATATTGGCTGTAAAGATTGCACTGTTTCCAAATGCAGTTCCCAAAGGCCTTCTCTGTCTGCTCTAATTAAATTTCTAAGTAATGATGTGAGTCTCAAGAAGTTATCCCAGTACGAGAATTGTTCAAAAACTTCCCGGCCACGGTTTAGAAAGGCCTGAAAGTCTGCAGAGTTCCCAGTTCTAGATTTTGTGGAATTTCTCGCCATGCAGTTCTTTCAGCGTTCTGACGTAAACAGTCCTGCAGTGTTTCAAGCTGCTTAAATTCCTCCAAGTATGACTGGGTGCTCGAGTCTTCTAAAAAGCAAGTACTTGCAGACGAAACATCGTCTCAGCCAGCATAAACATTCCCTTGACACATCTCACGTAATGCTTTCCGCTAAGTATTGAATCTGTGACGTTCACTCCAAATACCCCGCACTCTATGAAAATGCTTTCTACGCCGCTGTCTTTCAGGTACTTTCCTATACATCCGAGAAAGACCTTAGCCATGTGAAATGATCCTAACATTAGTATGATATCGCTGAACTCTCCGTCCTTGTAAAGCTTGATTTCACACCTATATGATAAACTCCTTCGTCACACGCGACAGCCAGCTGATTCTGACTTAACTGGGAAAGGATGTTTTTAAAGTTTTTAAGGACTGTGTACACTGTTGAGTACTTAGTAACAGGGTTTGGAACTACAGGGAGAAATCCAACTTGTTTGATTGGTAATTTTTCATCTGTTACTTGTGCGTTGAAAGAACTCCATGATGGAATGGATTGTTCTAGAGATGAGGTAATACCAGCTTTAACTTTATGCGCAACCCTTGCAAATTCCCATTTTCGGTCTTTATTCGTAAACTCATCCTTCTTGGAGGAGTCAAGATTGAAGCAGTCTTCAACTATGTATTGTGGATTCAAATCTGGAAATTTTGCTGGTGTAATGTATGCTAATATTTCGTGGCATGAAAGCAATTGCTGTAACTTTTTTGGCCCATGGCGTATATCTGTTTCGGATACCGGTGGTTTTCTTAAAATTACCGATGGTTTATCTTGAAACAGCACGCACACAGTGTCATGGCTTCCTCCTATCCCCGATAAAGTTTGTTCCTCATGGTCGAAGTTGTTTTAAAGCCCCGATTGTAAACTCGGAAGTGCTACAATGAGATGGCAATGGCACATTATTGTTGCTTTGTGATATTGTAAACTGTGCAAGATCTGCGTGATGACGCAAAACTTCGTCGTAACTAGTGCAGAGGCCCAAATGGTTAAAACTTGTTATTAGAGTTTTGGTTTTGCATGCTTCATGAATTGCTTGTGCGTTCATTACATGCAAAGGTGTTCTCCTTCTACCACGAAACAGCATGTAGTATATTATTTGAAGAAGAGACTGAATTTTTAATCTCCACGATTTCATCAAAATTTGCGTCGTTTAGAAAAATTGAAGATCAATATCGTTGGCATCAATTTTGAACAAAGTGGCAAAGACATCCTTAAATGGTTTGGGAATTTTTGAATTCTCCCACGATTGCTTGAGATCAACAGAGTCACAAAAACTATCGTTTAATCCATAGTCAAGATCCTGTAGAGCATTCCTCAAAATATTTGCGCATTCAATAACTGGGTTACTGGACCGTACTTGTTCAGCTATGTCTCCTAATTTTAGGTTTTATGAAAAAAACATCAATGGTTTATTGGACTCGTTTGGTTTTGAAAATGTTATGTTTGTTCCATAGTTTCCACATAGCAACACTTTGAGTTCTCGATTGCTAAATGTGATACCAGGATGCAGTATCTTTAATCGATCACGGACTTCACTGAGAGTGTATCCAACACCATTTTCTATACCTATGTTAATTTCCTCGAGTATTCCGTCAAAAGTAATTTGCTTTGGTGAAGTTGTAATAGGATCTTTATTATTCAGTAGTTGCAATGGACGATCATATTCGAGTATATATGCTGAGATACAAGACGGGTGATAAAGTATATCGGCACCAAAAACACTCTCAGGATCTTGAAGATCATACGTTCTTGTAAAAACGTCATCCTGAAATTTTACAGTTGCCTTAAGAAATCGTTCCGCCCTAGCACATTCACATATCCTATATTCTCCTTTGTGCGACTTACAATTGCAAATAACACACATTTGATCCCGGTACTCTGAAGATTTTGCATGACACACATTCTTTCGAGTTCTTCGGAGGCAGAAGAGGAGGCAACATTACCACCATCTTCTGTTTGCTGCTTAACCTGTTTCTGAGCTATTTGTTTAAGAGCTTTAGAATGGCAGTATTATTTATAGCACTGATTACTCACGTGATAGAAAAATTCTTCATCTTCTGCTATTGTTGATATCTGTTTACCAACGACATCGTTCCATATAATTGCAGCCTCCCTTATTTTAGTTTTTCCATTTTCAGTTGAGATTAGTGGACAATCGTCCTTCGTATTACAGATAATGCAGGCTTTATAACGCTTTGTTGAACGCCTGAAAAATCTAACGTTACATTTCGTGTTACCGGTAGTTATAACGCGCAGGCCTGTGCGCCCAAAGAAAACATTCCTCCCAACTGCTTATTATTTTAGTCGCAAGGTATAAAACAAAATATACTATGCGTATTTTTATTATATTTTTGAAACTATTTATCGTATTATTATGAATAAACACTCGTTAGAAAACATAAAATTTTGAACAATATGCTTTTATATTTAAGACTGTAAAATTAATGGTTTATGAATAACTATGTGAAACTTTGCAAAGAAAGGTGTCTCTTGAACATATTTTCCGTCATAATTTTAAAACGGTTAACTTATCCAATAAAACATGTATACAGAATTCCATTAGCTATCCAACGTCATAACTCCCGTTAAAATCGGTTTGACACAACCCGATATATGACTTTTTTATGTTTACCGAAAGTCGCCATCTTGTGACGTCATTTCCGGGAAAATGTAGGGGGTGAGGAAAATTCACGCAAGTTTTTTTTTACTACCTAAACTATATATTTAATGAATCCGCAGAACTACTGGTGAAAAGATGTTTTTCAAATTTCGCCCATAACTTGATTTACTCTGGTTTCAAGTATACAGAGTGTCCCAAAAGTAATGCATAAAATTAAAAATAACAGTTAAGAGAGGAAAATCAGAGTGAGCAAAAGGATAAAGTATAGAAAATAATTGTAGAGCATTTACTTTCTTTCTAAGTTCCTCCTACCTTACAAATATTTTGTGATTAATAAAATCATAATTACAAAGTAAAAACCTCACACTCTGGCTTGAAGTAAATTTCATTTAGATATTTTGAGTATAAAACACTTCAATTAATGTTTTTAGTGTGGTTTTGAAATAATGAGTTCTCGGTTTATTTTACGTATATAAGTTTATCGGATCTTTATTTGCTCGTTTTTTTATAATGTTGCAAAGTATTCTATTTCTGCAATTTCTAATTATTCTACTACTTAC
This sequence comes from Vesta saturnalis, assembly GCA_036346205.1. Taxonomy (NCBI): domain Eukaryota; kingdom Metazoa; phylum Arthropoda; class Insecta; order Coleoptera; family Lampyridae; genus Vesta; species Vesta saturnalis. The sequence goes on from JARFJB010000002.1 coordinate 4,543,620, forward strand.
ATTTTTACCTCACACTATCTACCTTCTCCCTTTTATCCCCTCTCCCATTATCTGTTTTCTCCTTTTCCAAGTTTCCTCCATTGACTTCATCTAGTATTTCATCCTCCCTTACCTCCCTACACTCTTATCATATGTCTTATATTCTCCGTCCCTTTCCCTCATAATCTACAATTCTGTTCTTTCTCTCTTCTCCAATACTTGTTTCCCAACTCTTCATTACCACATCTGAACTTCGCTATCATTTTTTTCTTACCCTTTTTCCCTTCTATGTCTCCTATTTTTTCTTCTTGCACTTCCACTCTTATAATATACCCCGTTGCTTCCGTATCAAGTCCTAATACCCATTTCGAATGTTTTTCTTGTAGCCCTTTGACCTATTTTTGCTCCTTCACCCCCACACGTCTGCCCCATATAACATCACACTTTTTATTAATTTATCAAATAACAGCTTCCTTTTCCCTAAGTCCATTTGATACAACCTTTCCCCCACACTCTACACTTGACCTATTAATTTATTTCCTTCTCTCACTCTTTCCTTTGTGTTCCCCATCCTTATTGTCCTGTCTCATAGTATATCCCAGGTATGTGAACTCCTTCACCTGCTGCACTTCCTCCTCCCTCCATTTCCACTCATCCCTTTTCCTTCTGCCCCTCCCTTTCTGAATACCATTATCTTTGTTTTCTTTGTGTTTACTGCCAGTTCCTTTCTTTTCATGTATCTCCAACGTCTTCATTATCTCCTTCATTTCTTTTTCCTCCTTAGCCTCCAACACCATATCGTCTGCGTACGCCAGCGACCATACCTTCAATTTTCCTACCACCAGCCCTCCTATTTGCTTCCCTCTTAATGTTTCCTCCAGATCCCCCGTATATACGGAGAACAGGCTTGGGATCAATGGGCATCCCTATCTCAGACCCTTCCTTGTGACGAATTCCTCGCTCATCTCACTGTTCACTCGCACCCCACTCCTCGTTTCCCCATAGATTTCGTTCATCCTTTGTATCAGTCTTTCATTTATCTTTTTTTCCTCAGGGCATAGCCTTTCGCCGTTCACTCTATCTAACGCCTTTTAAGTCCACGTATAATGCCACCATTTATCCACTTTTGTTATCAAATTTTTTATTTGCCAAGTGTTTATATATATATATATATATATATATATATATATATATACATGGTGGGTGTCCACTGCGTGGACGGAGGATTTCTTCTTAACTATTACAGACATCAAAACCAATTTTGGTGTGGTAATACACGATCATCGGACCTACATTCTAAAAATATTTAGGTATATACAGGGTGATTGACAAAAATATGCCAACCCAAACCTGTTTTTTTATGGCACACCCTGCATATTTTTGCATGTTTGGATTCATTGTTACATTTAGAATTAAAGTATAGAAATTTGTATCTGTATCCCTAACCGTTCTGCAGATATCGTCACTTTAGTACCAAAATAGAGTTAACTTTGGAACCACGATACGAGCGTTGTCACCAAGATTTTGTAAATCTGTTTATACCACCGACTATTCACTAACAAACAAACTGGGAAATTTTTCGAAAACATGTAAAACTATACAGAATAATGAACGTATGCGAAATGTGATTTTTCTCAATTTTTTCAAATGTAACACCGTGTATATTTTTTCACATTTCGATTCCCCGTGAAAAGTAGATACTATTTGATAATAGGTTTCATAGCCATAATACGGACCCTTCTTGAGATATTGACGCTTTATTTGAAAATATTGACATACAGTAGAACAAATAAAACGAAATCCAGAGCAAATAAGAAAATACGAATGGCAAATAAATTCTTTAACTGATAGGAAAACTTCATTAATAACTAAGCAATAAAATAATTCTCTACCCCTAAAAATAAGTTTAACAAGTAAAACATAAACGAATAAAACCATAAATTCAAATTAAATGTTCAAAATGCTGACCACGCCTAGCTAAACACTTTGCAATTCGCTCGGTAAACGAAAGATTCACTCGCAACAACATTAGAGGTGAAATGGATTGAAACTCTAATTCTATTTTTCATATCTTCACAATTGTGGTGGGAGGATGTTGGTAAACTTTTTCTTTAACATATCCCCAAAGTAGGAAATCAAGGGGCGTAATATCCGGTGATCTGGCTGGCCAGTTTTGCACGCCACTTCGTCCTATGCACCTCATCAGATAATTTCTATCGAGATATTGCCTAACGTTAATTGCATAGTGTGGAGGGGCGCCATGCAGTTGAAACCACATCGTACGAATATTATCTACCTCGATATTTTCGAAAAGCTCGGGTAAATCATTTTCCATAAACTGTAAATATCTTTCTCCAGTAAGACTCCCGTCAAAGAAAAAGGACCAACCACATTAAAATCGATTATACCACCGCACACATTAACTGACCATCGATGATAGTGATCAACAACTCTTAAGATGTGTGGATTAGTATCTGAATAGTGATGATAGTTATGTGTATTAATATTGCCATTATTGTGATAAGTTGCCTCATCCGTAAATAGAATGTTATTAACAAAATTGAGTAGGTACCCATTGGCAGAAAGATTCACGATTTTGAAAATCTATTTCACTTAAAGCTTGATGTTGCTCGATATGATATGGATGCAATTTGTGTTTTTTTTAATAAAGCTGTGAACTGTATTTCTATTTAGGTCTAGGTGTGTTCTTAGCTCTCTGGTACTAATTTGTGGATTTTCTATAACAGATGCCACAACTTGAAACTCAATTTCTTCAATTGGGCTTGTTTTTGCGCGCTTGGGATAACACACACTTCCAGAATTTATGAATCTCTCAGTTACATTCATAAACGATTCTTCCTGCGGCCGTCTTCTCTCTGGGTATCGTTCACAGTACAAACGGGTAGCCAGCAAAGCATTTCTTTGAGCTTCGCCATAAATAAAGATCATATCGACTATTTCTTCTTTGGAAAAATTCATTTTATACAAACATTGACAAAACGACAATCCAAAAACACAAACTAATGGAACAATATTTTAATGGTTATACAAACGTCAAAACAATAGCTGCAATTGTATCTCTTTATCTAGCAGGTTAGCCTACCTGATTTGTTTTGTTGGAATTCTATTGTCATAGTAAATTTGTATTTTAACACAGATTACAGATTACAAAATCGTGGTAACAACGCTCGCATCGCGATTCCAAAGTTAACTCTATTTTCGTACTAAAGTGACTATAACTGCAGAACGGTTAGTGATATAGATACAAATTTCTATACTTTTATTCTAAATGTAACAGTGAATCAAAAATATACAGGGTGTTCCATTTAAAAACACGAGTTTGGGTTGGCATAATTTTGTCAATCACCCTGTATATACCTAAATATTTTTAGAATGTAGGTCCAATGATCGTGTATTACTACACCAAAATTGGTTTTGATATCTCTAATAGTTAAGGAGCAATCCTCAGTCCACGCAATAGACACCCACCCTGTATACAACGTGCCCAATATAAGGATGTACAGCATGGGGATCTTGAAAGCGGAAAGAGATACGAAGGCGGTTAAATTAGAGAAAAGTTGTATAATTCAGGGCATGTTCACAGGTAGTTTGCATAAGTTAAAAAACCATTCACTTTTGTCACTTTTTTAATTTTATTAGATGGCGTTTTCAAATTTTTTGTTTGACGTTTCGTCTCCGAGAAAACATCATCAACTTTATTTTTTTGTATTGCCGCAACCAACGAAACACCCGGTATTTGATAGTATTTTTTATTACGAATTTGACACATTATGGTTTTGAAGCTGAAAAATTCGGATTTTCATTTTTACGTTTTTCTTGTGATGTCAGTTAATATTAGAAGGCTTGGATAAAGTAACACTTGTTTAACATTTTGTTGAAAACTGTTTAACTTATTTTTATTGTGTTGAGATCGTTGTTATTATTCGAATTGTACGTATTTTACGTTGTTTTTATTTCCCTTATTTCGTGGGTTTTTTTTTTTGTTTGGTTTAGTTACTTTATAATTATAATTAATCAATAAGTGTATCTATGGAAAGACGAAATTTTACAAAAAAAAAGATCGATATGTTGACATGCTATATCTAGTCCCGCAGAAATTGTGTAGTTACTGAGTTCACGTATTTGGATTAATATCCTGAACGAAGGCAACCTGGTAAATCCATTTTTAGACGTTTGGAATGTAATTTAAAAGAATTTGGTACCTTTACAAAACCTGTTCAATCCCGTCAATAACAATCTGATAACAAAAAAGCTAATACCGTTGTTGATAACCCTGAGATATCGACAAAAGAAATTGAATATCTTACTGGTATAGCTAATTCTACAGCATAATTCATTTTAAATAAGAATAAGTTTCATCCATTTCGAGTTTGTCAGGGTCTTAGAGCAGCTGATCAGGAGCGGGGAGATCTAAATTTTCGTTTTAAAATAATTTGATCTGATGAAAGCATGATAACCAACAATGGAATTTTCAACCGACGTAACAAACATTATTTGGCAAAACAAAATCCTTATTTAAAAAAAGAGTCAAGACATCAACATAGATTTGGATTTAATATGTGAATGGGCATTTTGGGACGACGAATAATAGGACCTTTTATTTACCACAACAATTTAATTGCCGAACGATATCTGAACTTGCTAAGGACTGATTTGCAAAATGCTTTGGATGAATTACCTCTAGCACTTTTTAACAACTGTTGGTTTCAACAAGATGGTGCCCCAGTACATAACTCAAGAAATGTACAGGACTATCTGTCACTGCGGTTCACAGGAAAATGGATTGGAACTTACAGTGGATGATGGGAGTTTTGAAAATGAATAGCCGTTGTTAGTATCGGTTATGGCAGCAGTTAATCCAATTTCGCCAAATTCTTCAGTAAAGAGAGCTTACCTGTGTCTAAAAAATAACGGAAACTTATTTGCACAGTTATTTTAATTATTTAACTTTAATTAAATACGTTTAAAAGATTGGAGTTGTTAAATTTGTACATAAAAAAATATTATCAAATACTAATATTAATTCGAATTTTTCTCAAAAATTAGCTTCAAAACCGTAATGTATAATACATATAATAAATCCGTAATAAAAAATACAATCGAATATAGGGTGTTTGGTTGGCTGCGGCGATATAAAAAAATAAAGTTGATGATGCCTTCTCGGAGACGAAACGTCTAATAAAAAGTTTGAAAATGTCATCTAATAGAATTCAAAAAGTGACGATGAAGAAGTACCTTCTGTTTTTAAAAATCTAAAAAAAATAAAGGAATTACAAAAAAAAGAAAAAACCAAAAATCGTATTTTGTTTTAAATCTCAGAAATGATAAACAATAATGAACTACATGTGAACATGCCCTAAATTATACAACTTTTCTCTAATTTAACCGCCTTCGTATCCCTTACCGTTTTCAAGGTCCCCATGCTGTTCATCCTTATCTTGGGCGCTTTTTCCCTTCCTGAACCCAGCGTGACTATCTGGCAGCAGTTTTTTTCCTTATATCGCCTTCTGTAGCGTTTCTTCTAGCACTATCGCATATTTTTGTATGCCGTGTTTAATAATGTCATTCCCCTGTGTCCTCTCCACTTCCTCGGGAAGCCTTCCCCTCTCTATAGTTTGTTAACTATTTCCTTCATCATTTTTGCTACCTTTTCTCCTCCGTATACCCACTTCTCTCTTTGTTTCCCGTTTTCTCCCGCCGCTTTACCTTCTTTCCACTTTCTCTTACGTCCTCTTCTTTTATTCCTTTTGCTTCGTCTACTTGGTGTACTTAATTTCCTTGTCTTTCTTCTTTCAGTCTCTGTTTCCCTCCAGCAAATCCCTAAAGTATTTCTCCCATTCCTTTATTTGTATTCCCGTTTGTGTCCCTCTTCTCTTCCTTTCTTTTTTTAAATATTTCCATACTCCTTCTTCCGTTTTTATTTTCTTAATCTGATCTTGTTTCTTTTTGTTTTGCTCCTTTTTACTCTCGCATGTTTTCTTGTATTTTATTACGGCTGGTTTATATTCTTCTTTTTCTGCCTTCCCTTTTTTCCAATTTCTTAGTGTTCTTCTTGCCTTCATCTTGGCCCCCTTGCATTCTATCTCACTATTTCTTCCACGCTTGCTTGTACTCCTCACCTTCCCATATTGTTTTTTCCATTTTCTCTTTGTACTTCCTTACACTCTCCTCTGACCATACTTTTTGTTGTTATGTACTCCTCTTTCTTGTCCCTCTCTTCTCTTTCTCCTCTGTCTATTGCCAATTCCAGAGCTTGGTGGTCTGATTCGACACTTTTGCCTACCCTAAAAGCCTTCACCTTTTCACCAGCCTCTGCGTTCATTATAACATAATCTATTATTAATTCTCCTCCATTTCTCTTTCTTCCCTATTCCCATTCATTATTTCCTACCCTTTTCATTGCAGCAGTTCTTTGTTTGACACTGTTATTCGACGCCTTTTCCCCATCCCTTTCTTTTCTTGTATTCCCCCCTAACATGTTTTTAAATAATAATGGAGTTTTTGATTAGGCCTTGCTGATTTCTAGTGTTCTGTAAAGGAAATCCTATTAAATTCTCATTAGAGTATTTGTTGATTATGTTTTATCTTCTTGATATGTTACGTTACGTGAATGTACAATATTATACTAGTCTTATTAAAACAAATTTAAATTTATCAGATTGAGTTGGTATTTCATACAAGTAACCAAAATGAATTTTTTATTTTAACAAAATTACAAACAAATGCTATTTATCAACAGTATGATTTATTTAACTGAAAACATGCTGACGTCATTATATCCTGTGCGGTTCCTCCACCAGTTATGAAGCAAGGGTTTTGATTGTTTAATATAATTTAAAACGCAAGTTTAGATGTGTACGATTGCCAATGTAAATTCTCATTCCACATAAAAGCTATAAATTACTTGTGCGTCAGTGTTACAGTGTACTAATTATTTTGATTTCATTCAAGTACAAGATATCGGGATTAATTTCTTTTTTAAATTGTTGTTTGTAACAACACAAAGAAATTGTTCAAATCTCTGTCAAATTTATATTTACACTAGATTCAGTTATTCCCATTTCCTATTAGGAAATATTTGATAATGGAATTTTGTAACACTAAATTTTTTTTAATTTGTATGGTTCTGCACTCTCGTTTGACCATGAATTGGACAAAAAAAAATCATTCAAAATATATGGGAAATTTGATCTGAGAAGTTTTGAAGTCTGTTTAATACACGTTCTCAAAAATTGTGCATTTACCATATGAACCTCTTTCTGTTCTTAATTTACTTTCAAACCATGTACAAAAACTGCTATTGCTTTATGTCTTGAACATTTTCTTATTTTAGTACGTGTAAAGGAACAATTCGAAATTGATTTATTAGAACAAAGCTCTGGTAGTCGTAGCTCAAGCTTAGAACGAAATCATCAAGAAACAGTTGCTGTGTGGAGATGCTATTGTCATTTGGTAGATGAAATACATGGTGCTAGTCAGGCTTTGGGCAAAGATGGAAAGTTTCAGTTGTTTATATGCTTAAGTGTTAGGTAATTCCAGTCATTATTATTGATCACAATTATAGATTGAGTTTATTTTAGAGAACATTTGTTACATAGAATGTTGTTACCAATGGCTGTCTGTAGACCAACCATGGATATGTATGAGGAAAATTCATTTCTGCGCAACAGAGGGTTACTAACGTTTTTACGTCAAATTTTATTGCCTTTAGACGAATTGGATGTCGTGTTAGAAAATTCTGTAACACATGGAATATCTTCTCCTTCAACACACACATAAAACAATGTCTAGTCAAAAAATTGTATAATGTTTGAATTACCATTACGATATTTAACATTAGAGGTGCAGTGATATTAAGATTTAGTTTTATAAATTAATTTGCAATAATGTACAAATTCCATAATTAAGGAGCGCTATGATTTTGATATTGACAAATATTCTCTTTAATGTACAATTTTTATTAGCAAATTATAATTATTTAATACCATGTATTCAAACATACATAATTGTAATTGTGATGATTGATTGGATAATTTGTTATTTTTGTAATAGTTTTAATAATTATAAAGAATTGTCTTCTGATTGTATTTATTGTGAATGTCAGATCTATTGTGATAGTTTTAGAGAATATATAGTTAGTAATGATAATGTTTGAAAACAATCTTGCCAGTTAAGTTTTTTTTTTTTTGTTAATACTCCTAGTAATTATAATTTTGTTGTTTTTCTCTGATACGGAATGTTGATCTTTGAAGTCTGATATTTATTAAACTCCAAAATAGTTATAATTTGTGTGTATTAATAATTAGAGCTATTAAAAAAATTGCTTTAATACTTTCAATAACTTAATAAAATGTGACTTAAAAAAATGTATTTGGAATGTGTTGAAAAAGCAGCTCTTATTATAGTAGGTTTGACAATGGTTGTTTATAGTATAAGTAATTATAAATAGGGAAAGGTTTTTATTTTATTATAAAATTATAAATTAGAACAGCATATAAGATTTGTACGTATTATACAGTGCCATAATTTTATTTTTAATGTCTAAATAAAACGTCTTGTTTCCTATATATATATTTCACTACATGTCATAAAACATTATACCAAACTGACATTTGAAAATTAAATAATTTTTATTTTTTACAAATGTTTTAAACTATTCTCAATAAAAACTAATTTGATTTTACAGAGTACTCACAAATATTTGAAAAAGGAAATGAGGATTAACTCGTGTAAAAGGGTTAACATATTGATACTAAAGATGAATATAGTTAATTTTAACAACCACACAAAATCTATTAAACACCAAATGTGTTTCAAGAATTGTGTTATCTTTACGTATCTTATGATGGCTACATCATGCTATCACAGCCTAAGCTTTGAAGTTTCAGAAATGTAGTTGAAATAATTTCAATAAACTCACACGTTTGTATTAACTTTTTTTTTATCACAATGTTAAGGTTCGATTTTTGGAGAAAGCGTACCATACCTTCTATGATTGAACATATCCACTTTCTTAAATACGATCTAATCTAAATAATTTATTCACAAAGAAATCTCCCACCTGTAGATTTAATGTTTAGTTATGTGTTTTGTACTCATCCAAATTGGGGATGTACAACAATCATTTTTTGTTAATTGGGTTCATCAGCCCATTTTCCACAGTTTTTTCGCTTTTTAACACAACGTTTCGGAAGCGGACTGGGCTTCCGCCATCAGGTTGACCTGAGAAGGACTATTTTTCGCACTTGAGTTGGATTTTTTCTCAAGCATTTGACTACTCTCAGATTCAAACTTGGTACCTGTGACCTGAAAGTCTGACACCTTTACCGTTGAGCCACCGAGTAATCCAATATATGTTTTTCATAACATATATATATATTAAACTTCCTCGTGGTTGCGCAGTAGTTTGCTACGCCGGTGTACAACCAGATGACGAAAGCAGTTACCGCTTCTGAAACGTCGCGTTAAAAAGCGAAGAAACTGTGGAAATAGGCTGACTAACCCAATTAACATATGAAACCATAAAAACACTTACAATAGAGAATCATTTTTTATAATTAATTGTTTGTTTTCCTTGATAATGCAAATTTTTAAATGCTACATAATCGTTAATAATTTAAATTCTATGCTATAGTAGTTTAATGTTTCAATATATATTTTGAACGTGAATTTGGCAAAGTAGGGGTTAAAAAATGTGTCGGACGTATTTAATAACACTCGAGCTGTTTGCCAATGTAAGATAGCTTGAACAGATAATATAAGCATAGTTAACGTAAAAACACAGATGGTAATTTAAATTTTTCTACAGAAAAATAATTACCGTATTTAGACAGGGAAAACATTGCTAACGTAAGTATAAGTGGTGTCGCCTTTTCGTACTGTTTGTACTTTAAAATTGTAGTATAATTTATTGGTGTATTTTTATGTCTATATTTTACATAAATCTATACCTTTCAATAACAATTACAGTTATCATCCTAAGTAGTGGTAATTCTTTAAGAATAGTTTGATAAACGTATAAAGCCAACTATTCAATCTAATTTTAGTAAAGAATAACTATTAGGTCCTTGAAAAATTAGATATTATTAAACTGCCTTGAAGGTGACAAATCAGAACACTTTAATGGTTGAAGGCTAACAGTGGAAGATGTCATAATCAAAGAGCAAATTTAAGTATGATGTAAGTGTGAAAAACTTTAATTTGAAATTGGTAAAAACATTCGCAACTTGACATATCAATTAAAGATTTAGTCAAATCTAACAAAGAAATAGTTTTTTGTTAATAATTGCGATTGTACAGTGAACACTCAGTGTAGTACTTTTAATATGATTTTAAATTTCAACTATATATGTTAAATTATTGTGCTGTGGTAACTTAACATATAATTGGTGAAGCATTTATAGGAAAAAAACAGCAAAAATTCGTGACATACCAAAAGCTAAAATTAAGACGTATCATTGTGCCTTTTTTTAATTATAAGATGCCAAAACCTATTTAAGTGGATACCTTCTTGCCTATTAATGTTGTTAGGTTGTTTATACATCTCAATAGCTTTACGTTGTAGACGAACATAATAATGAGTTTACCTTGACAATATTTCCCTATTATCAAATTGAATGTCATGACAAATTATTTAAGGTATGCTCAGCTACCGCAGATTTCTCTGATTGAGCTAACCTACAAAATCTCATATGTTCTTTACGTCTTGTATCAAAACACCGTTTTATGGTTCCAATGTATACTTTTCCACAAGAACTAGATAACTTATACATTCACAAGTAACCTTAAATGTTCTTTAATTTTTCTTGCAGGTTTAAAAACAGTCCTAATGCCATTATTAGTTTTTTCAATTCCATTTGTAACATTAATTATAAAAGGAAAAAAAGCAGTGCCAACATTAACCAATAGTTTTTCTTTATGGTTGTGTCTAGCAGGTGTAATAACATTATTAAGTGAAAATCCATTAGCTTGTCATGACCTTGTTAACTATTTATATTAATCTTTCAATAATTCAGGATCACAATTGTTCACAATGTTGTTCGATCAACTAAAGATTTAATTACACCAATTTTTTGACATGGATGGTGGTTTGATAATTTATGAAGGGATCTATCAGTGTTAGTCTGCTTTCGGTGAACCTTAAAAGAGAGTGAATTCTTACTATTAAATATTAGTATGTCAAGAAATGTTAAACTTCTATTAGTTTCCTTCTCCATGGTAAACTGCACGATGCTTGATAAAAATTGGAATTTTGTGTAGTGCTCCAAATAACAAATGGGTCATCTACATATCTGTATCAAACTAAAGGTTTTTTAGGTGCATTTTATAACGCGAATGTTTAACATTTTTCCACGGAAAAATTAACTATAAGAGGGCTACCCGTTGCTATACCATCAACCTGTTCATAGAATTTATTTTGCTGAACATTAGTCGTAATACAGTGCTGGAAAATATGATCTATATATTCAATAGTTTCTTTTAGAAGGACTTTTGGATAACTGACCGTTATATCACCATCTACAATTTTGAAATGTATATAAGCTTTAAGAGTTAGTTAGTTTCTTTCTTATTTTTCAAAAGAAACTTTTTTGTAAAAAAAATTGTGGTAGTTCTGGACAAGTGTGTGGTTCCAATCGTTGTTCTACTTTAATGTTATTGTCGTTCATGTTTAATATACTAGTTGCATTAGCTTTATCTGATTGTAATATTATTATATTTTCATTATGTTTAAGATCAAATAAGGCACGGCGCTGACGGAAGGATAAGTTACTCTTTGGAGGTTTTACTTTATGTAATATGTTAGTGGTTTTGTCTATAACTTCAGTCGCAGCATCAAAATATAACGATTTAATAGAATTTTCAACATTGGAAATTATATCTTCAAAAGGTATTACTCTTGGTGTTATGTAAGGGCGAAAATTTTCGTTATCTTTTGATGCTGCGAATGAAGTTAGATATAACACCGTTATGCTCTTTCTACCAAAACTCCATAAACCTTATGTTCCTTTAAGGTCTATTGTGTACTGCAATGGGTTCTCCCACTTAACTCTTGAAAAAATATTACATTTTATTACAACCTCATATAGGTCAATCATCCCATTATATTAACAATTCTGAGGATGATATAATGGTCAGTTTTGATGTTGCAAAAGTCCCTCTAAAGGAAACTATTGAATATATTGATCATATTTTTCCAAAGGATATTATAATTTTTTTTCAGCACTGTCTTAAAACGACTTATTTTCAATGGAATAATAAATTCTATGAACAGGTTGATGGTGTAGCAATGGGTAGCCCTGTTATAGCTAATTTTTACATGGCAAAATTTGAACATTTGCGTTACAAAATGCACATAAAAAACCTTTAGTTTGGTATAGATATGTAGATGACACATAGGGAAGAAGCACTACATGAATTTTTATAAATGGCATTACCATGGAGAAGGAAACTAATGGACGTTTAGCATATCTTAACATACTAATATCTAAAAGTAACAATTCACTATATAATTTAAGGTTTATCGATAGCCGATATACACCGAAGATAGCTTCATAAATGATCAAACCACCATCCACGTCAAAAAATTGGTGTAATTAAATCTTTAGTTGATCGAGGAAAACGAATTTGTAATCCTGAATTTTTGAAAGATGAATATAAATAGTTAACAAGATCACGACAAGCTAAAACATATTCACTTAAAGATATTAATAACTTTATTACACCTGCTACACATAACCATAAAGGAAAACGAGTGCTTACTGTTGGTACTACTTTTCTTCCTTTTAAAACTAATGTTACAGATAGAATTGAAAAAAATCTTAATTAATCATGGCATTAGGACTGTTTTTAAACCTACAAGAAAATTTCAAGAATATTTAAGCTCACCTAAAGATGCTTCAAACCCATTATCATCTTCCGTAGTGTATAAATTATCTTGTTCTTGTGGAAAAGTATACATTGGTACCACAAAACGGAGTTTTGATACAGGACGTAAATAACATATGAGATTTTGTAGATTAGGTCAACTAGAGACATTAGCGGTAGCTGAGCATGCCTTAAATGATTTGTTATGACATTCAATTTGATAATATTGGAATAATGTCAAGATAAACTCATTATTATGCTCTTCTACAACTTAAAGCTATTGAGATATATAAACATCCTAATATCTTCAATAGGCAAGAAGAAGGTCTCCGTTTAAATAGGTTTCGGCATCCTATAATTAAAAAGGGCACAATGATACGTCTTAATTTTAATTTTAGGTTTTGGTATGTCTAGTTTTTCCTAGACCTTGAAGTAAATTACTAACAAAAAATTTCTTCTTTGTTAGATTGCACTAGATCTTTAATTGTTATGTCAAGTTTCTATTTGTGAATAGTTTTATCAATTTCGAATTAAAGTGTTTCATAACTTTACGCTTACATCATAATTTGATTAAATTTTGCTAAATTTGCTCTTTGATTATGCCATTTTTCACTGATAGCCTTCGACCGTTAGAGGGTGTGTTTTGATTTGTCATCTTCAAGGCAGTTTAATAATATTTAATTTTATTAAGGATCTAGTTATTCTTTACTCAAATTAGATTCCATAGCATACTTATCTTCGCGTTTTCATATTTTTCATATTTCATACATTTATTCTAACATTTTAAAGTATTCTTAAAGAATTGCGACTACTGAAGACGATAACTGTAATTGTTATCGAATCGTATAGATTTAAGTAAAGTATAAATAAAAAAATACACGCTTAATAAACCCAATAAGTAAAGTTTTAATTATGTGAAATTATGGTGAAAGTTGACATCTTCATGTTATTATAATATAATTTTCATGTGGCTATTCCACAGTAAAGGGTTTACAATGTTTCCACTTATGCGTAATGCTTTACAACTTTATGACCAATTTCTTGGTCACTGTTAAATACACAAGAAACAACCTTAATATTTGCATACGTAACATACATAAAGTGGTGTTAATAAACAATATACCGAATGATTATTTCTCTTTTTTTGATGACCCATCTACAGAGTAAAGCTTTAATTCAAAATGGTAATTATTAAATCGGTGCAGTAGGAAACGTTAACTCACGATTGAAAGAAATCGCGTTATATTTTTCTCATTGGATCTTATGGGGATTCCAAATTCAATGTCCTGTTTTCTTGGAAAGAAAATAAAAAAAAAACGTTTTGATGGCTCATTTATATTATAAACTAAGATAATTTACACCGCTGGTGGATTGCATTGTATTCTAAATATATAGATGATGCACATGTTAAAAACATCCGTTTTAACATGTTTCAACTGTATGCAGTTCAATGCTAGCAAATTGGTAAACGGTAAAAGGAAATATACTTTGATATACACAAAAGCATCAGTTACAAAGTCAGTGTGAAATTTTTTTTAGCTATTAAGCTTTTCCTCGTGACGTCAAAAGTGCATCATGTCAAATGTCAAAAAAACAGCTGATCGTTGACAACGTTTTGTATTATTTTAAGTGACAAAGCGATAACATTATTCTTTGTAATTTCAAAAATCATTAATTATCAGCGTGCTTGTGGTCGGTGGCAGTCTGTGAACAATTATCTGTGGAATGGGTGAAATGCAAGGTTAAACTATGACAAGATTTTGTGCTTTTTGTTATATAGCACATCAAGTTAATTAGGCTGTCATTTAAAGTAACAAACCAGTTCAGGGTTAATTCTTTCTTAATTTATTGAATTAAGAATTCATTAAGTTTTTCACTTTTATTACCGTAATAAACTCGTTCTTTTGAGAAAGTGATAATTACATCCTTTTTTTAGATAAAATCTGATTACAAATAAAGGACGTGGTTTTACTTTCACAATTTGTACTACGAAAAATTTTAGTTCAGTCTGAGTAACGTTTTTAAAACATTTGGTTGTAAGTTAAGCTCAATTACCATTATTAAATTTCTAATAAAGATGAGGTCATTAGTGTTACAACTTGTATACATGTATAATGTATTTGTAGTGTTTGTCTATGTACAGTTTAATCAAAAAAGTGATTCATGAATGATCAGTAGACGTAGGTACATAGCCCTTGTGTGATAATTCATAGATTTGTACTTTTTTATTTAAAATTGATTATTTAATAAAGCTTTAGCTGTTTAACGACGTACAATATTTATAATTAATTGTGGTTTAAGCCGCATACAAAAACGAAACTTCACCACACAATTGTTTAATTCACACAGACTTAACTCTATTCAGCAGAACGCACTTTCAAAAACGATATTTTTATTAAATAAACAAAATTTCCTCAATATTCCACATAAACACTAACAAAGGCTGACCCTCATCAGCTGCTTGGGCGGAGTTTGTGACGTCAGCTGATGACGTACTTGGAAACACTTTATTCCCTTGCATTAACAGTATTATTGTTGTACAGGATAGCACTAGGAGTGTGTAAACAAAACCATTAGTTAATAATGTGAAACGCAAATTTTTCTTTGTCGTACCAATGAATTAATTTCATTATTGTGCAGGATAGTGATTGGGGCACTTACTCAATAAGGAAAAATAAAAAAGAAATTCTCAGTACCGCTATTTAAGTATGTATGCTTACGAAACGTAAATGGTATCATAGGTTAATTCCAGAAAATTAAAACAATAATTTAAAAAAAATTGTTAAGGAACCGTAATTATAATTTAATGCGTGCTCTATATTAAGAATAATGAAATTATTATTTGCCTCATAGGTTTAGTTCTGCACATTACGATTCTGAAATATGAAAAGTTATACGTGTAAAGAATGGAACTTATGAGACTCTAGTACTTTTCCACATTAAATACGTTTAACTTTAAAATTGCGTACCTCGCGGTTATTAAACTTTAACAAAAGAAGCGCACACGTCTAATCAAATTAAACAACGTTTAGACGTCGTTTATGGTGATTTATCTTTTTGACATCTTACTGTAAAAGAGTGGGCAAAATGTTTGCGTTTTGGACAAGAATTCTAAGATGATAAGCGCCTGTGTCGCCCAAAGTGGTAACACATAAAAAAATGTCAATTATTGAAGAAATGGCAAAAGTTTGGCCGTTTTGAAATTGAAGGAATTGGCAGTGACGTTTAACATTTCTGAAACTAGTCGAATCGGATGTGCACGCTTGTTTTTAATCTTGAATGGAGATAAACCAGAACCGATTTTTAGGTCAATTACCACAGCAGATAAAACAATATTTCTGTTTTATGAATCTATCCAATCGACGGAATGGCGGTAATCCGATGAAGCTCGTTCCAGAAAGCGAAAGTCGTTCAATCA
The DNA here is from genome assembly GCA_036346205.1 of Vesta saturnalis. Classification (NCBI taxonomy): domain Eukaryota; kingdom Metazoa; phylum Arthropoda; class Insecta; order Coleoptera; family Lampyridae; genus Vesta; species Vesta saturnalis. The sequence continues at coordinate 4,559,902 of JARFJB010000002.1, forward strand.
ACAAAGAAGGTTATGACTAAAATAATATTGCGAGCATATTTTATTCTTCCACTTTAAACATTGCAGTACAAGTGTTAACAGCACATACTATCCGTCTCAATTAAATAAATTGAAAGACAATATTCGTGCAAAACGTCGAGGAAAATTGACACAATACGCACTAAGTTTACATTGGATATCAGAATTGTTACAAGCGTTTGGAGCAAAAATAGCATATTTTATTTGGCTGAGAAATGAATTTTTGTGGTTCATCTGTTCTTGTTCGCCTCGCTGCGCTCAGCGAGCGAACAAACAACCTCACTATAAAAGATCTAATAAAACAATGTACTATTAATGATGTAATTGCTGTGTTTATATAATTCCTTCCCGGACTATTTTCACATCAGGTGGTTTTTAACTGCACATATAAGCATATCATAACTTTGGTTATTACGTTTTTAAGGGAGATTCAAATTTTCTGGCCACGTTTAAAAGTTTCTCCTCCGATTTGAATTTATGTAGGTAACTGTAGTGTGAAGATAGTTAGAGCCTAAAATTTAAAATAAATTTTGAAATACTGCAGTACACCTTTTCCGCCTTTTATTATCAAAATTCATTTTGGATTAAAAATCTGTCCGCTACATTGCAAAATTTATATTTATATTTATTTCAAAGTCTTTGGGAAACGGTCCAAAAACATTTCTTCTACGGTCAAAAGCTAAATTTGATTATTTTACCATGTTGGTCGTCTTTTGGGATCAGTAACGTCTAAAATCTTTATTTATTCGCCAGTTTCCACGTGGAAACGGTCGAAATTGTTTGCTCGAAGGACAAGAACTAAATTCTGTATTATAAGTGTTTTGTAATGGTGGTTTCATATTAGTAGAGTTGATCAGCCTATTTTCACAGTTTTTGCTTTTTTAGCGCGACGTTTCAGAAGCGGACTCTGCTTGCTTCATCAGGTATAGTCCTATAGTATATATAATTTTTCCCCAAGCACTTGACTACTCTCAGATTTGAACTTGGTACCTTTCCCTTACTAGTCTGACACCTTTACCACTGAGCCACTGAGTAATCCAATATATATTTTTTAGAACTTATATATATATATATATATATATGTATATATATATATATATATATATATATTTTAGAACTATATATATATATATATATATATATATAACCTTTTCGTGGTTGCGCAGAAGTTTATTGCGCATGTGCGCCGTAACTTCTTGCGCAGATGTATTTGCGCTTAAGCTCTTCACGCATTATTGGAATCCATATGGGTTTCATTTCTGCACTAGCTTGGCTTATTGGATCTTCTGCTAGTGCGATCTATGTGGCTTCTTTGAATTTCCGACGAGTTGTGTTCTCGTCATTTGCCACTATCTGTATGTTATCCCATTGGTTGCGGTGGTCTTCGTTACAGACATTTTCGGCGAATCTGGATCTTTTTGTTTTACCCTAGCGGGTATTGTTCTTATGTTCCTGCGTTCTCACTTTGAGTGGTCTACTGCTCTCTCCTATGTATGCTCTGCCACATTCGCATGGTAGGTTGTATACACAATTATTGACATTCTGCTCTTCATTGTATGGTTTGGTTTTGGTCGATTTGAAGACAGTTGCGTATCTTGTATTTGCTGCCTATCCTTCGTATTTTCTCTGAGGTACCTTATATATGGTATTATCGCTGTATATTTGGGTTCTTCTTTTTTCGGTTACCCTTTCCCTATTTAAGTTAGGTGTTAGATCGGGATAACCATTTTTTTTAGTGTCTTAGCGATATTTCCTTTTTCTTTGTTCAGGTCCTCTTGTTTTGAGCATATTGCTTTTGCTCTATCGTACAAGCATTTTGCCACACCTAACTTCACGTTTTTGTGGTGATTGGAGTTGTGGTGTAGGTACCTCCCCGTGTGGGTAGGGTCCCTGTATACACTTGTCGTGAAAATGTTGTCATTCCTGTGTACAAGAGTACATGCAGGAATGGCAGTTTTTGTTCCGACTCCAGTTCCATTGTGAATTTCATGGAGAATGCGCGGCTATTTAGATGACCTAGGAATTCATCTGGCTTAAGCTTGCCGTGTTGCCAAACTACGAAAGTATCGTCCACGTATCTAAGCCACATCCTTGGTTTCTCTGTGAATTCGGATATCGCTTGGTCTTCAAAGTCTTCCATATATATATATATATATATATATATATATATATATATATTGCTCACTATGGGTGATAGTGGGAAACCCATCGCCATCCCAAACTCTTGTTGGTAGAATTTGTCTTCTACCTGGAAATATGCAGTTCTAATGAATACTGTCAGAAGTTCCATTATTGTGTTTACCGAGAGTTGCGTGCGTTCGTCTAACGTTTCATCCTGTTCCAGCTTGTCCTTTATGGTAGTTAGTGCCTTATCGGTAGGCACATTTGTGAATAGGTTCACAATGTCAAAGCTTACCAGTATTTCTTCGTGGTTTGGTTGGAAGTTTCTGATGGTTTCCACGAAGTGCTGCGTATTATTAACCATAGACTCGGTTTCTCCCGATAAAGGTGTGATGATACCTAGCAGATAGTGTGCTAATGGATGACAAGGTGAATTTCTCGAGATCACAATTTGTCTCAAAGGAATTCCTTTGTTTATGAATCTTTGGTAGGCCATACAGATGCGGAGGTTTGCTGTAGTGTGGGGTAAGTCTAGTTCTCTGATAATCGGAGAACTCACCCTTATGTTTTTCCAGCGTCAGGTATATCCGTCTTTTGATTGATGGTGTGGGGTCTTTTGGTATTTGTTTATCCCCCTTCTAGTAGTTCTTGGATCTTACTGTTGTAAGTGTCCATATCCATTACCACAGTCGTGTTTCCTTTGTCTGCCGGGAGAATTTTGATCGTTGGATCATTCTTAAGGGAAATGACCGCTCTCCGTTCTAGGTTAGAGAGGTTAGGTTTAGTTCGCCTAGATGTATCTAGGACTGATCTAACCTTACTTCTGCATTCTTCGGCTTCTTCGGGATCTAATTTCATAGCTGTTTCTTCGACCGCAGTTATTAAATCTACTTTCGGAATATACCTCGGTGTTATGGCATAGTTTAAGCCATTGTCCAGAACCTGTATTTCGTTTCCGTTCAACTGTCGTTTAGAGATGTTTTTGACAGTGTTTTTTCGATTGATGTTGGTTGGTTCTTTCTTCTCCTTCATTGGCTTTTCCAGTTTCTTCTGCTGAATTTCCTTGTGCATTGCCTTGGTCTTCGAATTTACTTCTGGTAGCCGTATTTATCCTATCAAAGTCTTGTGCGTTCACTCGATCTCAAATGGTTTTTCTAATCTCGTTGTATTGGTGTTCGAGCTGGTACTTTCTGAAACGGTGATGTCTGATTCGTTCTTTGACTAACGCTTCGCTAGCTCTCCTTGCGATTAGTGATATTTTTCGGCTGTGTATCGGAGTTTTGATGAACCCGGTGGGTATCACGTTGTTATCACGGGCTTTGCAGAGGAAGGTTAGGTGGTTCTCCTCTAGTGCTAGCTTGTTCATGCATGTTTTAAGCTTTCTGAAAAGTTGTTTGACTTCGGGGCCGTACCGAGTTACTAATTCTGTGTTTTGTAACTGTGGTTTCCTATTACTGGAGTTGATTAGCCTATTTCCACAGTTTTGCTTTTTGAGCGGGACGTTTTCGTTTTCGTTTTCGCACTTGAGTCGAATTCATGTGTTATATATATATATATATATATATATATATATATATATATATATATATATATCAGTGCGGATGATAAGTCTTACCCCCCCCCCCCCATTTAATCTCCGTTACTGAAGACAAAATTGAAAAACGCTCGGACACGTCAATTTTTATTTCAAACGCGGTGTTTTAAAATTGTCACTCCTTTCACTCCCTCCCCTTGACAGCTACCCCCTCCATTTTTTTAAATAGCAAGGGGGGTCGTGCGATACATCGTTGGAAAAGATTTTAAAAGTAGAATTCAAAAATTATCAAATAAAAATAAACAAACAAATAATATTAAATTAAATCTTCAAAAATAATTGAACTGGACAAATTATTCTAATTAACAACTTAATTACTGCAGAAGGTGTTCAAAATGTTCTCCATTTACTTCCTGGCAGAAGTTGATTTTTTGTTTGGTTTCGTCCCTAACACTTTATTTTAAGCTCAGTTGTCTCCTGGTTAATAACAATCTATTCCTTTAAGATCCTCAACAATAAACAAAAAAGTATCAGGTACACTGGTTTTACTTTCATATGGGACAATCTATTAACAAAGTTTATTTAATTTTTATTCTTACTTATTGCCGAATAAATACTTTGTAGGTAAGAAAGTATCATTGTTAGAAAACTCTTTTTAAACAATCTAGTTGGCGTGTCTAGTTTTTGACAAGTATTGTCAAAAATAACAAACATTTAGCACTATTGAGTCTAAATAATACTGACAACAGCAAAGCGTAATTATTAACAATTGGTGAGTTTTGGTGGTACCCTGTAAATTTTTGTATTCCAAACAGACAAAATGGTACAACCTCGTGGTTTAGTGGAAAAATGTGAAGCCGTTCTAATATTTAATGAAGCTGGCCGTAACATTCATGAAGCGGTAAGAATATTTAATGAACGTTTTCCGGATCGTCCAATTGATCGACATTACTATAGACTACTCATCAACAAATTTTTTGAAACTGGTTCTGTCGAAAACAAAAAACGGCTTGGTAGAAATAAGACTTCTGAGGAAAAACAAGTAGATATTGTGTCCCAATTTGTAGTAAATCTATCCAGTTCAAGCAGAAATGTTGCTCGCGAATACGAAGTAAGTCACTCGACCGTTTTAATCACTTTAAAGAAGCAAACATTTCACCCATATAAAATAAAAATGGTGCATGAATTGACAGAGGATGATTCAGATCGACGAATGCAATATTGTGAAATTATGGATAATAATATTACACAAGATCCAAATTACTTACAACATATTTGTTTTTCCGATGAAGCTACATTCTATTTAAACGCTCATGTACATCGACAAAACATAAGATATTGGTCTGACGAAAATCCTCTATTGTTTCGAGAGTGCCACACACAATACCCAACTAAATTAAATGTTTGGGCAGGTATACTAGGGAATCACATTATAGGTCCTTTTTTTATCGAAGGTAACTTAACGGGGGATAGCTACCTTAACCTAGTGGAAACACAAATAATCCCTGCAATTAATGATGTGGTTAGAACCAACCCAGGTGAATTCAATCAAGATATTGTTTTTGAACAAGATGGAGCTACGCCACATTACGCTGCTCGAGTTCGAAATTTTTTAAACAATTTATATCCGAGGAGATGGATTGGGCGTCGTGGGTTCATTGAGTGGCCACCTAGGTCACCAGATATGACTCCTATGGATTTTTTCCTATGGGGTTGCCTCAAATTCAAAGTGTATGCGAGCCAGTTGATGACACTTGATGAACTTCGTCAAAAAATATTCGAAGAATGCAACAGATTGATATGCAGACTCTACAAAGGGTTAGGGAGGAAACCAAACAAAGAATCTACTTCTGCCAGGATGTACATGGAGAACATTTTGAACATCTCCTGCAGTAATTAAGTTGTTAATTAGAATAATTTGTCCAGTTCATTTATTTTTGAAGATTTAATTTAATATTATTTGTTTGTTTATTTTTATTTGTATTTTTATTTAAAAAAATTAAAAATGATAATTTTTGAATTCTACTTTCAAAATCTTTTCCAACCATGTATCGCACGACCCCCCTTGGTATTTAAAAAAATGGAGGGGGTAGCTGTCAAGGGGGGGGGGTGAAAGGGGTAACAATTTTTTTTTGTTAAAAAACACCTCGTTTGAAATAAAAATTGACGTGTCCGAGCGTTTTTCAATTTTGTCTTCAGTAACGGAGATTAAAGGGGAGGGGGGGTAAGACTTATCATCCGCATTGTATATATATTTGCCAAGCACTTGGCTACTCTCAGATTCAAACTTGGTACATTTCACTTACTAGTCTGACATCTTTACCGCTGAGGCACTGAGTAATCCAATATAAATTTTTTAGAACTTATATACAGGGTGTTTCAACAAAAACATGGCGTGCTTGCTAGGACAGGTAGAATAGCCAAAAATAAGTGGGGTTTGTTCAGTAAATATTATTCCTAACTGCCTCTGTGTTCGAGATACAGAGTGTTAAAGAATATTATTTTATACACATTTTTGACAATTGATTGAAAACTACTGGCACCATTGTAATGAAATTTGTTGGGAATGTTTTGCTAAAGCTGGCACATCCACATACTCCATTGTTATATCTGACACTCAAAGAGGGTGCTAGTTACATGATTAATAGAGGGTACTTGTAATAGTAACTTTTTTGAGGTTATGTTTTTAGGTCGAAATTTTTAATAAAGTTATTCTCCATTCAATTTTACACCAAAAAGGTACTCTTTATAAAATTCGATATTGTTTACCGTTTTCCAAATATTTTGATTTTAAAATGATGGGACAATCCGTAATGTTAGTTAAAAATTTTTATGCAAAATAATCTTTAATAAAAAAACATGAACATGAAACATTAGACTTATTAAATTAACAACACAATGAAATTAAAATACGTTGGATTCTAAAAAAATAATAGGTAATTGAACAATTCACAGTAAATGTTCAAAATTTTCACTCATTACTATGATGCCAGTAATTTTCAATTAATTGTCAAAAATGTGTATAAAATAAATTTGTTTAACACTCTGTATCTCGAAAACAGAGGCAGTTATATATATATATATATATATATATATATATATATATATATATATATATATATAAATGTGAATATCTCGAAAAGTATCACTCCAAAATATCGATAACATATGAATTCGACTCAAGTGCGAAAACAGTCCTCAGGACTAAACCTGATGACGAAAGCAGAGTCCGCTTCTGAAACGTCGCGCTCAAAAAGCAAAAACTGTAGAAATAGCCCGATCAACTCCACTAAGAACTAAATGTTATAGTTTCCCAGCTGTAATTATGGTTTAGGCCTTATTCCTTATCTATACACAAATTTCCTCGGACAAACAGAAAAAAGTACTCTGCTTTAATCATCATTCATTCAATCATTACTTGGGACCATTAAATATGTCCAAAAATGTCTTATTTGTACACCAATTTCGTTAGGGAAACCCCAAAATTTACTATTTCGATGAGAAACTAAATTTTATGCTATTAGGGCGTTAATCATTATTTGGGGACAGTGTTGTCAAAAATATTTGTTTAGACACCAATTACATTAGGAAAGTGGGGCCGAGTCATTAATGTCAAAAATTCTTATTAGGTTATGAACTAACAAGTCATGGACCTTGGGTAATCTGTGGTCATGGGCAGAATTTTTTCATGTTAAAAGTACTTGTAGTATAATTTGTACCATTATGTGCATATATTTTTTTAAGAATTTAATGTCGCACAAAGTTGATTTCCTAGGTTTCTGCGTCTTCAATGCGTGCTTGAATTATCCAAAACGTTTCTAATATTAAATAAACCCAATATTTGTGAAATTTTTCTCTTTTAATCAGTGGCTTTTTTTGGTTTTATTTAACACCAACTTTGATACAAAAACATTATAGTTTGAAACTTTATTAGTGATATCAACATTCATAGTTGACTAATAAAGATTTCCTCTATTCCATTCCATTTTCATATGGTTCTGATAAATTCTATCCAACATTTCTCTTTTTAATTTTCTAGAAACAATAAAAGATTACTTTCAAAAATTTATCTGTAATACGTGTCTGATAGATCTGATGTCATTCTGCCTGCAGAAAGAAAGCGCAGGCGACGCGGACACTTTTCACCGGTAACTACGCCCTTGAGTGCTACTATTTTCAGTAGCGTACGCGAAAGCAATACAATTTTTATTTAAATTGCTAATTATTTTAAAATGTTAAACAAGACAACATTTTATTCCGTTATTTATGTATGCATTAATATAAAATAAGTTGCTATGTAACCAAGATATAAAAAAATAACATTAAAAAATAAATATCGTACTAAATAATTCACTTAAATAGATACATAATTAATAACTCGTTTTCACTAAAACTACCGTCACTGTCACTGCTGCTCCTTTTACCAATAATGAGCAGTTCAACTGTAATGTCAAGTACATTTTCCTTTTCTAAATAAGAGTTGCAACTACATGATTGCAGCACTTTTTCCATGTTTCTTGAGTCACTTTCTTAGAAATGAATTTTACGCTAAAATATTGACATCGTCGAGTTTAAATGTAGTGTTATGTTTTGCCACATCTCTTTTCACTATTCCCCAATCTTTTTCGATTGGATTTAAATCCGGGTGATATGGAGGCAGCCGTAAAACTGTTCGTCTAACAATTGATGGAATTTGTAAGTAATATGCTGCTTTTTATGGAGCTTGATTTGTCGTAATTTTCCGCGTTCATGTCATCGTGGTAATCGCCACCCTTCGATCCTGATTTAAAATTAAGCGGGCAATTCAGAATGAATTCCATATCTCTACCAGCGTGAACAATGATTAACCTCTTTCCTTTAGAAATTGGTGCGAATAATCTGGGGAATGTTCCATTCCCCCAACACTTGGAAGTTGTATGTGCCGCGTGAATGTAAGTTTCATCTAAATACCTACATGATTGGTTAGTCCTCATCTCTAAAATTTTTCAACTTTTGTAAATAATGCTCGTATATCATTATTCTCTACAAGAGTTTTCCTGTTGTCCTGCGTCTTTTTCCACTTGAATCCTATTTCTTTAGTAGTCGGTACAACGTAGACCCTGCCTTTATTATCCACCCGCCCCCCTTTTTTGGTGAGCTGATTACTGGATTTCCATTATTTTCCGCAGCCGTTACCTTTGCTTCTTTTATAATCCATTCAATCGTTCTTAGTGATCCCAAAATTATTGCACACTATATCGCGTGCTCGTCTGTGCACTGCATTTCCACCAACTAATGTTGACATTTGCAGAGTTTTCTTTTTAAATATTCACAATTACACTATAACCAATAGATAACTGTCACAAATCTCAACAACTGAAAGTAATTAAAACAAAACTGACGGTAATTATTCGAAATTATTAAAATGGGATTAGGTAGTTCTTTTATTATTTTAATTTTTTCAAAAAAAATCTGGCTCGTGAAAACGTGTCAGGAAATTGTTTTAACTGGGTGCAATTGGAATTATTAATTAACTTCGGTTGTAGTAGTACTTGTTATTGTTAAGATCGGCATATTACATAGTTTTGGTATTTTTCTCTGAAATTATATTTTCTATCAACATTATAAACCAATGTGTATTTTCATCTCTTGTAAAAAAATTAAGACTAATTGCTTTTTGTGCTTTAAATTATCAGTTATTAATAAAATTATCTTCTAATACTTATTTTAAAAACTGTTTTAAAGGATATGCACATTATCAGACCGTACGTATTTCATGTGGACCTTTGCATCTGACTCTAGCATCTTAATCATTGTTCACTCATTCTTAGACTACTGTTGACTTGGTAAACGTGTAACTCCCATTAATTAAAAAATTGAGGTTACAAAAATTAAATTTTGTTTTTTATTTCTATGCAATTTTTTATAAATTTACTAGTTACGTGAGTGACATCCTATATAACTAATGATTTTATAATTCTCAATATTTCTAACTATTTTCCAGTGAAATCCGATTATTCTAAATTATACACCTTCCCTTTCGTAAAATTAAAAATTCGGCTTTTCGTAATGTGATTGAGACTGTTAACAAACCTAATGTAAGTTACGCCACTGTATTTATATTCATTTATTTTGAATAATTTGTTTATGTACTGTGTAATTAAATAGTTCCAAAGTACGATTATGTAAAGTTTTAAGCATTTAATTTAGAGTATGGACCGTTTTAATAATTAGAAATTTGAGTAAATATAACCCAAAATTTTATTTTACCTCCAAAATTTAATATGATAAATGTGTTAAAAGATGGCGCCATTATTGTTGACGATATTTATGATGGCTGACTAAAGTTTGGTGTAATGTGGACGAGATATTTAATTTATTATACATTAAGGATAATAATTAATACATTAATACATTTACAGCAAAATTGGATTTTATATAATAGTGGTAGATAGTTTTATATCTACGATATAAATGTTGATTTCGTGATGAAAAAGTGTTAGTGTTAGTGTTTGTGTATGAAAAGAACTTTTCGTTTGCGTTATATCTAATGGTGCCATATCTATGAATTATGTGAAAAAAACAACATGTTTAAATGTAAAATCATCTTTAATAAGAAGTAAGCACCTTAATAGATAATCAAACAGGCATCCCATCTTATTAGTCTTGAACCCATTCATTGGCGCTCGAATAATTATCAACGCACTTAGCCAAGATAAATGTGGATATTACAGGTTTTCACCAATCATAGATCATTTTAAGCTAAACATTTAACGTTTATAAAACTTTTTCCTCCTCCTTCACATCACTCAATTGTTGACCTTTGTCTTTTAAATTTTCAACCACATGAAAATTATATCTTGCTAACCTTAATCTTTGTTTACACCAAGATATTAGAAAAATAAATGTATATTGACTGATTTTTGTTTTACTTTACAGATGGAATGGCCAAATGGCTTAAAGTAATTATTATTACAATTCAACAATGGATCCAGTGGGTCCATGGTCAGCTTATGCCTCGTATAATCGAATAACAGGAGTGCAAGCTGGCAGTAGCGGAGGTGATTTACATCATATTACGCCTAGTGGACCCACTGGGGCTCCACCTACTACTACTACACCACTCATATCTGGTGGATTTTTATCACCACCTCCTGTGGGCTACGAGACTGTTTTTAGTCCATTATTTCATCATGCTGGTGCAAAACCACCAACACACTATGTTACTCAAGTTACACAACATAGACAAGCTCTGGCTCAAGCACAAGCTGCATCAAAACAAACGGCAGAAGGAGAATATCATCAAGGACAAGTATGTATCTTAACTTACAGTTTTTGAAATGAATTTTTTGATCAGGGGTGATTGAAAGTAATTTCTGTAACTTACAGACTGTAAGCTAAAATTAATAATTGTCTTGAAGATATGTTAATTACATAATTAAAAAAATAGGTTTTATGCTACAAATTGTTTGTGTTACTTGAAATATCAACATTTAATCATCATTGTACTATCAACAACTATTGTACATAATGTTACTAAAGCGTCCAAATCTTTTAGGCATTTTTTGAACCGGGAACGACTGCTTGGCAACAAAACAGTCCATTTGGTATTTTACCTCATGAAAGTGTGGTACCTAGTACAACTTCAGGAAAAACTTCAACTGCATACGAAAATTTTAATGCACACTTTGCAGCTGCTCAAAGTCTAAATCATCTAAATTCTCAATTGGCAACAGCAAAAAATGTATCAACTAGAGCGCAAAGTCCACAAATAAGCAATGCATCAGCAAAGGCATCATCTCAACCAAACTCAGCTAATTTCTTCCAAGTACCGGCAACGTTTGTCGGTGCAGATTCTACAAATAAATTTGTAACTACAAATGCTTCCAATTTACAATCTTGTATAGTTTCTTCTCCACCAATTTCATCAACTTCAAAAGATTATAGAGTTCCACAGGCTACTAATCGTGCAGTGTTTTTAACTTCACCAACTCCTTCCAGGCCAGTTGAAAAACCGTTTGCACCTCCACCAACGAAACAAAACCAAATACAAACAAAAGCGCAAACTAAAATTTATCCTGAGTTAAGTAACCATGCAGAAAGGCAACGAAATACGCAGCCTGAAGAAAGTCAAAATCAATCTTCACCTGTGAGTTTTTCTATTATGGATGCTTCCAATCGTTTAAATTATGGTACTAGTATATCCTCAACAAAGCGACCTCAATTTCAGCATTCCACTAGTTATCGACACTACCAGCCTGGTAACAATACTGAAACAGAGTTCCAAAGAGTAAAAACTGGTGCTGATTATAGCAATTCCAATGGCCCTGACTGTAATGTAGTAGTACCAAGAAGACCTAGTCCATTACAAGCACACTCTCAAGCCTCTCCTCTAGGGCATGCACCTAGTCCTGCTTATCCTATGTACAACAGTCCAATGAATTCAATGTCCTCCCCTCAACAAAGTTCGAATCAAGTAACTCCCTCTTCTCCATTAGATGTATCAGTTTCAAGATCTAATTCACAGACTGCTAATGTGGCCTACCCATCTGTAATCACACGTGCTCTTAACTCCGATAAAAGTTTTTCTGATCGATATGAAAGAACTGGGCAACAACTGCAGTCTAACTCACAAACGCAAAATTGCTGGGAAGAAAGACAGGTGCAACAGAGGAAATTCCAATCTCAATCAACAGCTCTAAATAATTATAACTCTTCTACTATCGAAACAGCTCGACAGGTAACCGATCAAGCCCAAAGAGTTGGACTAGGCATTTCAGAAAGGCAGCCATATTTTGAAACAAGCCATCAGGTACCTCTACAAGACCTTTCAAGTTGTAGAGGTGATCCTATGAGTATCGTTAAAAATCTTCAGCAACAACAAAGTTGTCAAGTACAGCAAGTTGCTGAGATTAAGCAAGAAATAAAAATGCCTAGCAAGCGGCGAAAAAGTAATGATAAAATGAACCCATCCACAGTTGATGTTCCATCATCTACCATGACAGAATATTTTTCAGGTAAGTTATTGATAAAAAATTCAATTTTCTACAATAATTTTCATTCATGTTTATGGTTTATGCTCGAAATAATAGGTAAAGTATTGTTTTCATGATGTAAGTGATGACAAATTTTCAATGGTTTTGATATTTTCAACATTTTTGGAACGATCTAGACAATTTTTGATGTGAGATGTGTGTGCCTGCACCCATGATAACATAAAAATACTCATCGGATTTAGTGTTAATACTAAAATATCTCAAATTGTGGTTAAAATTAGTTTACAAATAAAAATACTTTATGGAGGATACTAAAGTACATTTTGTAAATATCTCGAAATCTATTTAATTTACAGAAAAAGTGTAGAAGCCTTTTTTTAAAAATCATTCCATTTTAGATAAGTTATTGTAAGAAAATAATTTCATGGGGCATCAAACGAGTTCTTAAAGCACTATACCACTTGAAATCGTTTTTGTGAATATCTAGAAAACCTTTAATCTTACATCCAAAGGTATAGAAACCTTTTTTAAGGATAATTCAATTTTAGACAAGTATTCTTTTCGAAAGCTTTTCATAAGTAGCCTTAAAAATCAACAAAATCGAAAAATTTAAGTTGTACAAAATATGTACACACATTTCTGCAAGGTGTGAGATATATTCAGAAACTATCATAGCAAAATGGTCTGTGGTCTTATTAATTCCTTTCTCATTAGTGTTCTTAAAAGATTCACCAAGTATAACTTGATTGTAACTATGTTTTAATATAAATTGTCATGAAATTTCACTTTAAAACTGACTTAGACATTATTATACATGTTTTAAATAATGAATAAACTCTCATTATTCTGAATACAATCTTGTATTCTAAAATTCTGTACAAAATGTACATTTTGTTTGAAATCATAAGTGCATAAATTTATATTAAAGTTATAAGTGTATGACTATTTTTACACAGGATGTTTCATTAGAAAATGTACATACATTAATGGTAGTTGGTAACACTGTGGAGGTTCTAAATAACTTATATTTAATGGGTTATAGATTCTTTATAACCAAAATACAGCGTGATTAATCAATTTTGCTTAAATTTTACTCGTTCATAGCCACTTCACAATATTCACAATATTCGACCAATATGGTAGAGATCGTTCAAAATGTCAATGATGGTGAGGTGTGTTGATGAACATGTAATATAAATTCTAACTCAAAATATCAGCTGTAAACGTGTCAGTGTTAGAATACAGGCTCATGGCAAAAATTACCATGTGAAATGACCCACCGTGAATTATGTTTAGAAGGCTGCTAGTGTATCAGATAATAACTCTCAGCCCTTGCCGTCACTTTTGAGCGGTACAAGTGAGTACATGGGAAAATTGAATTTTCTAGGTGCAAATGAGGAATTATGACTAATTATTTTTGTACAGCTTTCTTCTAGTTTATCGATCAAAAAAAAAAATGATGAAAACTCTAGTGCCGTATAAAAGTAGTGTACCGGAAGCCAATACAAATTTTTAATTCACCAATAGCAACAATATAGGTAATTTATTACCGTACGGAATTTGTGTAATTTCTTTTCTATACTTATACAGATACATTACCCATTAACACTGTACATATTTCTAGTACAGGGGTGAAAAAACGGGGGTCGCAACCCTTATCCCTGATTAGTATAGGGGATGTTGATTTGAAACAACATAAAATTTAATGATCTTGAAAGTATTTCACGAATAGATAACATGTTTCAGCATGCCGGACATTTTTTATGGAACACGTGTCTGGAGAAAATTACTTCCCTCCGAAAAGAGTGACTTTTATTTGTACGGCATTAACATAGGTTGTTAATACTTTAGACAATCATCAATAAAAGGTAAATGCCGTACACTTCTGATAGTTAATAAATTTAAAAAAAGTATTTTGAATCGAAGAATAATGAGTTTCATTATATATACTGTTCTTTGCAAAATGAATTCCTAATTAATGAAAAATACAAATAAATACAATATTTTGTATTTGAACACTTTTCTATTTTTAAATTGAATTTATCTCAAACTCTGTAAATTGATGAGTTTGACACTCCCGCCGTGATTCACCATATTGTATATACCATACAGGTATCGTAACGTAAGCCACACTGTCAAATTCGTTTGGTTCTGTCACATTTTTTGTGAGTTCAGTGAATATGATGGATCCCGAGGACATTACCGTTTCTTCTGAAAATACGGAAAAAGTTAAAAAACAATCTGTTTTATTTGTGGACTAACAGGTGATCCGATTAATAAATTGAAAAATTTAACAGGTACTATTTTAAATAATTGCATTAACACAATTGAGGTTAGAACAAAAAGTCAGTCTAATCGATCCAGAAAATCTCTTGATGTGTGTATATTTCAACTGCCCAAGAAAAAGGGTATCATCAGCAGTGCTATACACATTTGACAAATTTATCTGGAAAACAAAAATTTGAGGATAATGATGATACATCTGAGGATTCAAAAAGGCAGTTCAAGATAAAAAACTTGTTATTGATTTTTTATGATAAATTTGTGTACAAATATTTCATATAAAGTGAGAATAATGAGAAGATGTGTGCATGTCATAACTTTTTCATGACGTAATTTTGTAGTATGTTTATATGTAGTTCCTTTTAACCTGCCGTTATTAGGTTAGGTGAATAAAACGATTAAATTTGTAATAATAATTTAAATTAATGTATTTTATCGAAAAATCTTGCAAAAGCTTGAATGCTGAAAATAATAGTTTTCACATGTTGAGTATATTATACGTAATGTTTCATTTGAAGTGAACGGCATTGTTATTTTTAATTATTATTCAATATTACAATCAAAATTTTTGGAATGCCATACAGTAATTAATGATCGTAAGGGACACCTCAAACATTACCGAAGTTTTTGTCAGCTGAATTAAAATGTATGTGTTTTTTTTTTATTTATTTATATTTATTACATGTAAAATAACAATAATATTTGAAAATATTACTCATATTAATCCAGGAGCATTTGCTTATAAATATCGAAAATTTCATATTTTTGTTTTTACTAATATTTTTATTTGGTACCATTTATAATAAACGGCTATAAGGTACAACGGTAATACTTAACATTATATCAAAAAATAAGTTGCTGTACATGGATTTATGATCTTACAGTAACAATAACTCGGTAGACCCTAAAATTAGATAATTATTTATTTATACAAATATTAACCATAATTTTTGGACTGCATAATTATTAAACATTATTTATGTGTTAAATAATATTTTGAACAAGATGCCGTACATTTTACAATGATCTTGTATCATATGGGTCTAGGAAAAAGGTTGCGACCCCTGGCGAATTAAAATTTGTACTGACTTCCGGTATTACTACTTTTGTTAATTTTTTTTAATGATCTATCAACTAGAAGAAAGCCGTACAAAAATAATTAGTCGTAATTTCTCATTTGCACATGGAAAATTCGATTTGCCATGTCTGAATGGTCTGAGAGTTATCATTTGATATAGTAGCAGCCTTCTAGACGTAATTCACGGTGTAACCACACACTGTGTGTGAGTAACCCAAGTTTGTGGTTGTTTAATGTTTATTAAGCAAGCAATTTTTTGTCTGAGTGTACAATCAACAGTAAGTAGGAGCCCCTATTTCAATTAATTAGTAATAATGAAATACTTTAGGTGTAATAATGATGTGGTGTATAAAGTTAATATTGATTATTTAAATACAAATCAACTTTAAATAGACGTGTCGGTACTCCTTATGATAGTTGCTTTCAATTCTATGTGATACTACATCTGTATGTAAATATGTGCATTAAATAAGAATCTGTATTCGTTATTTGCCGTGCTTTAGATGAATACATGCACAATTGATATTACCTTTCAAAAACAATGCATCACACTGTAGAAGCATATGTTCCAATGCTTTCCTTCAATGTTTATTTTTATTGTTGCATGTGTATGTAAATACCTGCATTAAATGACAATCTTTATTCATTATTTGCTGTGCTTTAGATTAGCTTTTCCCAAAACTTTTTTTACCAATGCCCGGTTCGAGGTTTTAAAATTTTTCACGACTCACCTTATGAAATAAAAACATTTATTTACAAATTTTATTGTTTAATAAAAATCAAGTTATTTGTTAGTTTATTTTATACACAAAAATTGCAAAATAATTATGTAAGAAAAATATAAGTAATTAAAAAATTAACAATTATATTCATTTAAAACTTTAGTAAATGAATTAAACTTTCTCATATTTTGCCCTTAGTGCGAAGGACGATGTTGTTTGTCATCACATAACAATTTCAAATTAGAAGGTAATGACGTTAATTTTATTCTCAAATTAGGTTTGACATCCAATCTGTTTAGATACTTATTTTTTAAGTACACCAAGGCTGAGAACGCAGCTTCACACGTATAAGTAGTGACAAAAGGTATTAAAAATTGTATCGCTCTTTCGCTTATGCTTGGATATTCCTTTTGACAGCGCAACCAAAAATTAATTACTGGTACAGTTTCAAACTCTTTTTTTAGATCGGTGTCGCATGAAATTTCAATTAAATTATCAACTTCTTGTTTACTAATATTAAACATTTCTTCATTTTCAATTTCGATAGAAAAAGGATCTTTCACCCATATATTATTTGAAGGAATATCTGGAAAATAGTCTTTAAAACAATTTATTAACTCCGAAAGATGTTCTTGAATTGAAACTGATAGTCTTTCTAGATGTAAATCTCCTTCATCATAGTTTGGATGACTTTCAATAAATTTACATTTCAATAGATTTAAAATTTCCTTTTGCAAGTTGTTGTTTCCGGAGTGATTTTTTTAATTATTGCAGCGACTTTTTCCGATACTTTGAGAATATTTAAACCAAAGCCTTGCAAATTTAAATTCAATCCATTGAATGTAGCAAATATATCGCACAAATAAGCTACTTTTATTAACCACGCGAAATCGTGAAATCTTTCCGTAAATAGAAAAATAGCATCTTTTTTAGATGGTGGGTGTTCATTCAGAAATAACAAAGCTATGTCTTTTAGCTCAAACAAACGTTTTAAAACCTTTCCTTTTGAAAGCCATCGTGAATTACAGTACAAAAGGAGGTGTTTATGATCACTTCCCATTTCCTTGCTTAATTCGGTAAAAAGTCTGATATTTAATGGAAGAGATTTTATGTAGTTTACAAACTTGAGACATTCTTCAAAAGTTCTGTTTAAATGTAAAGGCGCGTTTTACCAACGCTTGTCTATAGATACTACAGTGCACGCATACATAATTAATGGCTAATTCTTGAGTTTGTTTAGACAAACCTTTATGACAGCCTGCCATTGCACGGGCTCCGTCTCTGCTTAAACTAACACACTTCATCCAATCAGTACCGTGACCAGTGACAAAATCATTGATAAGCTTAAAATTCCATCTGAGGTCCTTCTTGTCGGTAGCCTTTTACAAAACAAAAAATTTTCTCGTGTAGTGTCTTCGTCAATATATCTGATAAAACGCATTAGATTTGCATTATCCTCGATATCTGTGCTTTCATCTACTTGCAAGGAAAAAACTTGCTTTTTTTCCTTTAGCAACTAGTTCTTCTTTTAAATGTTTCGCAATATCGTCAATTTTCCGTTTAACTGTATTATTTGATAATGGTATCGCCGAAAATAAACTTTTTTTCTTTATTCCGCATAGATTATTTGCAATAATTTTTACAGCGGGAAGTATTAATTTTTCTCCATCACTATGAGGATACCCAGTCTCAGCTATTAATTTGGAAATTTCAAAAGCTGTCAAAGTGAGGTATTTATTTGACTGGTGAGGAAAGATTGCATTTTCTTTTTTTTTTTTTTGGAGCAGCAATCAATTGCTTTTTCCTATCAGCAAAAAAATTAATTGGCGTATCAGAGTACTCAGAATGACGTGTGTCTAATGCCGTTTCAACTTTGACGGTTTCATACTTTCATTTGAAATTTGCTCATTGCAAATAACACATAGACGCAAATTATTTTGACTGCCGCCGGCAATGTTCGTCACAATATTTGCAAGTCCAATTAGCTTTACACTTGTTTTGGCGCTGTATATCTGCTTTGGGGGCCTTCAGACACAGTATCTTCATGATCATGATGTTTAACTTTGCTCGTACTTGGTTGATCATTTTAATTTCTGGTTTTGTTGACTAACCATTTATCCATTTTAAAAAAGGTCGGAAACTCTAAAAAGAATTTTTTTAGTGATGATTTATAAGATAAAGTATTTTTATTACTTACCAATATGAAGTTGCTATTAATAATTAATTATAATAACTATTGTCAAATAAAATAAAAAAAATTGAAATATATCAGCTTTTGACACACGTGAGTTTGCGGTGCACGTACCGGAGAAGGCAATATTTTGAAAGACGAAATCACAGGCAAACATGCGCAAGCATGTGGACAACAAGTAATGTGAGTTCGCGGGAAGGGGGGACCTAACAACGTTAGCAGCACAATGCGCGGGCGATACAGCTATACGCTAAACTATATGAAAGAGTACAAATACACACATTGCCACTATTCCTAGTGTCTAACTGGTGTAAAAAAAAATATATAAAAAAATGTTTGTGGGTTTTTACTATTTTTTTCGCGACCCGGCAAAATTTTCCCACGATCCGGTGCCGGGTCGCGACCCACACTTTGGAAAACGCTGCTTTAGATGAGTACATGCACATTTGAGATTATCTTGAAAAACAACATTCTGTAGAAGCAGTTATTAAATTTTGTATGAACTGTATTGTTATGTTGTTTGGAAGTTAACACATTGATACTCATTTTTGGAAAATTGTAGTATAAGTGTTCATTATTGCTTCATAACATAACATGGCAAATGGTTCTGTATGAATAGGGCTAATGTAATGCAAAAGTGATATCTAGCTTTAAGTTAAATAAGTACTCTTTTTACATTATAATGTATTTGTGATGTTCTATCAAACTGTACATTCAAAGACGTCAGCAGCTTTACAGCAAAAATTGTGTAAGTAATTTACTTGTGCTGTCTTGAACTACGCATTTATAATAACAATAAACCATGCAGTCATACATATAATTTGTTTTTATTAATAACAAATCATAAATATACAATGTGTTAATTTCTGAATAATGACAAATTGATTTTAAAAATTCATTTAAATGTTTATTGTCATTGCGAACCTAAATGGTCATCGTCAGATAAAAATGACAAATCAGATTCATTACTATCATTATCATTTATTATCAGTTTGGTAACATCATCCAATATCACTTTTTTCTCAAAATATCCACTCTCCAGTTGTTCTACATGTTCACACACTTTCTTCCAGTTCTCAGCTCAAATTCTTTATTTGCCAATTGCCAAACATCTTTCATTCAAAACGTCACATTCCTCACCGCTATCCGATTTTTCACAATGCCCCAGTACTAGGGTGGTACGGAGAGAGACAAAGGACAACATGGCCATTTTTGGTTAGTAGCTTGTCTAGAATATATTTTATTTTGTGGTTTGTGCTCTTTAGTCTTCTCGTATAGCTCGACTTTCAATGCAGTAGCCTCATAAGTTATTCCTCTTTCAGAATGTTACCTTTTTTCCAAGCTTGTGTTGGTGCAGCTTCTGCACTTACACTATGATATGATGCAGAATTTTTAGGTAAGTTTGATATTACTTTTTCTTTCACCCATTTAATATAATTTGTGTGGTTCATGTCATCATGATAGTCTCCTGTTTTCTGTCCTGACTTCAAACATTAAACGGGCATTAGGAATGAAGCCTTCTTTTCCTTCACAATGAATAATAATTAATCGCTGGCCTTTAACAACAGGAGCTTTCAAACAACGGTTTCTTCCATCGTCCCATGTTTTTGGTATAGTATGGCTACTATGCAAGTTTCATCACTATACACGAAATCTCTTCCCTCTTGTTTATACTTCTTTAATTTTCGTTGTATAGAATTGAACACCAGAACTTGTCACTTCCAGTAAAACTATATTTATAAAGTACATTTTTGAGCATTAATAAACCAGTAGATGATTTTTCTTATGGCTTAAAGCTCGGGTTATTGACAGTTTTTCGTGGTGAAGAAAATTTACTGCTGCCAGGATGACTTGTTCTAGGTGTACTGTTTCCTTCTCTAATTGAGGTTTAAGAAGCAACATCTTTTTTTAACATTATTTTTAGTATAGAAAAGCACTTATAAATCTTGAATACAATGTATTTGTTTAATAGACAAGAAATCCACCATGGAAATCCAGAAAATCTGTAATTTCAATTAAAAACACCTTGTTAAAGTCTGTCCAGAAATGAAGTGAAGGAATAAATTAAAATAGTTGATTTATTTTACATATAAGCGGTACACCATTTTGTATTAGATTTCTTAAACGAGTTTTAGGATATACCTCTTCCGTACTATAGCGTTACAACGTAAGTTACTTATCAATAGCTGCTAAACCTTTAACAATGGGACGTGTACGTGGGTGTTGCAGACAAACAAATGATGATTGCAATGTTATATTGAAAACTTAACTATAAAAAGTGATTTTAAAGATATCATTGTAAACATTGTTAACCTGCGCCCATATTAATTCAATAGCGTTCAATTCGCAATGGTAGGGTGGTAAGCGTAGAACAAAAATATCACGTTCTCCTGCCATCTCGTCAACTGCATATCTTTTAAACTTGGTCCTAGCACCTTGTACTAGGCTTAGTAGTTCCCTTTTTACCATATCATGTTCGAAAGCCATATTTTTTGAGGAAAGCCATTCTATTATGGCAACTTTTTTCCAGGTAGGTAAACGTTCGATTTGTCAGGAATGGTAGCTGGCATTGTCCATAACAATTACGGCACCCTTTGGCATTAAATCTAACATTTGTTCAAAATATTCCTCAAAAACATCCGCATTCATGTCCTCGTGGTAATCACCGGTATTTTGCGACTCAAATAGCAGTAAACCTCCCTCTATAAAGGCTTCGTCACTTCCTATTTGCGTAATAATTAAGCGTCGCCCTTTTCCTGAAGGAGGTCTTAAATCTGTACATAATCCTGTTAAAAAAACCTGTCGCACACTGGTTATATTTTTGTCTTGCCACATGTTTTCCACTGTGTAACCTTCATTTACCCACGTTTCGTCTAAATAATACATTTTCTTGCCTTCAGAACGTAATTTAAAGATAGGTAGGTAATT
The DNA here is from genome assembly GCA_036346205.1 of Vesta saturnalis. Classification (NCBI taxonomy): domain Eukaryota; kingdom Metazoa; phylum Arthropoda; class Insecta; order Coleoptera; family Lampyridae; genus Vesta; species Vesta saturnalis. Next base: position 4,581,752 of record JARFJB010000002.1, read on the forward strand.
TCTTCTCCAATACGCAATTTCTGCCTTATCAATGAGAGCTGATTTTTTATTCATTTTTTCCCATGAAAAATTCAATTCAATTCGTGCAGGTTGCCACAACATTGGGTATCCCATCTTCCTCTTTCACAACTGACAGAATTTTATTTAATGTGGGTATTTGCTTTTTAAAATAAAACGAATGCACTATTCCTCTAATTGTAGTTTTCACATATTCAGACATTTCTGTTTTTTTTTTCTACCTTGAGATAAACTAGGCTCACGCACAGAAACTTTGTCTTCAAGTCTGAATATTGTTGTTTTTCCACTACCAGTCATATGTGAACACATTTCAAATGTCTCTTAAACCTTTTTCAAATGATTATGACATTACAAATAATTGTACACATTGAACACAATAATTTTTTCGTTGGCATAAAGACCTCTTCACGCGTTTCATTGGAATAAATTCAGGACGCGACGCCATTGCTATTAAACTTAATACTGCAGCGTAAGTACACCTTATGATATACCGATATAGGGTGACATAGAAAAAAGTGCCATGCATAGTGCCACGCGATAGACAATAAAATTTAAAAAAAATTCCTATGAACTTAGGTCCGCAACGCCTACATTTAAAAGATATAGGGTGTTGAAGTTTAATTGTTTTTTTGTTTTTTTTTAAATATCTTTTTACAATGATGTAATAAGCGGACGAAATTTTGTATACAGGGGCTTTTTATCACGCAGAATTTAAATATGACCTTCAATCTTTTAAACGAAGGCGTTGTGGACCTAAGTTCATAGGAACTTTTTTTCTTATTTTAGTGTCCTCTACCGCGTGGCACTATGCATGGCACTTTTTTCTATGTCACCCTGTATAACAATAATCATAACTTAGAATTAGAAGTCACCAATATGGGTTTTCTATTAATGTGTGGACAGCTATAATTGACATTTACTTAATTGGCCCATTTCAATTGCCCAATCGATTGACAGGTGAACTGTATCGAAATTTCTTGGAGAATGAACTAAATACGTTATTAGAGGATGTTCCATTGGATAGTATTGGTAGAATGCGTTACATGCACGATGGCGCGCCAGCTCACTTTTCTCGATTGGCAAGGGAATTTTTGGATAGGAGATTTGGAAATACGTGGATTGGTCGAGAGGGACCTGTACCCTGGCCAGCTCGTAGTCCCGACCTTAATCCCCTCGATTTTTCATTTTGGGGATTCATGAAAAATGATGTTTATTCTGTAGAAATACATAATGAAGAGCAACTATGGATAAGAATTATGGAATCCGCAGATAGATTCCGTAATAACCCAGGAATATTTCAAAGATGCCGTCAATCCTTAGGAAGAAGAATTGAAAACTGTATTCAAGTACAAGGACAACAATTTGAACACCTTCTAAAAATTTTATGTTTTTTAAATCACTGCCCTTCATTGATGCTATTAAAATTTAATTGTTGAAGTGTTATGTCATTGTTTTTGCAAATAAGTTACTTTGGCGCTTTTGGATAATTTGCATGCATCGGATGCATTTTTCTCGTAAACCGTTGATCCTAGCGACTTCAATGAGGTATACCTTTCTGAAGCAGAAAAGATGGGAAAACAAATTTTTCCAGTCGAAAATGACATACAGTGTAAGGCAAAAAAGTTAGGACCGATTCAAACAAGATGGAAACCTGTATGTGGCGCCCTCTATCAGTAATAAAAGAACTAAGGTCATATTTGAATTCTGCGTGATAAAAAGCCCCTGTATACAAAATTTCGTCCGCTTATTGCATCATTGTAAAAAGGTATTAAAAAAAAAAAACAAAAAAACAATTAAACTTCAACATCTTCAACATCTTTTAAACGAAGGCGTTGCGGACCGAAGTTCATAGGAACTTTTTTTTATTTTAGTGTCCTCTACCGCGTGGCACTATGCATGGCACTTTTTCTATGTCACCCTGTATAACAATAATCATAGGCTATCATTATATTTCTATATGTATAATTTTTGTGTACAATTAGCGTTGTTCGCATTTTCTCCCCTTATTATATCATTAACAACACAATACAATCTATTAAAGTGTGATTCCAAATACAGTATATACTTTCTAGTTCAATTATTAATAATTAATTAGATTAAAAATTATTATAAATGTGGTGGATTATTAGCAATTTGTGATATATATGGAGTTGACAATCCAAACAATCAATAATTAATCTAATCAACCACGGAATTCTTTTAATCTGAAAACAGAAAAATTATATTACAAATAAATAATATCCTCGTTCCTTCCCAACTTTTAATTACTGTTAATTAATTTCATTATGACATTTCTAATCAATATTACTTCAGTTTTATATTTTTTATTATCAATAACCAAACGTCACAGGAATCTGCCAAACATGTTGATTTATTTCTTCGCTTCGTTTCTGGACAGATTATAGTAATTGATAGTTTTTAATCCAATTTGTACATACCTAATAACAATTTTCCCTTGAAGGAGTCTTAAAAAAGACTGTTTTTAAATATGGCAATCCATTGAGACAGAATATAACAAAAAATAGAAAAAGTGGAGGCAGTTGTAGAATAGATATGAATAGGTTAAACACAAAATGACAAATGCTAACATTTTCACGTTAGTTGATATATTTGTATTTCATTTTTAAAATTTTTAGTTTCCAAAATTCCTATATTAAGTGACAGAAAGCTAAAAACTTAACCGCCAAGTTCACATAATTTTTACGGGTTTTGAAAAGTATAAAAGCTCTTCATCATCAAATGATTGTGCACATCCGACTTTATACTATAGACTCTCCATCACCAAGGCCGCCTAGAACGCGTACAGCTTGTCATTACAGTGCAAAAATGCGAGAAGAGTTTGAGCAATTCCCCCAAACTGTAGTGTAGTAGGAGAGAGGCTATAAATTAAAGAAAAATAAACTAGTATTAAAGTAGCAAATATTACTTTAGTTAAGGATAATGTGTGGCCCTCAAAGTTTAACTTGGAATCTATTTTTACTCCAGGAAAGTTGACAAATTTGGGGTTTTAGTGAGATTATCCTTTGTACAGATTTATATTTGCTAAGAGATAACTTATTTACATTGCTCCAAACTTCTGCTAAATGCAATGCAATTCTGCAAAAACAGAGCTTAAACTGTGCGCGTATACAAGACACAATAATTTTAGACAAATACCAAGGAAAATCATTAATAAAAATTAAGAAAAGGAGGGGTCCAACTTAGAGCCCTGAGGGACTCCAGAGTTTACTATTTCAAAAGTTGAGAGTTTATTAGTAACTCTAATAGCTTGATATCTTAGTGTTAAATAAGTTAAAATTAGATTACAACTGGGGGAATCAAAGTTGTAAATTTTGCTTAATATCCGAATTGATAATTTGTATGATACACAATCGAAAGCATGGCTCAGATCTAGAAACACAGCCATACAATAATTTCCTTGTTATTAAAGCATTTCAACGTGTTTTTATAAAGTATTGTGATTTCTTCGAAATCCAAATTATTTATTTAAACAAACCTTATTATGATTCAAAAAAGTGTATATTTGTCTATACATTGTGATTTCAATGATTTCTGACAGCACAGGTAGTATTGAAATAGGACGGTAGTTTGTGAAGATACCACTTTATACAGATACATTAATTAATTTTGTAAGAGGTTTTATAAGAATACTGATATTACGCTTTATGACGTTCGTGCTTACATCGTACTCGTCACAAGAACTGCTGTTATTCAACAATTTGATTATTTCTATTGTTTCAAATTTGGAAATAAATTTAAATGTAAAGTATTGGTTTAATTTTATACCGGGTGATTCAGGAGGAAATGGAAATATTTTAAGGACATGTCCAGGAGGCCAAAATAAGTTCATATGTTCTAGTCTGATTTTTGTTTGTTTCAGAGATACTTTGACTAATTGTAATTTAAAAACTGAAGAAATATTTACTACAAAACTAAAAAAAGAAAACAAGTAATATAATTATAAACAAATAGCATTAACTCATAACAAATTTTCAAAAACATCATCTCCGATACACTTATATGCGCGTTTATAAATTGATTTAGTAGCCAGTTTTAGCGAACGATGATTCGCTCTAATTAACACTGCAGCATTAAGACTACGATTTTAACATTATTTAAAAAATGAGGAGGCGCTCCATCATGTTAATAATACGCGTCTAATATTCAAAGGAACTTCGTCCAATATTTCCTCTAAATGATCTTCTAATGCGAAAGGACCGGACAACTGATCATTTAAAATGCCGCACCATACGTTAATACTAAACCGACGTTGAAAATTGTGTTCTAGCGTAGCATGGGGATTTTCCTCCGACCATCGATGATGATTATTGTGGCCATTGTTAATTCCATCTCGAGTAAACTGAGCTTTGTCCGTTCATAAAATGCATTTAAGCAATCTTCTGTTTTCACGAATCCATTGACGACATTGTAATCTTAAAGGAAAGTCGCCTTCTTGGAGATTTTGTATTTGTTGCACATGAAAAGCCTGCAAACTTTGTTGTTTTAGTGTTTTTGGAATGCGATACGCCTTGTACTTATCTCTGGATTATTTCCTACAAAATCCAGAATATGTTCTTCAAGTCCCAAACCGAGCCCGTGCTGTCTTTCAGAAACAATACTTGCATTTGGAAACATCCCAGTTTCGCCAGCACGTCTATAACAGTCTGAAACGCTTGCCTGTTAGGAACTCTTCGATGTGGAAAACGACGCTCCTCTACTGCACGAACAGTACTACTATTGCAGAAACCATAAGCACACATCATATCTGCATATTCTTTATGACTAAGTTTATGAGGTATTTTGACAATCGTATAAAATTAGCACAACTGTCAGTTTTTAAGACACTGTGTTTCAAGTTGCTGTTTGGAACAAGGTTATCAAATTAACTTGATTTACTTTTTATTTTTTTCCTTTTTACCTTCCAGCCTACATATACATATGTAGGTATAGAAGGTTATGCAATCGACTTTTTTTTTCACTATCGCTAAATCGGCTTATTCATTCATATGACAAATTTTGGCCAAGTTTCGCCAAGATCGGCCATCATGCCTGGAGGTCTGTGTGTGTGTGTCTGTCTGTCTGTGTGGATGTATGTTGGTATCCATGATAACTCCTCATTTGGCTTAAAGCTGATTAGATTTTGGGAGAAATCCAGTGGCGTAGAAGGCGGTTTATTAGGTGAAGTTTTTGGTTGCTGTCAAACAGCTGCATATTTCAATGATATAAAAATACCTAGATATAGACCGTAAACATAAGGATTAATTATGTTCTATGCAATTTTTTGATATGCCGTGTAATTTAGCGGCAAAAAATCCTAAGATAGAATTTAAGTGTTAGTTCAATTTTTTTTATTATTAGAAAAAGTGTAGACGTATTTTTTAAAGAAAATTTAATTTTACATAAATTTTCTTTATAGTTTTTTAGTGTAAAGCGAAATAAATGTAAAAATTAAATAAATATGATTGAAAATTCTGATGCTGTATTATCGATATTTTTATAGAAGCGGGCGGCTTTGGAAATTTTTTTTACGTCAACATGTATTTATGTCCATTAATCTGTATCTGGCATAAAGTTTTAAACGTCATTCTGACATAGATTGTTTTTGTTTTTACAATGTTGCCTGTTTTCGTAACGACGTATACTTTGGTTCAAATAAAGTTGGGTATGACTCATTCAAAAATTACACGAACTAAGATTTAGGCGACGCATTATTCATTAAATCAGCAATGTATTTTGTAGTTAGTATTTTTATCGGCAGAGGTTTCCACATAAATTTTCATAAAATGTCAAAGAAAGTTGAAAATTATTGAATGTTTTTTATATTATAAACTAGAAAAATTATCCATTATATCCACGTATTTTATTGATAGAATCAAAAATATTTTGCTGCGACAGTGAATTGTTATAATTTAGGACATGGTTTGATTATAAATTACATACCATCATAATACATAACCTATATATTTGTGAGTAAACAAATACTTTTGTTGTTTACTATAAATTAAGTCATTTCAGGTGGAAAAATTGATAAAAGTTGCAATTAGTTTGTTATTCTCAAGATTTATAACAACTCTTCTAGAAACATAATTATTGCTTTGTAATCGACGTAATTCTTGTAGATACTTCACGATAACATAAATATTGATACATTTGTGATTATTTGATTCTTGTAGAAGAAAGTGTGTACTCTATAATGTAGTTCGAAAAGTTCAACGAAATTATAGATGTTTAATATTTTAATATAGCACATAATTTAAATAGGTTGCTTCAAGTTAAATGAAAAGCAATTTACATAAATCCGTACATGTATTCAGTCCACCTCTTGTAGAGTTATCAATATGTTACGTAAAAATTAGAATATTTATATTACATTGGAATTAAAACATTTAAATTAACAAAAATGATTCACTATCAGTGTCACTCACGGAAGTGGAATCGTTAACAGATATAATTAATGGTTGTACAACCTCAAAATGTTTTTCAATTTCCCACTACTCTAACATAGACACTTCGGCATGTTTAATGCATTTCTGCCAATATGTCCCATCAATTCGTTGCAAAGATTCCATTCATATTTCTCTTACATGGTCATCATTAAATTTAGAATTATGTCTTCCTATATTTTTGTTTTCAGTTTTCAGTTTCCCACACCAGTTCAAGTGAATTAAATTGACAGTGATATGGTGGTAACCGTAATAGTCTGTGTCCACACTTGTGTGCTATTTCATCTATTTCGCATACCTTTGGTATCGCATTATCGTCAACTAATTGCAGTAATTCTTTTTTAAACATGCTAGGTTCATAAGCTATGTTGTGCTTTAATAGAAAATTACATATTTCCTTCTTGGATGAATTATTTGGAATTTTTTCTAGAAGTTTGGAATGATGACTAGCATTGTCCATTGAAGATGGTTCTTTTAAGTTTGCAATTAAATTATTTTCAAACCATTTTGTAAACAACTCCACACACATATCTCCATGATAGTCTCCACTTTGTGACTTTGCAGAAAAGAAAAAAAATACAGACTTATTTTATTAGGAATTACTTTTTCTTTTGGCTTCGTCTTCACGCTTTACAGCTTCTTTTGTGCGATCCTGGACTGTAAATCTAAGTTTCATCTAAGAATATAGGATTGTATAATTTTTCTTCTTTATTTTTGTAATATTCTCTTAAGAATCGTACACGATTAGTAGCAATATGTGATTGTTCCAGTAAACCTCTCCTAATATCATCTACTAGGGTGGGAGGGAGGGGGAGAGAGAGACAGAGAGGCAGACGTAGAGACAGACAGAGAGAGAGAGAGACAGACAGGCAAACAGACACAGTCAGACAGACACAGTCAGACAGACAGACAATTTTATTATAGTTTTACGTCGATGAGTCATACGCAACTTTATTTAAATCAAACTTTAAGGTTGCGTAGTTATCCTAAAAAAATTTAAATTAAAATTATTTCATTTCTTTTAATTTAAGTTAGCATCTAGATGTCTATTAGCCTCCGTCTGTCATAAAGTTTTAAATGTCTGTTTGACATAGATTATTGTTTTTGCGTTTACAATGTTGTCCATTTTCGTAATGAACTTCTTATAAAAGAGGTTGCATAATTATCCTAAAAAAAATGTTATATAAAATTATTTCATTTCTTTTAATTCCCATTTTGTAGCTTAGAAGGTTGTGTGGTGTTCCACATCATGTATTTTAGTTTTGTAATAAATGTTTCTTCAGTTTTTAAATTACAATTAATCAAAGTATCTCTGAAACAAACAAAAATCGGACTAGAACATGATGAACTTATTTTGCTTATTTTGGCCTCCTGGACATGTCCTTAAAATATTTCCATTTCCTCCTGAATTACCCTGTATAGGTATTAGTTTTACAGCTTTCAACAGGGTCAAAATAAGAATTAACTGTGTTTTTAACAATACTGTTTATCAAGTTTACATGATAGTTGTTTAAAACATTTGCATCTAAAGGAATTTGTTTTGACCCATTTTTTTTTTTAAAAAAAAAACTGCGTTTGTTTTATTAGTGGAGTTTGATATAATGCGGTTGAATGCAGCATATTTACCATTTTTTATTTGCCTTCTTGTAATCATTTCGGACACATTTTCTTACAATTTTTAATTCATTAGTTTTTCATATACAATACATAGTATTTATATGCTAAAAGATAACATTAACCATATGATTTTATTGTCACAGGTACATGCTTGTACAGTTTGTACAGGAAAAGCTTCATTAAAATAATTTAAAAAATTTTTGTAACTTTTCAGTTATTGCAGTTATTGTTATACAAAAAATTCCAATCCACAGAATTAATTAAATTGAAAAATTGATTGATTTCGTTGTAATCGCCCTGTAAATATTATTAAAAATAACTTATCATTTATTATAATCACAGTTATTTTCATTTTAATTTTAGTAATTTTGCGCTGCAATTCTCATAGTTATCTATCTTTACTGTTAATATTTGACCATAATCATAAGATAACGTGGTGTCACAAATAGCTGGTTTGAAAGAATCTGAGGCAAAATTGATAAATGCGTTTTCAAGACATTTATTATTGCGAGTTCCTTCAAAATTTGTTTGAATGTATCCAAACGATGTTAAAAGATTGCACAGGTCATTTTCCTTATTATCAGGAGTATTGAATTTTAACTTAAAATCTCCAATTAGTACCTACTACGTTTTTACTATTTATAAGTATATTTAGCAATTTATTAATATTCAAAAATAAGTTAGTCACCTTTACGTGAGCGATATATTAAGATTATAACTATATTATGACACTTAATCGATGCTAATTCGCAATGAACCTCAACACTAAGAAGCTTAAAACTGTGCTTATATGTTTGAATCGAGTACCTTCGCATACCGGTATCATAACGCCACCGTGCACTTTAGTAGGTCGATAGTAGTAAGAAACTAGTTGATTGTTGTCTAGTTTGAAGCCACCTTCAAGTTCTTCGGAAAGCATCCAAAGTTCTGTGAAACGAATTGTATTGTGATAAAGCTCACTTAAATATGTTTCAAGCACCTCTGATGTTTTGTTTCGATGATATTGAATATTTGTATGTAAAATAGACACATTTTTATTTAAGTGTTTGTCATTGGTTGTGGGCACATCACAAAACATGAATTACAATACCAATAATGTAGCTATAACAATAGTTGCTCGAATACGTTTCTGTTTTGTTCTAAATACATTCTAGCTCGACGTCATATAGCGGTAGCACCCTTGGGAAGAATTTGTAGACATACGTTTACTGGACATTTTTGATTTATTTTAAACCATGGACTGATCTATTACTGCTGATATATATATATATATACTATATATATATATATATATATATATATATATATATATATATATATATATATATATACAGGTGATTTTAAGTTGATGCTTTTTTAAACTGTGTATAGAACTAATTAAAATAAACAACTTTTTCAAATAACATTTTTTAATTAACTCAAAAATAAAAGAGATATTTCGTTTTAAAGGAATAAGCAGTCAAGTTCTATTTCAAATGACATGTTCAATGTTGTCACCATTCTGTTCTACACAACGCTGTGCGCGATGTAACCACTGTTCGGTGACAGCGCGTAATAACGAAATTCGTTTTCTTTTAATTGTTGCTGCTGCCTGTTCTAGGCGCCCAATTAATTCTTCCCGCGTGTTTACCGTGTTTTAAAAACTAACGCTTTCATGTAACCCCACAAAAAAAAATCGCATGGTGTAAGGTCTGGTGAGCGAGGTGGCCACGCAACTGGCCCATTTCGACCAATCCACCTGTTTGGAAAAGTATAATCCAAGAACTCTCGCGCTTCTCGTCTAAAATGAAGAGGTTCTCCGTCTTGTAGAAGCCACATGTTTTGCCTTATATCCAATGGCAATTCTTCCAGCAGATTAGGTAGATGATTTTCAAAAAAAATCTGATAATTCTCGCCCGTTAAACGGTCTGGCAAGATGTGCGGACCAATGAGTATTCCATTAACAATTCCAGCCCAAACATTTACGGAAAATCTTTCATGAAAACTTGATCTCCGTATAGCATGGGGATTTTCAAATGACCAAACATGAGTATTGCGGAAATTGTTGATTTCATTTCTGGTGAATATTGCCTCGTCCACGCACAAAATTTTTCTTGTAAAATTCAATTGATCTGCATTGTTTTGTAAAAGCCATGCACAGAACTCAACTCTACGGGGATGGTCTTGAGGAAGTAGCGCGTGTACACGTTGAACGTGAAATGGGTACAACTGATTTTCCCGCAATGTTTTACACACCTTTGTTTGACTTACACCGACCTCACGTGCATTTTCTCTAGTACTTATCGATGGATCTTCCTCAACAATATTCAAAATTTGTTCTTCATTCTGCATATTCACAGGTTGTCTCGGTCTTCCTACACGATGTTCTCTTAAATAACCAGTATCCCTTGCCCTCTGAACGAGATTTATAAAATTACAGGATGTCGGATGCACTCTTAATGGAAAGCGTTCTGGATACAGCGTTGCGGCTGCAGCCGCACTTTGACGACACTCCCCATAAATCAACAGCATGTCCACGAATTCATGAGCCATTCTTTATTTTTCAATAATCACAAACTGACTGAAATCTAACATGCGATTAACTGACAACAAATTGACACATTTCTGCTTGACATAAAAAGTGTAAACAGAAACAAAACAAAATTAGCAGCCGTCTTATCACAGAGATTGTTTGCAGTTTCATAACAACCCGAATATGCGTGGTGAGGCTATAAACACCGGTAAACACGCGGGAATAATTAATTGGGCGCATAGAACAGGCAGCAGCAACAATGAAAGCAAAACGAAGAAATGTTATTTGAAAAAGTTTTTTATTTTAGTTAGTTCTATACACAGTTTAAAAAAAAACATCAATTTAAAAGTCACCCTGTATATATATATATATATATATATATATATATATATATATATATATATATATATATATATATAGCTATGACAATAGTTGCTCGAATACGTTTCCGTTTTGTTCTAAACACATTCCAGCTCGTCGTCATATAGCGGTAGCACCCTTGGGAAGAATTTGTAGACATGCGTTTACTGGACATTTTTGATTTATTTTAAACCATGGACTGCATTGCTGAAATATTTTACGCTAATTATGAGACAGCCTGCATATATATATATATATATATATATATATATATATATATATATATATATATATATATATATATATATATATATAATATACATCAGCAATCATTATTGCGTCCGTACGTAATTCCTTAATTTGGCGTCACCTAGAACAAGACGTATTCTCTGATATTTTATTGAAGTATATAGGTCAGCATTTTTTTCTAAGTTTTATGGTCTATTCCATATGTTTCTAGCTTTTTTTTTACTATATACATAATTTTTGTACGTTTGACAATCATTCTGGAACCCGTACATTAAAGTATTGCACTAAAAATCATTACGGCGTCTTGCTGCGTTGCATGCCCTCTTAATGTAACAAAGCAACCATTTTGGCATCTCGGATTAGAATATACATAATGTTGTTGTTGCAAACATTTAGGCGTCAATATATTTTATATTAATAGTTTGTGAGCAACCAGTTTGACGTCTGCTTTCATATTATCCAAAAATTTTATGAATGTTTCATTTTGGCGTCTTAGTTTAAAATATACACAATGTTCTTGTTACAAACATATTGGCGTCTACATATTGCAATCAATAGTTTATGTGCAATCAGTTTTAGGTCTGCTTTCGACTAATTCGAAAAATATATGTTCTATCACCAAAGAACTAGCCGATCATTTTGACGTCTTAGTTAAAGATATACATATTGTTATTATTACAGCATATGAGCGTCAAGGTCTATTCATATATGTTCAAATAAAATCAATACAATACTTATGTTATTTAAATAGCTCCCAATGTAGAAGAGATACATTTATCAAGTAAGGGTAAAGTACAGGAAAGCAGTGAATAATGGGTGCGTACTAGAATTTGGAGTTTGGTACAATCAGCCTATTTCAACCACTTTAATTATCAGACAAACAAGTTGATGAATTTATTTTCTCCACTTTTTTAGTTATTTAAAAATTATAATATCTTCATCACCATTCAATCCAAAGAAAGTCCCTGGTTCGAACCTGTTTTAGGCGTGGATGTTTGTTAAGGTGTCGCTAAAAAAGATCGCCGACAATTGGTCACGCGAAAAATTGTCGCGCACATTTGAGCGCACCTCAAAATATCGCCAGCGAAAAAAGGGCGCCGACGAAAAAAGATCGCGGACAAATGGTGGCACTAAAAAATTTAAATTTTTGTTAACAATTATCTAAATGCCAGACTGGAACACTGCGACGCGGCGTTGATTTCACTCAGTACACTCTAAATTTGAAGGTGAGTGTATAGTTCGTTTGGATCGACGACAACAGAGACGACAACCGCAGTTTTCAAGAAATCTTTGGAATTGTTTTGAATTCATAGATGAAGTCATACCATATACAAATTATTCTGCAGAAGGATGGCACAATAGTGTTTCCTCTATATTAAATGCAGCACATCTAAATTTGTAGAAATTTATCAATTCGTTAAAGAAAGAGGAAAGTTTACATTGTTTGAAAATTGAACACTACATAGCTGGAAACGAACAGCCGCTCAAAAAAATTTGTAAAGATACCGCGCAGCGACAGAAAACTATTTCTCAATAATATGCCAATCATCCACATTAGGAGTATTTAAGGGCGGTTGCTCATAACTTCGAGGTACAAATATAAAAAGCAGAAAAGCAAGAACCAACAAAAAAAAAATCATAAAATATGAAAACATAAAAAAAAAAACTTTTAAACATGGCAGTTATTAACTGCCAGTCCTAAGCCTGGATAAAATGTGGAGGAATGTTTAATAGTTATATTTTTCTACGCGACATTTTCTCACGCGATCATTTGTCCGCGACCTTTTTTCGCTGGCGACCTTTTGATGTGCGTTCAAATGTGCGCGACATTTTTTCGCGCGACCAATTGTCCGCGACCTTTTTTCGTACATTCGTTTTTTAAGTATAGTGAATTAGATGTAGAGCAGCCTTGCAAAAAACCCCGCCTTTTGAAAGTCAATAAAAATTTTCAACAGGGAAAAGAATGATACAGGTTCAGTGGAAGCATTGTGTGTCGCCCTATTATTAGGAACTAGTAGTGCTGTTTATGGACATGGATGGGTGTCGTACTCATTATATCTCTCTGAGTATAACACAAAGTACTCAACTTTAGTTCTAAAAGTACAAATACGCCAGCGACATGGACGTCCTGATAAACGATAAACACACATGCACCCATGCTTGCACATGTACTGACGCACAAGCACACACGCGCGCATGCGCAGACACGAGGTTAATAATAGAACTGGTTTCTAAACGCCCTAAACGGTACTAATTTAACTTGGTCGTACTAAAAAAAATAATTTTGATAAATAAACGGTCTCATCGTAACAAGTTACTACGTAATTCAAAATTAAGACACTTGTTTCTCAATCTACATTCTGCAGTTCGTTAGAGGTTTAATAAGCAAAATCCAAGGATGAATATACTTCGCGGTAAAACTTTCGGTTAAACTATCTACCTCTAAGAATTGAAACAAATACTAATTCAAAATTAAATCTATGAAGTGTCGATTAAAACTATGAATTTGGTGTACAAAGTTATTTAATTAATTTTAAACGGATTTTTTATATTTGTACACACACAAATATAGAATCGAATCCGAAATGCGATTTAAAAAGTCACCCTTTTAAAATAAGGGTAATAATGTCATCTCAACTGTTAATAATAAGTAAATTTTGCATTGGATTATATCATCTGGTAACGTTCGAATCAACTGGGTGCCCCAAGCAAAATTACTAATACAAACAACCGTCGTAGTTATGTACCTATGACAAAACTGTAAAACATGTTAACCAATTTGCATTTTTAATTTTTTACATTTATCTGTAAATTTTATTATTTTTTGGGTGTGTACATAGAATGGTGTATTTGAGGTGCATGAGGTAGCTAATCTTGCTTAGAATAAACAGTATGTATATATGTTAATATATATGACTTCAGAATGATTTACAAAATAATGCATGTGTGAGTTCATAATGATGTTAAGTAATATCAATTGTATATCTAGGTAGAATGACGCCAGAAAGCTGTAGACCGTAAATATGAAATTACTTCAAATTAAATAAGAAAGAATATTAGATATTGGTTTTACAGTGTTGCCATTTAAAGACGCCTGAAAGATTGTAAATGTACAGAATAAATACAATAAAAGTATATTTAGAAATAGCGCCGTGACGGCAAAGTGCTGAACTAAGTTTGTATACAACTTTACGAATTACACGATTTTGGCGTCGACAAGTTTTTAAAAAATCTCAACGTAGGAGTATGGAATGGGCCCCATACTGAGAATGAGTATTATAGGATTCTATCAGAATTGTCTTTTATCAACGGTGCTTCTCTAACACTCATACCAAGAAAATTATTAAGGATTGTAATCTGGCGTCCATATACAGACGCCACTTTGCAAAGTGTAGCCAGATTGATGGTAAATGCCAAATAGATGGACGCAAAAATGATAGAATGATGTATATATATATATATATATATATATATATATATATATATATATATATACAGGGTGTACCAATCTTACGACAAAGTTCGGTATGTGGCTTATTTCAAGAGATATCAAAAAATGTTGTTAAGAAAAATAATTGATGTATTTAAGGACCATATTTTGAAATTATCTTGAACTATACAGGGTGTTGCAGAACTCCGTTACAAACCAAACATATACTTTTTTTAAATGAGAACCCCTGAATATTATGTGAAATTCGGATTGCCCACGTTTTTTTGAATCTTTTGATATAAGGTTTTGCTACGTTATACAGAGTCCTTTAAAAGTTATGGACACGTTTATGTTAAAATCGTAGCTAAATCAACGTCCTCTAGCTTACTGTATGTTACAGAAAAAAACTATTTTTTGCCTAATCGAGTTTCGTAATATGATATAATATTCCCTCATTCGATTAAATTCAATTATTTTCTCTTTTGTGTACAGGGTGGATCGAACCTCGGACCTTCCATTTTCTTTCTTCTTTTAAATGGAACACCCTGTATTTAATAACACGAATAGAATCTTTGATTATGTAGCTTTAATTTTTGTTAAGTATTTTCTATACCCAAACCTCATAAAAACAGAGTTATTTTGTAATATTTATTTATAAACTATAATTATTGATCTATTATGTTAAAGCAAGCGTTGAATTTAACAGAAAAACATAAATAATAAATACCGATATGATTTAAAGTAAAAGATTCGAAAAAATGTGGGCAATCCAAATTTGACATAACATTCAGGGCTTCTCATTTAAAAAATCATATGTTTGGTTTGTAACGGAGTTATGTAACATCCTGTATAGTTCAAGATAATTTCAAAATCTGGTCCTTAAAGACATTATTATTTTTCTTAACATTTTTTTATATCTTTTGAAATAAGCCATGTACCGATTTTATCGTCGTAAGATTGGTACACCCTGTATGTATAATATATATATATATATATATATATATATATATATATATATATATATATATATATATATATATATATATATGGTGTGGCACCACATTCGCGTCGGTTAATCAGAAAACGCAAGGAGGTAGAAAGAAAATTTTTACAGGGATATGTGTCAATGTGCATAATTTAAAATTATTTTTACATGTGCAGGGTGTTTCAGATGTAAGAACCATACCAAAGTGAGGTTTTTTCTTATGGAACACCTTGTATATTTTAGATTCTAGGACATAAAAAATCATTTGTTATAAGGGCGTAGTATGTTTAAATTCTTTTTTGAGGTAATTTAAAGATAATGAATATGCAGGGTATATATAATAACATTACTACACGCCTGAAGGCCTTTGGTAATGTTTTTAACTATTGTTTAAAGTTATATAATGTAAACGTTCCGATAAAACTTAGTTATCTTGTCAGTAGTAATATTATCCATTAAAATTGTTAAAGATGTTGAAACAATTTAGTAGATAATATTACTACTGACGAAAATAACTCTTAAGTGTTATCGAAACGTTATATTGTATAAATTTAATATACAAATACACCATTAAAAAACCCAAAAAAGATAAGTATTTTAATATGTGTAATAATGGTGAAACTTTACATTTTCATCTTTTTAACTTTTTGTTTCCATATTTTCCTATCTACCTCCTTCCAGTTGTTTACGTTTAAGTGTTGTCTTTGCTTACACAGTCCTGCCACGTTTTCCTTGGTCTGCCTTTCCTGGTTTTCCCATACCAATTTGCACTGTACACTTTTTTCCACGGGTCCCCTTCTTTCATTCGTACTATATGCCCTAACCGCCTTAATCTGCACTGTTTCACTATTAGAGTTATCGACTTGTCTTTGTAGCACTCTTATAGCTCCTGATCTGTCCTTCTCTAGTTTTCTCCTTCTTTCTGTTTCTCCATCTGTCGCCCAGGTTTCTGCAGCAAATATTACCTTATACTGGTTTTGTACACACATTCTTTCACTTTTCTGGATACATTTTTATTTCCTAGGAGCTTGTTATAGACACCTACACATCTTGACCCCACCTCTATTCGTGTTATTATTTCTTCTTTCCCTCCCTGCTTTGTAATTGTCACACCTAGATGTTTTGTCTCGTTTTGAGCTCTTAGATGTACTTCTCCATTAATCGCTTTAATTGTTAATATTTCATTTTCTATCTTGCCATTGTTTCCTACAATCATGTATATTGTTTTCCTCTCATTTATTTTGAATCCAATTTCCTTTGTTTTTTTCCACTAGTTTTTAGAGTTTTTGCTTTGTTCTACAGAAAAAACATCATCCTCGTATGCGAGGCATTGATAGGTATTTCTTGGTATGAAGTAGTTTGTGTTTATATCGCTTCTTCTTAATAGCTCTTCTAATACTATACTAAATCAGGTAGTTGACAGCGGATAACCTTGCCTTAGTACTACGTTACTAATGAAAATTTCTATAATTTTTCCTTGAAATTTTATTTTGTTGTATTTTTTAGTGTGTTTTGTATTAATTCGATTATTTTGCTTGAAAACTTCAATTCTGTTAGCGCTCTTTTTTTTTTGTTGTGTCATACGCTTTCCTAAAGTCTATGAACCGTGCTTGTACTTTTATGTCTGTGCTGTTACACATCTCTTCAATTTGTTTTATCACCCGAATGTGATCTACCACATTGATAGTTACCGATTACTTCTTTTGCCTCTTCTTGTAATATTTTATTTATTAGACTTGTGAATATTTTTTGTATTGTATTTAAAACTGATAATGGTCTGTAGTTTTCCGGGTCGCCCTTCTTCCCCTCTCTTCTATTTCAAGCTTTCCTACTTCTTTTCCTTCTTGCGTTACTAATAGTATCTTGTAAAAACTTCAAATTCGCATAATTTGTTCATATCTCATACAAGCATACATTAGTGACTCTTGTAGTGTGACTTGATTTTTCTTTTTTTAAATTTTTGTAAAATTCTCTTGTCCTCTTGTAACTGAAGTTTTGCTATAGTTCCTGCATTTTTTTATTTAACATCTCTCTTTTTCGTCTGCATGTATTATTTACCCTGTTTCTAGCTTTCTAGTTTTCTAGCTTCTTTATATAATCTTCTTGTCTCTTGGTTATTGTTTGTCAGTATTCTCTTTTTGGCTTCATTTTTCTTCCTAATTTCTCTTTCACACCCTTCATCAAACTAATCTGTTTTGTTTTTGCTTTTTCCTTTTTTCTAATACTTCTTTGAATCTCTTCCACTCCTCTTCTACTGTCTCTGGTTTTTCTGTTGACTCAATTAATTCCTTAGATTTATCTTGGTAATTCTGTCTCTCTTCATAGTGCACTTAAGTCCCCGTTCTTTTTCATTATAATTTTCTCCTTTAGTTGTGGTTTTTGTTGTTTAAGTTCCTTTTACTAGGTAATGATCGGATCCTATTTCTACTCCTCTGTACGTTCTTATTTTTCCTATACAGCTCATAGTTACTTTTGCTATCAACATGTGGTCAATTTGGTTTTTTGTTACCTTATTTTGGTGAGCCCAAGTCATTTTGTGTGTCTTTTCTTTTATTCCATGTTGTAATATTAATCATGTTTCTACTCGCCGCAAAATTTATTAACATTTGCCCATTTTCATTTGTCTTATTATGGCGGTTTTCCCTACCTGTTATTAGTCTGTTGTCGTCCTCTTTTCCAATCTTAATATTCGGATCACCTGCCACTATTTTGACATCAAAACTCCGCATACTATTCACGTCGTAAAATCGTTTTGTCTCGATGTCTTTGTAAATTGTTGGTGCGTGTACGTTTACTATTACGTATTTCCTAAAGGCTTCCTTGATTCCTATATAACTTATTCTTTCGTTTACTACGTTGTAATCTGTTATCATTTCTTTTATATTCTCCCTAATTAGAAAGCTTGTACCAAAACTACTTTGCCGCCTTCATTAAACCAATATCTATTTTATTCTCCGTTGCTTCCTTTATTAATTGTTTCACCTTTCTTGTTTTTCAAGCCTTCAAAATCCTATTATACCAATTTTCACGAGCCAGAACAGTTGCGTCATAACTAACTTCCTTTCGTTACCACGTTTAGAACACGCCTACTGTGCACGAGAGGATGCAGATAGAACTGATTTAGGTTGGCAATTCTGCCCGGTGTTGTCAAGCATTTCTGACATTAAACACTTGACATAACACAGCTGAGATTTGACAGTTGTCAAACTGTTATTTTTCACAATCTGACAACATCGGCGTCCTCTGACAGTATTAATATTAGTGACGCAACTGCTCTGATTCGTGAAAATTACTATATAAGTTTGTTCTTTGCTTGCTTATTTTTTCTTTGTTTCTTACATAATTTTGATTTCTCATTATCCATGTACCTTGCCTTATTCGTCATCTTGCTTGTTTAATAAAACTCAGTTGCTATTCGTTTTTTTTTTTTGCTGTGGACAGTCCCTTCGCCTTACGCTCCTTAGACTTTTTCTTACTTTCTTCGTCTTCGTCTACCACGCTTCGGCTTGGAAAGATTGTTTGTGTCCAGACTCTTGGTTTCTGTGGTTTCTGTTTTTATCTGGGGATAGTTCACTTTTATCTGCTTGTTTCGCGTCTGGTTGTCCCTCTTTCCTCCGCTGTTTTTCTCCTCTTTCTTGTGTTTCTTCTTGTGGTGAGCGTTAATTAATAGTTCTTCCCTTTTTCTTGTTTTTGCCCTCTACCTGGTTTTCACCGTTTATTTTTAATGTGGTGCCTACTAAATAGACTACGTGCCCTTGCCTTCTTATTTCTTTCATACACTTTCTCTTATATTCCCGTTCCTTTATTGTTAAATCTTCCGCAAACCATATATTTGTTTCTTTTAGCTTTTTTGAGTTGGCTATTATTTCTGCCTTTTCTACCAGTTCTATTAGAGTTGGTCTGATTTTATCTTTGTTATAAACTCCTAATCTTCTTACTTCCTATAATTCCGTTTCCATGTTGATTGTGTCCTCTATTTCCCTTAGGGTCTGCCTTATTCTTTCTCTCAGCTCTAGATCCGACTGTTCCGCTGTGTCTGGGATTCCATAGATTATCATTTTCCTCTTTCGTATTTCCTTCTCGAATCTCCCCAGCCTTTTTTCTTGTTGCTTTACTATTGTTTGTAGTTTGCGATTTTCAGCTCTGAGTTGCGTATTCATAATAGTATTTTTTCTCCATATCTTTATGATATTGATCTATTTTCTCTTCTATTCTTTCACTTCTACGTTCCATTTTATCTAATTTAGTTTCTTTAATAGATCCTCCGTTTTTCCTTTGTTGTTGTTTGTGTTTGTGAAATAATTTTGACCCTCTTTCGTGTTACGCCACTGGTATTTCTTCGTTGCCTTAATTTGACATATGTCTATGCTATCTGGCGTGCGATTACGAGACCTTCATCCTGTTATGGCTATTTATAATGTTTGCTTTTTCGAAATGAATTTCACACTAAAATAGCTGCGTTACCCGACTTTGATTATTGTTAATTTTTACTGTTAATTTTTACCGGTTCCTTCACCTTCTGCTACTACACTTTCCACTGATTTTAACTCCCAAGTTCACTCGCTCAAAAACACTTTGAAACTTCACTAAGTTACCCGCCCGACCTGATGGTAATGCGTCGACGCTACAATAGAAAAATCATAAACATCCAACAGTTCGAAATTAAATGCTGGCGTTGAGTCTTAAGCCAAATAATCAAACTTTACGAAAGTATGTACATGTTTGCTTAAATGTATACAGAGGTGCTAGCCAATTTTTGGAACAAGTAACCGTTCAAATTTGCTCAGAAAAGTAGGGACCCATAACACGGGTGCCCGTAATTCCACCCCATAAGTTGATAGACCATCTGTGTTAGTGGTATAGAGTTCTAAATAAATGGGGGTTATTGTCACTACAATAGTGATTTATTCATTAATCGTTTGTTGAACGTAGACCTGTCTGAGAATAAAATGAAATCCAGAAAACTATCATCTTCTCCCACTTGATTTAAAACACACAACCGTGAAACATAGTCTCCTTCGAGAGTTTCCTGATGCAGTTGAACGTGATAAGGATGAAAATTATACTTTTTAATGATTCTACCTACACTTCATCGACTTATGCTGGTCGTTAAATTCATTTTCTTCATTTCCAAGGATAGGTTTCTGCCTAACGGATGTTTTATAAACCACACTACCCGTTCTGCGAAATAGTGAACGTTTATCGTTTATCAGAATGGCCTCTATTGGGATATCGTTCAGCATACACCCTTGAGGCCACTAACAATTTTCCTCAACAAAATCCAATTACCAATAGCATGCCCATTCGTTCCGCCAGCGGATACTTGCTCATCTCTTGATAAATTAAAACTATGAAACTATTGTTGTTAATTTAAATGAGAATAAACTACTATTACTCATTCATTGACCTCTATTCAACAATATGGCATGACACTTTGTTACAGTCAGTGAACAACCAACTAGTTTCGCAAATAGTTAAAAACATAAAAAGCCCTTTTAAAAATAAAACTTTAAAACATAGATAGGTATAAGAAACCGTAATCCAGCTCGAAAGAGCATCTAAATCTGTGAAGTTTTTCTTAAAAATAAACCTTAAGAATACACCGGTAATTTTTGACACCTTTGTATACATTTAAAGGAACATGTTTTAGTAAAGCTGTTGGCTTAAAACTCAGCACCAAGATTTAATTTCAAATAGTAATGTACCTACAACATGTTTACAATTTTTCTAGTATACGCTGCATATCTCAAAAACTAAAGGCATATTACATCCTTATAATAAATTGCTTTTTTATGTCCTAGAATCCAAAACTGGCGAAATATACAGGGCGTTCCACAAGAAAAAACAAACTTTGGTGTGTTTCTTACTTCTGAAACACCCTATATATTTCAAAATAATTTTAAATTATGCACATTGACACCTTACCTATAAAAAAAATGTTCTTTGTACCTCCTTGCGTTTTCTTATTAACCGACGCGAATGTGGTGTACCACATATATCACAGATATATATATATATATATATATATATATATATATATATATATATGTATATATGTATATATATATATATACAGTACGTTCAATATAATCGGACGCACTCAATAACTCTTTTGTATTGCGTTTCCCAAGAAAGTGTTTAAATAGTTTTTTATTCATTTACAAATACTCTATTAAGTGCTTGGTTTAGATAATTTTTAAGCTTCCGGTTTGACCGAAGCACATAATTATTTTTTAAATCACACTGTATATATATTTTTGCATTTTTGCATTGCCTATTTTTTTCTCAATACATACGTATAAAATTATAGGGTTTCATAAAACAAAATGAGAGAAAAATGCCATCCAAAGTTTTTCAATGTTATTATATGGTTAGAAAAATTAAACAAAATCAGTTATAATTAGCAAATAAATTGTTCAAAATTGCCACCATTCTGTTCTAGACATGCTTCTAATCGTCGCCTGAGTTCATGGTTAGTTGCCTTTCTGATTTGCTGCGTAGTTAAATTAACACATGCAGCTGTAATTTTATTCTTTAAGTCTATAACATTTTGTTTTGTTTATTAATAACTCCATTATTTGTAAACTTGGATTCATCTATCCATAAAATATGATCTAAAAATAATGGATTGTGATCACATTGCTCAACTATCCATGCAATCAAAGTTAATCTCCGATCAGAGTCTTGAGGCCGCAAGTGTTGAACCAAATCGACTTTATACGGCAGTATTTTGAATTTTTTTAATGTCCTGTGAATTGAGCCATCTGATACACCTACTTCTTGCGCTACATGTCTAATAGATGACCGTGGATTTACTCTAAAATAACCCAATATTTGTACTTCAATATCTTCGGTTAAAACATTTCTTTGTTGTTCTAAATTCTGATAATTTACTCCTGGTAATGTTCCACGCATTCTAAGCGATTGTTCAATTTTTCATATGTAACTTTCGGAAGGATGGTATCTATTGGGATATCTTTGTGCGTATAATTCTACCGCTCGTTGAGAATTACGTTTAATTAACAACAGGTCAACTTTTTCACTGTTTTTCATTTTAAACAATTATTTCGATTGAAATCAAATTAAACTTTTATCTGATTGTCAATTGCAATAAACGAAAAAACAATTGCGATGCGATTTTGTTGACGTACGCTGCCTACGGTTTTGTTTGATTCTTCTAATCGTATAATAAAATTGAAAAACTTTCGATAGCATTTTTCTCTAGTTTTTTTTTTTATAAAACCCTATATGAATTTTATACGTATGTATTGAGAAAAAAATAAGCAATGCAAAAATATATATACAGTGTGATTTAAAAAAATAAAATTATGTGCGCTTCCTGTCAAACCGGAAGCTTAAGAAATTATCTAAACCAAGCACTTAATGGGGTATTTGTAAATGAATAAAAAACTATTTAAACACAGAAACAACTCAAAACTTCTATGAAAAAAAAATTATTTTTCAATGATTCTAAATCTAAGCCTTTAACTTTGGTGCTAAATCCAAATTTTTTTGTGTAACACATTAATTCTTGAACCTTTTTGCAATTTTTTTGGACAAATTCATAAATTCTGGACAGTTTTACGTAAAAAATGTCGTCTTTGCGTAAGTCGATATCGGCAACTGTTGATTCCGAAGTGAATAACAGTAATTTTATCAAATAATGATAATTTTCAAACTCATTTTACACAAAAACCGTTGCCGATATCGATTTACGCAAAGACGAAATTTTTTACATAAAACTGTCCAAAATTTATGAATTTGTTAAAAAAAATTGCGAAAAGGTCGTACAAAATTTTTTAGGGACTTGATACCCTTTCCATCCCCCTGAAAAGGACGCCTATGATTCGAATAACGAAAAATGGCCTAGCTCTTGTTACTCGGCGTGAAAAGTTATGTATGTTCCCTTAATTTCATCTCTTTATCTTTTATCTTTTTTGAAATAATTCAATAAAATCAGTTTCATTCGAACCCTTTCAAGGGCCTGTAACTTTTTAAGGGTGCGTTTTAGGGCACATGTTTAAAGGAACATTTTGTCTTATTTTAATGAGTTCTACATGCAGTAGAAATTCGGAACCCTATTTCAGAAACACCCTGTATATATATATATATATATATATATATATATATATATATATATAAAACTTTTAATTAATGTTCGAGAAGAGGGCATCCTAATGCAGTTATTTACAAAAGGTTGATATACAGTTTGAAGAATTTTAGTTCTTTCCTGAGACGTATGCCAAAATTTATAATAAAGAAAGAAAAAAGACACGATACCAAAATTATGTAAAAAATGTCTTAAGGTGAAAAATCGATTTAAGAATTTATTATAACCAGTTCTATGTGTAAACAGGTAGATCTTTCAAAACGTAATTATTAATTACTTTAATTTCTCTTGATAGTTTTAATTAATAATTATGTTTAGATTTAGTAATAATCCCACCACTATAAATATGGCAAAAGTAGACATTATTTATATTTCAATATTTGTCTAGTTTCTTTGATTATCTGGATCGGGATTTTGATTTCAGGATGTTATATTATCAATAATCTTTCGACAACGTTTTACAGACAAAAAACATGTACTTTGGTATAATTGATAATTTTAATATTTATAATGAAATAAAAGAGTGTTCTTGAAGATTGAGTTTACGTATTTAGCATAGAATTATGTGAGAAACAATTTAATTTTTATTCTTATAATTGTCTTACCTATGCATTTATCTCATGCACATTAGCGTTATAAAAAAAAGCATTTACATAAACGCATATATATATATATATATATATATATATATATATATATATATATATATATATATATATATATATATATATATATATAATATGATCAATAATTAATGTATTACACAAAAAAATTTGGATTTAGCACCAAAGTTAAAAACTTAGAATGATTAAAAAATAATTTTTTTTATAGAAGTTTTGAGCTGTTTCAAGTGTAAATAATTTTTCAATTATTAAATATATATTTTATGAAAATATCTGGTTTGGAACTCCACACGACCTTCCAACCTACAAAATGGAAATGAAATACTTTTAATAACGTCTTTCTTAGGATAATTATGCTATCTCTTTTACAATACGTTCATTACGAAAATAGGCAACATTGTAAAAACAAAATCTATGTCAAACAGACGTTAAAAAGTTCATGTCGGACAGACGTTAACGGACATCTAGATGCTGACCTAAGAAATTAAAAGAAATGAAATAAGAGAAGAGGAACATTTTCTCCCTAGGGCCCAAATATGTCACATTATCTCCCTAAGAAGTTTATTTTATATGTTTTGACAGTTTCAAATACTGAGTACAAATAAAACCACAAGAACTAAAGAACTAACTTATTCATTTCCGTTTACACTAAATGATACAGGCCCACAATCATTGACATTATTCACAATTTTCAGTTTTTTTAAAAACAATTTTCTGGCACTTGGTATGGTTGCCAAGGTACGAATCCCAAAAAACATACGGATTTGACGAAACTATTACTAAATTTAATAATTTTCCGAGTTTTTGTGTTTCTGCTTTTGCAAAAAATAGTATATACATCTCATAGGAGAATTTTATTTTTCCCTCGATGTTTTGTAGCCCTCGTGCTGCAAATTGCATCTCAGGAAAAATCATGTATTTCTTTCCCTCTATGTATAATGTACTATTGATTATAATTTTTTTAGGATAACTATGCAATCACTTTTTTATACGTTCATAACGAAAACAAGCAACATTGTAAAAACAAAAACAATAATCTAGGTCAGAATGACGTTTAAAACTTTATGTCAGATAGAGATTAATAGACATAAATACATGTTAACTTGAAAAAAAATTCCAAAGCCGCCCACTTATATATCACTAATATAGTTTACCGTTTTTGTTCATATTTAATTAATTTTTAGACTTACCTTGCGTTATATTAAGAAACTTTATAAAGAAAAGTTATGTAAAACTAAATTTTCTTTAAAAAATGCGTCTACACTTTTGCTTATAAAATTAATCGTTATTCAGATATTGAAAAAATTGTACCAACACTTAAATTCTACCTTAGGAATTTTTTTGCCGCTAAAATACGCGTCGTATTAAAAAATTGCATAGAACACAATCGATATATTTAAGTTCTATGCTTCGGTATGTTTTATATCTTTGAAATACGCAGCTGTTTTAAAGCATTTGAAAAAAACGAAAACTGACCCTAATACCCTCCTCCCCCTCCCCGCCAGTACCCAAAATGTAATCAGCTCCAAGCCAAATGAAAACAAGGTTAGCTACAAAATTTTAAGTGCATAGGTCTTTTCGTTCTGTAGCTATCATGGATAGGGACTAACATACATTCACACAGACATACACAGGCATCCAGACATCATGACCCTTGGCGAAACTTGGCCAAAAGTTGTAAAATGGGCTAGTAAGTCGATTTAGCGATAGTGAAAAATAGTCGATTGCATAACCTTCTATACCTACATACGTATGTATAATGTAGGTTGGAAGGTAAAAATTATAATTAAAATTATTTCATTTCCTTTAATTTTTTAAGTTAGCGTCTAGGTGTCTGTTAACCTCTGTTTGACATGAAGTTTTAAACGTCTGTTTTTACAATGTTGCCTATTATCATAATGAACTTATTATAAAAGAGATTGCATAATTATCCTAAGAAAGACGTTATTCAAAGTATTTCATTTCCATTTTGTAGGTTGGAAGGTCGTGTGGAGTTCCAAACCAGATATTTTCATAAAATATATATTTAATAATTGAAAAATTATTTACACTGAAACAGCTCAAAACTTCTATGAAAAAAAAATTATTTTTTAATGATTCTAAGTTTTTAACTTTGGTGCTAAATCCAAATTTTTTTGTATAATACATTAATTATTGATCATATTGCTTTCAGTCATTAGAATTCCTTTTATAAATTTCTGAGTACTATCCAAATCTACTGTGGGAACTATTGGAACCCTTCAAAATATTGTTCATTGATACTTTAAAAATTTACGAGTATATAGATGAGATGCTGGTCGATTTTCAAGAGTTCTGATTATTCTAACACAATTCTCGTACAGTCCTGAGCATACGCAATGCCTTTCCAAAGAGTTCCGATGACAAAAATTAATTAGATAATTTTTTTAACAATTAGTAAAAAAAGCCAATTTTTCGGATACATTTATTTTAAAAAAAATTACATAATTAATTTTAACATCGAAACTCCTTGGAAAGGCATTGTGCATCTCAAGAACTACACAAGAACTATTTTGGAACTATTGGAACTCTTCAAAATATTTATCGTCGATAGAAAATTTAAGCTATGCAATCCTTTAAAGTCGAAAAATTCTATAAATATTAATCGGATCGCTTTCGATCATTAGAATCTCTTTCAGAACTTTTCGAATACTATCCAAATCTGCTGCGAGAACTATTAGAACTCTTTAAGATATTTTTTGTTGACATTTTCTGTTTTTAAATAAAAGGGCTGTAACTTTTGCATTTTTGATTATAATTTATTTTAAATTAGCGAGAACTCTTAGGAATAAAAGAACATCAAAAGTTGATTGGAGCTATTGCATGTCAAAATTGAATTTTCAAAAATTTTTAATTTTTGTTAATTTTCAAAGAAACATTTTTTCATATCAGGAACTCTAGAACTTTGCAAAATATAGTGATTTAGCTAGTCAGATCTACTGGATCTCGATTTTTGATGTGAAGTTAGCACCCCATTTTTCAAATTAAAATTTGGAACCGTTAATGTGCGAAACTCTTTTTATTTTTCTTCTAAACTCTTTAAAACGAAGCTTTTTTATTTTTCTTCTAAACTCTTTAAAACGAAGCTAGAAGTCTAATCAGAACTATTGGAACTCTTTGTCAAGGTGCTAACTTCACATGCGTATGAAAGTTTGATTTGCGGCATTTTTATTTCCACGAAAAGCAGTACAGTGGCGCTAAAATCTCATGACTTCATTTTTTGTGATATCCGAGATCTGTACTAAGTACTAATTATAACGTAACATTTTATCTGATTTCTTTCTGGTCTTTATAATTCTTTGCTTTTATTGGATTTACTGACTCTTTATTGATACTTATGAAAAAAGGACCCTGAGATTTGAAAAATTTTATTTTATTATACTAGTCGCTGCCGTTTGAAAAACTGGAAATAAGTATGCTTTGTTTGCTTTACTTTAAAGGTATTTTGTACGTACACGCAATCTGAGTAGAAAGTGAAATTGAAAATAGTATTTATGTAGACACACGATGTGGTGCAGGCACATGCATACGATCTATTAAAAGAATGTGATCATTTCAAATTTGGCCTGAATTATTTGTGGCTTGATTAAAGTTGAATCGTTTAACATTTGTATTTACTTGAGTGTTACATTTCAGGGCGAATACCACCTCCAGCACATAGTTCAGCTAATCCACAACAGCAAAATGGCACATACTTTGATTTTGATCGATGGAATTTACCTCAATCTACAACCAAAATGTTCGCATCACAAGCTATTCACCAACAACATCAAGGTTTAATGGTACCTCATCCCCATTCTCACCACCCACCACCGCCTTTGCCTTATTTCACTCCATTCCACTTACCACCTCATCCCGCTGAATATTCTTCAGTGGAATTAACTCCTATACCTACTTTCAATGAACAATCTTCTCAGCAACCATCTTCTCAGTTCTTGCAGCAAGATGAGCAACCTAAAGTTGTTGTACCTAACATTGAAGAGGAGTTAAATTTTTTATCCGAAGATACAGGTATTAGAACATCTACTGGAGTTCAGTCTCAACCAAATCCACGACCTGCAAACAACAAATCTGATAAGCCTTCCGGGCCCGGAGCTGGTTTCATGAATAGCTATTTAAAATTTTTACAAGGGGAAAGAGATAGTTCACCTCCTCCTGCAACTAAAGGTGCTCGGAAACATACATGGTCACGTGCCAAACCTTACCAACATGATGAAATCAAACAAGATACTAATGGCATTACAAACAATCAGCCCCCTCCACCTCAAGCATCTCGGCTGTCTCAGGGAGATCCTCAAGACGACCCTAGATATTTTCCGTTACCAAAAGAACGTAAAAGAAATTGTTTTGATAGTTCTGACGATGGTTTTAGTTCCGACGAAGATTTATTTAATAAAAAAGTAACGCTTATTGTAAAGAATGACTTACCTAAAGAAAAGTCGACAAGGAAGGGTAGACCTCCAAAAGCGGGAGGGGCAACTGAACGCAAACGAGCGAGACAAGCACTTTATAAACACAAATTTAGAGATGATCAAGAAACTAAAACTGATATAGGACCTGTAGGTAATCTTCCAAGGAGAGAATCAAGCAAAAGAGCTGCTAAAGAAAAAAGTAACTATCAACAATTAATGGCAAAACAGGGCGATGAAGACGTAGAGGAGCCTCCTGATTTTGTAGATTCGGATTCAGACCCTGCCTGGACTCCTCAAGCTCGTGACGATGTTGAAGAGGAATTACCACACAAAAGAGGACGTAAACCAAAGCAAGGTAAGAATTATTTATATAAATATAAAGTATTTCATAAACTGTGGTTATCTGCATAGGGCAATACAAACATTTTTTTTGCATTTCTTCACGTTTTATGGCTTAAACAACCCAAAAAACACATTTTTAGAAAAAAAATTTTCGTGCTGTTTGTGTGCGCGCGATATCTTTTGAACCATATGAACGATATGAAATTTCGTACAAAAATTCTTCGCCATAAAATCTAAGTCAAGTTTGTTAATGAGCAAAATCCAGTCAGTGGCGGGACACTTGTAGGGGCTTGGAAAATTGAAAAAGGTTCATTGCTTCTAATTTTAAAAAGTTACAAAACAAAAAAACAAACTAATACTTTTTTATATAATTTCTTAACAATACAAATAACCAGTGGCGCACCGTTTTTAGGGGTTTTTAAGATCGCCATTTGTCAAAATTAAAAAATTCAAAACGGCGGATCAAAAATGGGGGATTATCGTGTTTAAAAACCGATATGACTCAAATTTGGCTTTTAAGTTGCTTATTACAAATTGTTGGTCAAAATTTGTTTAGATATTTGAGAAAGCATTATGGCATATAATTTGACAGCGGTTTTTTTTAATTCATAATAAGTTGATTCATTATTGGGTGTAG
The DNA here is from genome assembly GCA_036346205.1 of Vesta saturnalis. Taxonomy (NCBI): domain Eukaryota; kingdom Metazoa; phylum Arthropoda; class Insecta; order Coleoptera; family Lampyridae; genus Vesta; species Vesta saturnalis. The sequence goes on from JARFJB010000002.1 coordinate 4,611,508, forward strand.
GCAGTTATATCAATTCATTGACTTTATCAAAGATATACTGGTTTTTCTTATATTAAAAAATAAATTATTCGATTGTTTAAAATTGTTTGAGATAAATGTCACCACTTGCTTTTTATGCTTAACCCAGATATCCCCATACAATTTTGGCTTTATGTATGTCGCTTATATTTTAGGAAATGTTATTTTGGGTTATTAAGAAATAAGATCCATGATCAAAAAAAACATATTTTCAAAGAATACAAGAAACTCTCTGTATAATATATGTAGTAAAAGTAGGCATTTGTACAACTATTCACTATACTACGACTACTTCTAAAAAAACTTAATTGTTGGTATGATATTGCACAAAACATTTCACATGTAACCCATTATCCCATTTTTGACACATTGTTTTGGCCCTCTCATGGCAAAAAGCGCATCTTGTCTGTTTTTCTTGAGAAATTGCGAAGTGATCTGTGCGATCCTATCTTATTTTAGTTCCATTTTTTGCAGATGAATGGCCCTTGGCAGATGTTTGTTATTTATTTTGGGTTAAAAGGGTTACAGCAATACTTCTTGAAAGTTCCAGTTGATCGAGTTCTCCTCCTTGATGTCGGTGCAACTGCCCAGCATGATGTACGCTCACGTCGACACAGTGTGAAAGAGTGGAAAGTACTATTTCTTTCCTTTCTACACAAACTAACATTCTGGTTGCATCTGTCCACATCACCCATATTTGCATTGTATAACTTGACAATGTCAGGCTGAGGTACCTATTTAGAATATATTTTTGACAACTTGGCACAAACTTTTATACTTTAACTGGATTCATTTCTTTTCTTTCGGAGAATATCGCTTCACAGAATGAACAGGATTTACTCGTACTGCAGTAGATCATAGAGTTACAACATTGTTATCATGCCACTTCACCAGAATGAGTGACTGATCTTCAACCCTTTTGTAATCATAGAAGTCATGTTGCTCCTTTTTCATTAGCTTAGAATCCATTAGAGGAAATCTTTGAACTCTATTTTCATGTAGTATCCCTGTAGCATTAACGTTTTTTTTTCTGACAGGAGTTCAAATAAGGGCAATGTGGAGAAGAAGTTATCAAAAAACGTGTGGATCTGCTGATCTGGCCATTTCTTCCTCAGTGGTATATTCTAAAACCACAGCTAATCCTACTCCGTATTCTTTGTACTTGTCACTTATATTTGTTGATACGGCTTAAACCAATTCATGTACCCCAAACGTGTTGCCCCAACCCAAAATTTGTAGCCATACCATATTGGTTTCCCATGTATGTATTGCTTGCACCCATGACGCCCAAAATAGGGTATCATGGCTTCATCTACGGATTGTGTCTCTTGGAATACACTCTTTTCTGAAAACGTTTCATTGAGATGTTGGAAGAGAGGCCTGACTTTTGCAAATTTATCAGATACATCTAAATCTGTATTGTCAACCAGGCGTAAATTGGAAATGATGTATTCAAATTTATTTCTGGAAATTGCTTCTGATACCAGGGAATTTTGACTATCTCTCTTATACTCCCAATACATACGACGCACAGTAGGCGAAATCAAAGATATACGTGGACAAAAGTCTTAGTTTAAAAGTAGTGTTTAAAGTGACTTTCTTTTATAAAATTAGTTAATAATAAATATTCAATTATATGGAAAGTTATTCTAAACTGTCAGATTGAGTTTTGAATGAAATATGGTATAAAAACCTTTAAAACAAATAAAAACTTTAACATGGACAGTAAACGGTGAGGTTTTTTTGGATCAAATGAAAAGTACATTATTTGTCGCATTTTGTGTTGCCTTTAAAAACTTGTTATTACTTTTGACTATCTGTCAAAATAAAAAAAAATATGGTAGAAATAAATTTTGAGCTTCAGGTGAACTGCCCTCTAGCAGCACATTAGTGAAGTATACATAACTTCAAATCATAGAGACGCGTCTCTGTAACGTTCACTTTTTCAAGATAACACTGTTTGTTGTTTAACATTTTTAATTGTATCATAAGATGGAAATATAGTATCTCCTTTTTCTTTTATTTTTTCACGCAAACTGTTGTATTAATGTTTCGAAAGGTTTGGATCTATGAGAAGAGAGAGAGCTTCTTCAGGGGTGAATGCGGAGACTAAATTTGAATTTTGTGACAATTGATACACCTTTTTAATTTTATTAGCTCGTGTAGGACTTGCTTGTACTTCTCTAAGTATTCTGGCAGCATCCCGTTTTCCCGATTGCTGAAATCTAGCACTTGCAGCTACAGTGATTTATTCAGGTGAATGAGACTCTAACAGGGATTGAACTTTTCGCTTTTGCGATCTTTGACTACTCTCTAGAAATGGTTTAATTGGCCTTCCAATCTTAACAACATGAGGAGTAGATTTCTTAAAAACAATTTCTGCATTAAGCCATTCTTGATACTTAGTTTGGAATTTTGTAATATTCCTGTGACATTTAATAAGTTTCTTATTTAGATAGGATGCAAAAGTCAATACGAAACGTTCAACTTCTTTACTATTCTCATCAAGAGGCAAGTTAGGTCTTGATTTCACACATTCACACAATACATTACGGAATTTTGATGACATCGGTCGAAGGGGGCCAGAATATTAAAAAAATATTGACGTCTAAAGCCTATAAAAAATACTAATTCATTTTTCTTGTATTGAAAAAACAACCACATTATTAAAAAGTCAAAAAAAGAACGCAAAAATGTAATGTAGTAATGCAAATTAAAACTAAGGTTGTTGAATGCCACCATCACCATCATAAATTTGGTTCAAATTTCATTATATTTCAAGTTCATTGCGAGTCTTAATATCTTGCATATTAACACGTTCGCTGCTAATGTCATTTTAGTGTACTCTACCAATATGCTGATATGTATTCTAATATAATATGACTATAATATTAAACTAAATTCTCAAAGATAGTATCAAATCAACAAAAAACCTTATATTTAGGACTAATTTTTTGATGACTCCTATAGGAGCCACCAGCACACAAAATGAGGTAATCATCGTATATGCGGACGACACCTATGTGATCCATCATATTGTTAGTGAAAATAATCAAACAACAAACGTTATTGCACACACACACACACACACACACACACACACACACACAACATAATATATATATATATATATATATATATATATATATATATATATTAAACAAACAAAAGTTATAAATATTAAAAAAAAATTATTATTTCGTTTGCTGAAATGTTTCAAAGCATTTTCCTACACATAAGCCTGGCTTATCTGGACACTTGGAACAGTGATATATGCTGAGTTTTCTTATTTTACTTAGAGAGCATACTCTTCACCGTTTCTGTAATACTCTGTTCCAAGCGTATCTTTCCTCAATTTTTGATAATACATGATTTGAAGATTTATGAGGTGCGGGCAAACTTGGTACAGCTGGAAGCAAGTTTTCTAAAATTGCTAAGCGATAATCATAAAAAGTAATTTTCTGTGATCTAGAATATTTGTTATATAAATGAAACGAATTGTACAACAGCATCTGCAGTAGATGAATTCCGATTTTTTTATACCAGCGCATAGTCTTTCGACTACACGGGTAGTAAGCCATCATTTGGTCGAAACGGTCAATTCCACTCATAGATTTATTGTATTCTGCAATAGCATGAGGCTTCTGTTTCTTCTGACCTCGCTTGTTTTGTGTTTCAATTAATTCATTTTTAAATTCCGTAGAAATATACACAGCATCCCTTTTGTCTTTCCACTTTCCCACCATTACCCCATCTTGATAATTAGCTTTGGTTTCCCCCTTTCTTAGCTTAGTCTGAATAAATACTCTTAGGAAGCCCTCTTCTATTAGCACGTAGGGTTCCTGTACAATAGGTATTTCTTTCCAGTAATTTTTTTGACAGTTGAACGCTGTTGTAAAAATTGTCCATAAATAGTGAATGCCCTGAGTCTAGCTTTCCCTGCATCAGATGAAGAACAACATTCTCCTTATGACCACTACCTCCCAACTCATCCAGTTGGGCAGTGTAAACTGTTGCATTCAATATAAGTCCATCAGGTTCAGCCAACATATAAAATTTGACACCATATCTATGGCGTTTATTTTTTATGTATTGCCGAAATTCAAGCCTCCCTCGCCATAGTACCATAGACTCATCCAACGATAAATTTTTGCCTGGATAATACATCTCTTTCATTTTATTGTTAAAATGATCAAGAACTAGTCTAATCTTATATAAACGATCTACCGGAATCACGCCATTATCTTGATTGCGACTGAAATGTAAGCATCTCAAAATTGCTAAAAAGCGATCTCTGCCCATATAATCAGAAAAACATTTTAGGCCAAATAGTCGATGAGTTTTCCAATAATCCTGCAGCCTAGACAATCTAATTGTACCTGTATGGAACAACTAGTCCAATGAACCGAAGTAATTCTTCTACAGTAAGCTCTTTCCAATTCGTAATACGAGATTTCTCTGAAGTATTATCTGTAAGAAATATGTGCTCAGCATAAGCATTAGATTCATCCACTATTTTTTTGTAAAAACTCACCATCGAGAAACATACGAAAAAATTCATAAGGTGCAGTATTTGGCGAGATTTCTACGCAAAGCTGATTTGTTTTAGAAAAATTGAAATTTTTCATGCTAGCACAAGATTCTTACCACTCAGTTGATATATTTTCTGTTGCATGTTCTGACGTGACATAATCTAAATTTAAATTGTTTGCAGCATCATCTAGATCATCTGAAAAGCAGCAAAATGCCAATCCCTACACATAACTAAAGTAATATATATTACTTACCTAAGTCGTCTTCAGATAAATCTACATCACTCGGTATATATGATTCATCACTTTCTTCAAAATCTGAATTTATCAAACATTGCAGTAATTCATCCTCTTTTAGCGTATTTTTATTTCTGAACTGTAATCTAGGTTTTTTAGAACTTGATGGGCCTGTTGAATCAGCCATTTTCAATAACAAAAATTATTCAATCTTGAAACTGTTATGTACACAATAACTATAAACCTCAATTTATATGCTAAACACAAAAACACGTGGCTTAGTACAGTACTGCCTGTATACTGAAGCAATGAAATCATAAACGCGCCCGGCGCCAGAAGGAGCCATGCGCACATCAGATGAGGCATAGTCTGGCGCCGATCGGCGCCATCCGCAGCGAACGTGTTAAGAGAAATATTTCATGACTAATGCAAAAATACAAAATACAAATATTTAAACATCTGGGTTGAACTCTTTGTTATTTAATATTGACATAATGTGTAAGTTTAAATTCTAATTTTGACAAGGTTATCGCAAACGGACGCAAATCACACATACTCAGAATTAAAGCTTAAACTTTCCTTTAAATTATATATAAAAATTAGCGATACCATATTTTACCAATTTTTGTAATTACTTGCGAAACTTTAAATTTCAAAAATTATTTAAAGACAGAAATTTATTTGATAAGCATAACTCTTATCATATTTTTGACAAATATTTTTAAGAAAACTATCAAAAGAGACATACCAGTATTCAATTCATCCATTTTTGTTTGTAAATTGTACAGATTTATTTAAGTTTTTGGACACGAAATGTCGATATAATATTGTTAACGATTGTGACTTATTTACCGCCGTTGTCATGATGAAGTTTAAGCCACGCCTGTGTTATTTCCCAGACCAGCTATTAATTTTTTTATGTAAATTTAATTTTGCTAGACACTTTGCAACAATTATTCATAACTAATACTAGTCTTTTTAATAATCCACAATATTACTTTTGTCCACCTACATCATTCAAATCTCCTACTGTGCGACGTCGTAGTACTTGAACATACCCACTGAGAAGGAGCACACCCCGAAAGCACTTTATTTCTGCTAAGGTACTTTCTAACGGTTTAGTACCTTCTTCATTATTATGGGAATTAACAGAATTTATAACTAAATCTGCTTTTATCCAGTTGTAGATTTTTTTTTCCTTTTTTCAACATCCGTCGGTTTAGAGCTGTTCTTCGTATTAGTGGAATTAGCCTTTCTTAGTTCAAAGAAAAGTGATCTTTATTTTTTTTTTTGTAAAAATCCAGTTTTGCAGGGGCCTGAAGTTGAGCACCTGGTAAATTATTGATGCTAATAACATCTTCACTTCCTGAATCTTCATCAGTCACATCCTGAATCTTCATCAGTCACATCTGCAGCACTATTCGAGGGGGGGGATTGTGATGGAAGTTATTTTTTAACAAATGCTTCTTCGTCTTTAAACATACCAAGAGCTTCGTGCAGAGAAAAGTTTCTAAAACAAATTACGATTTATAGATACCAAAGTACCCACTGTACTATTTTTAGTACAATCAAAAACAAATCAAGAAATGGCCCTCAAATAAAAGACTTGCTTAATTTTTAAAATACAATCTTTAAATAGCAACATTTTCTTAATTATTTACCGTTCTTGAAATAAAAATTAATTCACAGCAAGTGTGTGTAAATCACTTACCTTGTAAATCTATTTCCATATTCTGCCATTTTCGAAAATTACGTAGTTAAAAATTCACTGCAAGGACACAATCTAATACAACGCAATTTTCTGCATGTAACAACCACTGAATATAACTGCCAACTGACTTTCAACTATTAAACCCATTCTTGACGCACAAGTTTCAACAAGTTTGAACATGTTAGTGGTGTACTATTTGTGGTGTAGTGGGCATATCAGGGTTAAAGACATTGTAAATAATAATCACTGTCAAGTGTACAATGAGAAAACCATGTAAATAAAACTATTGTTGTTTCTTGTCTTAAACCGCAAAGCTTAGGTCATGATACCATTGTAATAAGGTCACTATTCACAAAATAAATTGACAAAATGCACCTTTTGTTTTGTTTGGTAAAAAAACGTTAATTTACTATTAATCATTTTCTAACTTTATAATAAAAAGAAAACAGACCAAATATTTGTTCCCCCAATCTTGGAAAAGATCTGATAGTGCTAGTGATAGTCTCAGAATACCTCGTCACAATACCAATTTTTTTTAATGCATAGGGTGATTCAAATTCCAATCTTACCATTGGAATCTCTGTGATTTAAAATTGGCACTTTTTCTAAATATTTAGGTAAATGAAATTTTACTTATCCATAACTGTGTTCAAGTTAGGGCCAAAAATACAAAATTCTTTAAAACATAATCAATCTAATTACCCCCGAGATTTTAATAGATATAGACCGTTAATGAAAGGAAAATTCTATATGTTACGTTGAAGCTTCCACACATACGTGAAATTCCGCCATTACTCTTACTTTTCTATCTGTTTAATCATCCTCGTAGTAGTTTACGTCGTTTGTCCGATAGTTGTTAACGTCCTTGTTATCGTTTATGGTTATACAGTGTATCCAGTATAAACTGGTGTACATGGGGATACTGGAAATCGTTGGTGATACAGTGTCGGTTAAACGGAAGAAACGTCACGTATTTTCCTGCCCAAAAATAATGTAGGTTTTTTTTTTCAATTCGATACCGTTACATACATACAGGGTGAAAAGCAAAAATGTGTATTGTTTAAAAACCATGTTTTCTTTATTATGGAAGCTAAGGTCATGAAATTTCCAAGATATGGTTAAGAGCATACGGCGATTTTAGACATGGTACTATGTTACGAACGACCAAAGTCAACTTTTGTTTTTTTTATAGGCGCCATATTAAATTTTTGCATTTTTAAATCCTCATTAGAAATGCTCTTCAACCATGTATAACTTGTATGTTCCGTCAAGATAAATAATGAAAAATAACGCTAGTCGACTGTTATTTTTATTCAATAATAAGCTTTGCTTTGCTGTCTCTTTTTTAATTATCTAACTGTAAAAGTAGAATTTATTGTCAGTGTCCAGTATGTGTAGTTAATAAATTGTGAGTTTTATAAAATCAATAAATGTCTGACTGTGGGCTATTAATCGTAAGAATACTGTTTTTGGTCAGATGGGGATTTAACGTCTGGTTAGGTATTGTGGGTACGCACGTGATTGGGCGGTATTTTTTCAATAAAAATTGAAATTCCGCGAGATGTTTGAACCTCTTATAAAAACTAATGTAGCAGAACTTCCACTAGACTCTGTAAAACATGTTTTTGCAACAAGACAGCGCTGCGCCACATAATGGGCAAATTATCAAGAACCTGGGACCAGTAAGATTGCTTACAAAATCCCTTGATTTTTTGGTGGGGGGTCACCTTAAAAATCAAGTACACTGTAAGTCCCACAACACCGCAGAGGGATTACGGCAAGCTGTTACAGAAACCGTTAACAGTGGTGAGACGATGTACATTGTGCGTGCGAGAAAACGGTGACTTATTTGAACACTTATATTAATCCTAAAATGCCGTAGTTTCTTCATTTTCAATGTTCGTTGTATGAATAAAGAGCCTTTAAAAGGTTTGTACAACCCTTTAATTAGTTTTTGCTATCTTAAAGTAAAATTTAATAAAAACATCACACACTACTACTATGAAATCTTACTTTTGTTATTTTTCATTAATTATCTTGACCAATCATACACATATTGTATGGTTAAAGAGCATTTGTAATGAGTATTTTAAAAATGCAAAAATTCAATATGGCGCCCACAAGAAAAACAATAGTTGACTTTGACCGAATAGTAGACGTAGAATTTTTTTGACTGCATTTTTAAAACCGTCGTTCCCTGTTACCTTTTTTTACATATATTTTTACCTTGACCTATTCTTGAAAATTTGACGACTAATAAAGAAAATATGATGGTTTTTCGAAAATACACGGTTTTTTCTTTTTACCCTGTGTCTACGTAACGATAACGATTTGAAATACCCACATTATTTTTGAGCAGACAAATACGTAACTTTTCTTCTATTTGACCGACTTTGTATCTCCTACGTTTTCCAATAACCCCGTGGACATCATTTTATACTGTATATATTTTTAGAAAGTTTCTGCATTAATTTGTGTTTATCAACGTTTGTATATATATATATATATATATATATATATATATATATATATATATATATATATATATATATATGTTGGTTAGCATTGGGATCACATTTCTCAAAATCTATATTTTGTTGAGGTGGGAAAGTGGGTTACATTATGTGCCCATTCTTACAGTATGTCTATGGATTTAGTTCATTGATTGAAGAACGTTGAAATGCAATAAATTCACTCTACTTAACCTTAGTCTTTGTCTTACTTCTTTAGTCTTAATTTTGTTTCTTTGCAAAACCCATATCAACTGGTAATTTATGTACCAAACATGTTAAGTGTTAATCACTTTTATCCCAGTGCTCCTTAAAATTAGGTGCTCTCAACATGGTTTATGTCAAAAATTGATGTTTACTTGTAACGATGACGATGTGGTATGGATGCCACCATAAACATTCATTACACGTATAATTGTTATATTTATTATAAGTAATAAATTGTTAAGTAAGTTCATGTTGAATGATTATGAAATCATTTTTTATTTTTAATTGCAGCTTGGGATAAAATATTGTATGTAGCTTGTGTGAAAAAATCTTTTGTAATAACCCTCTGGATATTTGAATATTGTATTTGTTCATGATTTACAACTTCTTCTAAAGTAAACATCACATTGAGTAACGTAATATTAAAAATAATTAATATTCAAAGTCAGTCTATTTACATCTTTCATAACCTTCACTGCACGTTTGATTTATCTGTAACGTGTCACTGCTTCTGCACTTTTAGCCTTGGTAAACGTATTTTAGGAAGCCATTCATAACTTGACCTGGTGAATTAACAATATGTTTGATTAATCAGGTTTTGACAAGTTTTTTTTAAATAATCGATTATTTAATTAATCAGGGTGCCTAGTCCAGAGCAAAGTCGTCCTGTGAAAAAAGGCCTCCTTTTTTTCAATTGCTTACAAAACTCTCAAGCTATATAGTTCCCATTAACTATATAAAATCAGGAAACCTGCTACTTGGTAAGTTAATTATTTTTAACTACTTGTCTTTGCTGGTGATTACCAATAATGCTACAGTATGCAGCTACAAGTTGCATACTCAACAAGGTTTTGCAGAGTTTACATCCCCTAATGATTGAAAGATAACTGAAAGGTCGCTATGCTCCTTTTGCAAAAATCTATTAAGAGACAACTCTCTTCAAACACTTTCTATTCTATCTCTGAGTTCCCCCACCGTATTGACTTGTGTAGAATATACTTTTTGTTTTAATATTTCCAACACGGCATAATCAATTGGATTACGTTCAGGAGACCGTGCTGACCACTTGACCGGTGCATCTACTCCACGGCCTATCCATTTTCCCGTAAAGTTTGCATTTCGCCCTATCTTACTGTGTAAAATGTGGCGAGGCCCCATCGTGCATAACAAACGTTGATAAGGTACATCATCAATTATTCCTAAGAAAATTTACATATCTAGGTCCATTTAATTATTCCGGTAGAATAAAAGGCCCGGTAAACTGGTCCCCAATTATTCCAGCCCAAACATTAATTGTAAACTTGTGCTGATGATATGTAACTTTCACGGAGTGCGGGTTTTCGTCAGACCAAGTGTGCTCATTGCGCACTTTAAAAATACCACTTCGTGTAAATGTTGCTTCGTCAGTAAATAATACATTAAAGCAAAAATCCCTATCCTTTCTTATTTGTCTAAGAAACAATTCACATAATTCTACTCTAGGTTCATAATCATTGTCTAAAAGATCTTGCACCTTTTGCAAATGATAAGGGCGCAGCTACATTTCTTTTAAAACTCTCCATGTTGACATTCTGGAAATTCCAGTTTGTAATGTGCATTTGCGAACAGTGATAGAAGGGGGCGGCTTCTATCTTATTTATAACACTCCGAGTTCTTCAGATTCTTCGGCGATTAGGAATATTGCGGCCAGGATATTTTTCGATATATCGCCTTACTACACGTTCAGAATTACCGTGATATTCTCCTAGTACTAAATGCATGTCAGCATATTCCGCAAAACTGTAAAGCACTGTGTTAATTACTACTAATATGTACTTAATAACTGGAAATATGTATACTCGTTGTTCACATTTCATTAGATGACATTGACAGCTGTAAGACAATGCATAGGTAACTATGCTTTTGAACAAAATTTAATTGTATGCCCTTGCTATTAAAAAGTTATAGCCATATTTAACGATCTCAACATGTATGAATTAATTTAAGGGAAGATAAAGTATGGAAAATATTTACAACTACTACAAATTTATTGTATAAAAAAATTTACAATGTAAAAAAGTCTTATTCCAAAAGTTAAAAATCCTGAAATGGAGTGTTGTAACGAGTTCAACAAAGAGTACCTTGTATGTAGAAAATTTAGTGAAGAATTGCAGACAAAAGTCTTTAGCTCGAAATACAGGGTGTTTCAAGAATATGGTATAATAAAAGTTTACGAACCCCTGGTACCACGCCCCTGACTTACTAGAATTTGACAAAATTAATACTGTTGATGTGTTTTGAAGAAACTAACCTATAACAAATTTTAAATTTGTATTTCTATCCCCCGAGAAGATATGCAATAAAATGTGTATTTCTTCTGCGCCCTTTATCAGCTTGTATCTCACCAACTAACTAGGTTATAGAAAAATTGTATTTAGTAATTTTACATATTTCTTAACAATCTATCATTCCTCTAACTTACGGTACTTATTTACGGGACACCCTGTATATTATATTCCACTACGTTTTACATTGTATTGGCAGTAAATACATGAATAAATTTAACTTTTACCCATTTATATTGTTCATGCATTATGTTATATCCCTCTAGGCTGACGTTCATCAACTAATATTTGATTAACCATATAGTTGATTAAACTACTTATCTTTTTTGCGTTTTTTTAATGGTGTATTTGTATATTAAAGTTATACAATCTAAACGTTTCGTTAACACTTACAGTTATCTTCGTCAGTAGTAGTATTATCTGTTAAAATTGTTAAAGATGTTGAAACAATTTTAATACTATTACTACTGACGAAGATAACTGTAAGTGTTATCAACGTTTAGATTGTATAACTTTAATATACAAATACACCATTAAAAAACCCAAAAAAGACAAGTATTTTAATATGTGTAATAATGGTGAAAGTTTCCATTTTCATAGTTGATTAAACAATTATCGGTTGTTCAAACTTATAAGTATCCCACCCTTATCCTGCATTGAGCTTTCTGTCCATACTGTCATAGTTTATATATTCTGTATTTATATGTGTAGTAAATACGTGAATAAACGTTTACTCAATTATGTTATTCATAATTAAAATACTTATCTTTTGTGTTATAAGTGAGTATTATTTTGTGTATTTGTATTATTTTTTTTACAAATTTAAACGCTCCGATAACAATTACAATTATCGTCATCATTATAACACTTTTAAAAATTCATGAAGTTGCTATAAGTTTGTTTTGACAAAATAATACATTTTTTTAAGTTGATAACATCAATTGTTATCAAAACGTTTAAATTTGTAAAAAAATATGATTACGACCGAAAAGATAATTATTTTAGATATGTAATATGTTTCTTATTCTAATAAGTATGTGTATAATTTCTGTGTATCTACTTTATTTCGTGAATCCAATAAGAAAATTTAAGATTATCAATTAAATTAGAAAGATGTAGGGTGCTTTATTGAGTTGACTACAGCAGTATCCATTTACCTATAGCTTGTACCATCATGAAAATGTTGAGCATGTATAACCACAGATTTGCATGATTTCATTGCTTTTACAAATAGCATTTAAAAATTGAAATACATATCTACATATAAGATTTTTCAGCTGGTAGAAAAAGAGGACCACGTAATCTTATAAGTGCTGCAGCACAAGGTGCTGGAATTCAAGAATTTGATGACTACACTGATATGCTAGTACAAACAAAAAAACAAAAGGCTGCAGGTAAATAACATGAGTTTTATTTTAGAGTATGACATCAAAAATAAGTTCTGAATTTTTAGGTACCAAGCTGTCACCTCCAAAGCAAAATGTTGCACCTACCCTTGAGGATAATATTGCTGCAGCTGTCGCACAACAAAATAATGCTTACAGCAATGTTGCTGACAATGATAATCCTTTCAAGGTAATTTGATTTTGAAGCAATTTAGGCTTTAAGGCTTTTCTTACTACCACGCGAATTATAACCTCATTCTATCTTAAGAGATGCAAATAAAAAGAAAATTTAAAATCTATGGTAACCTAGGATCCAATCTACGGTACTCTATAATCCTTTGAGACAGTCAAGTGGGGGGGGGGGGGGGCAGAGTTTAACTAAGGTTACCGTCGATTTGAAATGGTATCAAATTACACATGGTAGCACACTGTTAAATTAATCATTCGATTATTATCATTCACACTAAAAGGTACAAATGAGTAAATTAAAGAAAAAAAAATTCATTGCAGCTTAATATAATTTTAATAAGTGCTACCTGACAATTCTTACTATAAGTAGTGAACCACTTCAATAACCATGGATTGGAACGTCTGACTTTACCATGATTACAAACAGAAATTTTACGCTGAAATATAAAATGGTTTTCAAGGCAATAGATGCCTGATTTGAAACAATTTTGCCTTAAACTATTTTTTGCGTCTTTTGGATATAGTTGCATACTAGACTGTAAATATAACGTTGCAAATTAGAATTCTTTAAATATTGACTTCAAAAAATTCTAGGCCTAGATTTTTAGTGGTCATGAGCTCTGACGCAGCATTTTAAAATATAATGTCATGGTATTGAGCATACTATATTACTAGAATAATTTAATCTACATATACAGGGTGTTTCATACATGTTGCACCATAACTCTGGGGCTGACGTTAACAAGATAAAGGGTGTTAAGTTTTACTAAAAAAAAATCAGTTTTTATTCAATGGGGGGGATACGGATACATCACAACACATTTTTAAATAAAAAAGTTATTTTTGAAATATCTTTATAATTCAGAAGGAAAAAGCTCACTGGACTCTTTTATCTAACGTTTTGTTTCGAGTTAAAAAATTAATACATTCCACCTACGATGAATAGTATCCTTTCTTCCATTAATGGTGATGATGATCTACCAAATTTTAAACGCAGTACACTATTCAACCTCTTGAATGATATGGGTTTGAGTTTCAAAAGATGTGGCACAAGAGTATCCTTGTTGAATGTGATGACATTATAAGATGGAGGCATAAATACTTAAAATGCATTCAGAAAGTTCCAAGAAGAAGGTACTTAGTCTTTTGTTCGATCTCTAATTAAAAATCTAGGCCTAGATTTTTAGTGGTCTTGAGCTCTGACGCTGCATTTCAAAATATAATTTAATGCTATTGAGCATACTAGTAACTTTTTTCAAAATATTTATTCATAATTGTTGTAATGTTGTTGACTTTATGGTAGTTATATTTTTCATTGAATTTATATTACTAGAATAATTTAATCTACATATACAGGGTGTTTCATAAATGTTGCACCATAACTCTGGGGCTGACGTTAACAAGATAAAGGGTGTTAAGTTTTAGTACAAAAAAATCAGTTTTTATTCAATGGGGACGATACCGATACATCACAACACATTTTTAAATAAAAAAGTTATTTTTGAAGTATCTTTATAATTCAGAAGGAAAAAGCTCACTGGGCTCTTTTATCTGACATTTTGTTTCGAGTTGAAAAATTAATATTGTATGTAGGTATGATGTTTTCCATTGGTTTTAATATTCCTTTAATAAAGCATTCTTAATTTTTAAATTAACTATTTTGGTTTTAAAACAGTAAATTCAAAAATGTATGCATTTATTTATAAAATCAAAGAAATTTTTCAAAACTGCAGCCATTTTGTTCAATACATAATTGGGTTCGCCTTTTGATTGATGCTCAAACTCTTTGAAAAATGCTATGTGTGTTTTGAATTTGAGTGTAAGGGGCCATCGCCCTTTATGCGACCTGAAAAGCAAAAATCAATGGGGTTGAGGTCAAGGGGGTCAGGCAGCCCAGTGTACTGGTCCTGCTCGGCCGTGCAAAAAATGCACAGTTGCCTCATAGTGTTGGAAGCACATCTTTTCTCTAATATCCAGTGGCACATCCTCGAATAATATTGGCAAAAATTGTTCATATACGTAGCCAGTTAGATGAGGACAAATCAAATAAAGGCCAATTAAATTGTTGTCCACAATGCCGGCCCAAAATTAATGGGAAATTGATGTTGATTGTTATGAAAGGCAACAGCATGAGGGTGCTCAAATTCCTGTATGTGGCTATTGTGACTATTAAAAAAAACCTTGTCTCGCAAAGCACACCTCATTTATAAAGAGAACTCTTTATAATAACCAGCGACAAAAACGTCGTCGATATGGGTAATCTTCTGGGCTTGTAGTTTGCGCATGATCAGCACCTATGTCATGATCAATAGCCCGAACACTAGTAGAAGGATTGAATTCTATTTGTTGAAGCACAGCATCTTCGAGCTCCACAGTACGCACTGAAAATGGGCGACCTGGTCGTTCGTGATGTCGTAGGCTCATAGTTTCTCTAAGGCGACTATGAATTCTAGAAAAGATACTTCGATACGGAATTACTCGCCTTGGAAATTTTTTTATTACTGTTAAAGAATATTGTTATACCCACTGAAAAATATCGTACATGTAAACAGTTTAATTATTTTTTTACTTGGTTATTATTTTCAATGTACAATCAGCCCCTGAATTATGCTGCAACATTATATTTATGAAATACCCTGTACTCTGATTTATAAGAAAATTAGACCATTTTAGTATTATAATTGAGCTTTTTCTCGATTTACACACAAAAATCAAAATTTGAATTTTGGAAGTGTCTACAGTTACAAGCTGTACCAGTATTTTTGAGCGCAATGGTACTTATGAATATACCGAAAAAGACTACCCTTAATCTATACAAATCGAAACTTTGAACTGTATTTTTTAGAAAAGCGAAGTAGGCGTATGTAATGTAGGGCTACAGTCTTTGTCAGATAAATGTGATACAAACTTTTTTCAGTAAATTTTTATGGTGTAATATTATCTTTAATTTCCTATTGTGCCATTTGATTTTATTAATGATTAAGTTTGTTTTACAATAATTAAATTTCAAAATTTTGACAAAAGGAATTTGAGGGTGTACTACATTTATCTGACCAAGGCGGTACATTACATGGCAATATGATGGGTTAGGTTACCCTGTATATGGGATTGTGAATTTTATTAAAGTTTGATTATAGCTGCATCATTTATTTCCATTGTAATATAATATAGGAAGTGTGGCTATTAAATAACGAGACTAATGCTGTAAAACATTTTATTTTGATATAATATAGAAAGTGTGGCTATTAAATAACGAGACTGACGCTGTAAAACATTTTATTTTGATTTAATACCCACACCTTGTATTTTAGTAGATTTTGTTGTTTTTTGGTACAGTTTAATCGCTCGACTTGATCTCTAGGTCTTCGGATGATGTTTCTGTAACGTTGATTATAAGCTCTACAATATCATCTTGAAGGTTATCAGTTACCTACATCCTACCTTCAACGATCTTTACATGACCTATAAAAGTGTTGCCAATTTTCAATTGTCACTTTTTCGTAACCAAATTTTATTAATTCCTCCATGTGCGATTTTAAACCTGTACTGAGCCCTTGAACAAATACCTACCGACCACTTTCAATAGTGGTGTCACACCATGCCTTACTAACCTGTGTTCCACGTTAACCCACAATTCATTGGTGTATATAATATATACCTAAAAAGTGAACATTGTTAATTATGCAAAATACGACATTATTTTATAAACATGTAATTAGAGATCGCACAAAAGACTAAGTACCTTCTTGTTGGAACTTTCTGAATACATTTTAAGTATTTATGCCTCCATCTTATAATGTCATCACGTTCAACAAGGATACTCTTGTGTCACATCTTTTGAAACTCAAACCCATATCTTTCAAGAGGTTGAATAGTGTACTGCGTTTAAAATTTGGTAGATCATAGGTGGAATGTTTTCAATGAAAAAATTGTGCACTTTACGTCGAATAACTGATTGTATATTCTGGTCATATGCATGAAGACGATCATTGAGTTGTGCACCTTTTTGTTTCATGCGTTTTTTCGGATTACCTACTGCTCCGGTTTAGTCTTCCTTTTTGATAGCATAGATACTACGCTCTGAGCAACATAAAGCTTTGCTGGATTCTGTAACAGCTGCACGGTGCATAATAAAATAGGTGAACACACGTGCTGCCAAGAGAGGTTCCAATTTACTCACACCCGGAGCGCGAGAGAGACAGAGCATCGCAATCGACAAACCGCTCGGCTTATTTATATGAATTTAGAGACGAGAGACAGGATTCTTAAAAAAAAAGTTAAACATCAAGTTCGGTGAAAAAAATGCATAATTTTTTTATGAAAACAATTCATTTAAAGTATCTTCGAAGACATCCACTGAATGAATATGTTTAATTAACACATTTTCAACTTGCTTTAAAGTATTAAACAAGTATGCATCCGGATGATTCAACCAACCTCAAGATTTTAAAACAGTAAAATCTGACGAGTAACTAAAACTAGGATCTCTTTTATAAAGTTGTTCTTTGCAAACAACTCATTTTGAAAGGTTAAAAATCTTTTTGCTATAAATCCACAAAGATAAATAATATTATCAACAATTTTATCTGTAACATTTTCAAATATTTATTATAAGTTTTTGTTATGAACGAATAAGTTCAAAGGTAATACAGTCCGCGCGGTCAAAGAATGCCTCGTGTCGCGCATGGATCTTCGTGCATTCGGCTGCACTCGTTAACGCAATAGTGACTGAAAGCATTACCAGTGGCGTCGGTACAAGAAATTTTAAAATATTTTATTTATTTGAATTACATATGAACAGTAATAGTTTAAACATTTATAAAATAAAAAAAATAACCATGTTGACAAGTAATAAATTTTATATTTGAATTACAAATGAACACAACAGTTTAATCGTTTATGAAAATCAAACAAGTATAAGTTCGATTTTTGAATATTTGCTAATCTGTTGTTAATGATACTAAGGAATGTCAACTATTAGGATTTCTATAATGAGAATTTAAGCAAATGCCATTAGCATTACATGCGCCGCAAAACTATTTATTTATTTTACTATGTATTGTGAAGGTATTTGTTGTTTATAGATATTTGTCTAATTTGAGTATTATGAGCTTTAAAATTCACATAGGACACAAAATGGTTCACTGTCATTTTGTTGCAATAATTGTAATAAAGTTACATTAACAAGTACGTATGTAAATTAATAACAGAAATAAATAATTAATTAGTGTAATACAAGATAATAAACGGAACGCGTTTTTGGTGGCGACGCCACTGACATGCCGCGCTTAAGAGACTTGACGTTGGACGAATGCGCATCCAACGTTCAGGCATTCTTTGGCCGCGCGGACTGTATGTAACTAAAAAGTATTAATTAAATAAAAAGTTTAAAGTGGGGCAGGTGAGAGGTGTAAATATAAATTTAAATAGTGAAAATTATTAGCGTACCTGGATAATGGAAGTTAAAGGTAAACTTAGCCCCCCGTTATCGCGTTCCATATCGAAATAATGCAGTATATTCATTAACATTACTTGAATTTGGCTTTTCAAAGATTTACCTTTTAATGACATCATTATTTGCTGCAAAATAAATAAATGCATTCAATCAATTGGAAATACATTTTGCATTATAAACTTACCTCGTAATAGTGAATATTAATAATAATAGTTTTCAGTTGTTTACAAATGCAATGGAAACTAATAAATTACGAAGCGAAAGATAAAT
Organism: Vesta saturnalis; assembly: GCA_036346205.1. Lineage (NCBI taxonomy): Eukaryota > Metazoa > Arthropoda > Insecta > Coleoptera > Lampyridae > Vesta > Vesta saturnalis. The sequence goes on from JARFJB010000002.1 coordinate 4,630,346, forward strand.
TATTATAACTACAAAACGAAATATGAAGAATAATTTGAGGTTAAATAGCCAAAAAGACATCTGACAACGTCATACGCTTTGACTTTAGAATCGACATACGTTTTTAAGTTCTGCATTTAAAATATATAGCAGACATATAAATTATAACCTGTCTTTTTTTAAGTGGGAACTTCGCACTAAGATAAAGGGAAACAGATGCATTTCACAGTAATAGTTATATCCCCATTCTCGAGTCCGCCATGAGACATCTCTCCCCGGCGTTACTATACCTCAAGTAGGATTTGAACCTACGACCTGTGCTTTGCTAGAGTATTGTGCTAACCAACTGCGCTATCGAGATTCAAGCCCCAATCGACGTAAATTTTGTGTTTATGTATGTAGAACTGAATTCTAAATATAATGAGATTACAATCAAATTACTTATTAATGGAATGTGAGCCTGCAATATGGCAAGAATTCACACATACCAAAGCAACTTGAGTATTATTAAATCATTATATAATAGTCAAGTTGAATCAAAAGTTATTAGGATTGGTGGATTAGCCGTTTACAACCGGTGTGGTATGTTTCAATTATTTAATAAAACTACTTTTTCAGCCTGGAGAATTTGTAGTAATAAAAAGTGAACTTCATCAAGAATGGCCTGCAATTTGGAGAGTAGATGGCAAATCACTTTTACAGAAGTATGAACCATTCGAGCAAAATGGACAGATATTATATAGAAATATATCTACGGTAACTATATTGTTAAAGTTTAACACAATTATACTAATTTCTTTTATTGCAGTACACATCGTGGACACCTGATAGTAAAAAGCAATATATAGCCGTTCCTGTGAGATATATATCCCAAGTTCATCTAGAAACGATTGTTGAATTCTTAAGAAACGAGTTAATTATAATTGATCAAGAATTCCTAGAAAAAGTAATGAGCGAAAGTGAAGGCTACCAGGACAATTTTGAAGTGTATATTCAAACTCTCATTTCACAAGCTCTCGATAGTAATTTCTTAATGGAAATTTTCCAAGAACAAGGTATTTATTTTACATGTTTCAAAAGAGTTTTACCTTTTTTTTTTATTTTTTAGATGAATATTTTCTTACAAATGTAAAAACAATAGATGATATCACACAAAATAAAAAATTAAAAATGATAACATTATTGAGATGGCCTGATCCCGTCCAAATAGCTGTCACTACATGGCCTTGCTTTAATGTTATTCGAGAACTAAGTGCATCAGATGTACAATTAAGGCCTTGTGCAGCATGTTTAAAACCAGGAGTTGCTGTGCGTGTCTTAATGTATGGTCAACCATACAATTCCACAACTTTAGAGGGATGTCAGCCAAATCCTCAAACTATAGAAAAGGTAGTATAATGCAAAAGTAATACATACACCTAATATTGTTTTTAAGGATTTTTTGATGTGTCGAATATGTGCCAGTCAAGTAGAATTATTTAATAAAATAATGCATCAAAAGTATTTAATGTATATTGAATGTGCCAAGCGAGTTGCCGAAAAAAGAGCAACAGACCCTCATAAAGATACTACATGCATTCTTAACGAACTTCTTGCTGATGAATATTGGCTTACACAAGTAAGAGACTTGGTAAAAAGTAATAATGCTTATTATGCTGTTTTAGCTATTTTGTGAGGTTCGTAAATCGTGGGCAGAAGTGGATTGTTTGGAAAATAATTATCGGGTAAAAAATACTGTACAGTGAATTCAATAAAAGTTTCATGTGTTGTGATCTTGAACAATTTTTAAAAAGAGAATATCAAAAAATTACTATTGTATATTATGGTATCGAGAGTTTATATAAATCGTATTATAGTGTAAAATTACTATTAGAAGAGAACGATAAAATAGCATACATCTTTTTTATTAAATGTTATTTTTATTGCCATCTCATACTGTGCATTGATAATGTGCTCGGTACAAAAGTGATATTGTCTATTGATTAGTTTATATATATATTTGATTCTTTTGTTTATGTACAGGCTAAGTTTTAAAGCACATTTACTCTAATAAAACATTTTAACATTTGGGATAATTTTTTTATTCAGTGTAATCTAGGGTTGTCAGATCTCCGGTTTTTACACATCATTTCGGTTTAGTCTACATAAATCTTGAGTGTCAATTGGAGAGTCGTATTAACATCTGTAATTTTACTTTTAAACACATCATGTAATGCAAAATGCGCAGTAAAAACTTTGATGGTGTCATTCCTTGATTATGAGCTTTCCCAAGCTCGATTGCTAATATTATTTGTATTTAATATTAAGTGTTTAAAAGATGTTTCACACAATTGCCATAATAATGTGCGTATTCACATTAACAATGTCCAAGTTTGTCATTGCATTTATTATGATTAGTATTTAAAAATAAACAGATTGTTGAATAAAAATTATTACTTTTAGTAATTTTTGAATAATTATTGCACTTTTATTAGATACTTCTTATTGCAGTGTTTGTTTAACAGTTGCTAAATCTATCGATTACAGTGCGTTTATCAAAGGTTATACTGATAGAAGGCATTTCCATCAAAGAATTCAACAAAATGAAAATCCAAATTGCATGTATCATGTGCTGGAGATTATCAATGTATTTGAAAAAATTAAACATTGAATACTTGGTTTCTGGCACTCAATTGTCATTGAGATCTGAACAAGTGAAAAGAAGAAGATAAGTGATGGAGCGAATTATTTATATAAAATTTATCTGAAAAAGATGCTTAAGTTACCGAGGAAAAGCAGAAGCATCGTACACCTTGGAAATTGATCATGGAAATTTTCTAGAACTGATTCTTCTGCTATCGAAATATAATATTTGTTTACGTGTTCAAGAATTTATAGAAAAAAGTAAAACTCATCATTTGTGATGAAGTAATCATAGATTCCTACAAAGCTTATGAGTGTAATACTCATAATGTAATTTTAGATCCTGCCATAGAGAGTATTGACAAGCATTTCTCGAAAAATGGATATTTCTATGCAGATTTATCTCTTTTTGACCCAAGAAATTTCAATGAAGTAAACAACAACCCTGTGAAAGTTAAGACACCAATCATGGAAGGGCTGAGCAGTGTACTGGTGAAATTGACAAAACTGCAACAGCTGAAGATATTCTATCTGAATTAGCAAGTTTATTTTTTCAAATTGGGACAACTTAAAATTAACAACGACAAAGATTTCACCATCCAGTCATGTGCCTCTTGCAAAAACTGCTCACTCTGCTGTTATGTTTATTAAAATACGACCTATTTACCAGCACTTACAAGTTGATAACTCTTGCTTACAAATATCTACTTACCCTTTCCATCTCACAAATATCTTGTGAAAGGAGTATTTCAAATTTAAAAACAATACTGAGGAGTCAACTCTCTCAAGAGCATCTAGAATCATTGTTGCTGATGGTTTGCGAAAAAGATATTTTAAAAAGTTTGGATGTGACTGTCATCACAAACAAAGTAGCGGAGAGAAGTGAGCTGCTAAGAAGAAATCTTATTTGTTAATTATTTTTAGAAAATAGGTATCATACAACGAGTATAAGTATAAAAAAATGTGTTCAAATTTTGTAGTCTTTTCAATTTAATAAATGGTTCTGCCAGAAAAATGTTTATTCAATTATGATGCCTACCTACGCCAGCTGTTGTGTCTAATTTTCTGGCGCCCCCTCTTAGCGGTAGATTTTAGAGTCCCAGTCCGACCCTGCATGTAAATGTATTGTGTTCTGTATGCATAAGTGCGCACTCACACATACCGCGCGCGTGTTGAATAATTCTTACCCCTACCGTGAACAAAAATGGCGTCGGTAATAATACCCCTAATACATATACTACCAACACTTTCGAAACATACCTATAAAACATTGTGAAAAGACTAACAGATAAATTGTAATTTAAACAATTTTTTCTTCAGACGTCAATAAAAGATGACATTTTAAACTTCACCTGACAACGTTAAAGTTTGACATTTTCACCGTCGGCTGCAAAAGTCTTTTGCATCCCCTCGCAGCGGATGCAAACGTAATGTAAGTTAATAACTCAAACACCCAATTTGGAAAACAACGAAAACAAATTTATTGTTTAGAGTTACAAAGATTAAAAGTACAATGACTAAAACTAACATTTTCTCCAAAATAAAATCCGCCAGAGGTAACAGTGGAGGTCTCGTTGCATTCTAAGGAAATAGTCTTTAATTCTTCCTCTTCTATATGAACTCACTACGTTCGTCCGTCAAACCTACAGATTCGCAACAAAAGTGTCACTTTAGCTCCTTATAAAATAATATACTATTTCTCACTGATTTTTTTAACTTAAAAAAACAGAATAAATGGAACGCGTCGAGAGATATAAAAATGAAATTATATTTAAAACACTAATGACTTTTTATTGGTGCCCCATTTTAGGTACCATGGCAACATCAACAACTCAAGAAACGTGAAGTCTAAATGACAATATTTTTATTATTGATCTGACACGTCACAAATAAAATAAAATATTATTAACAAATAAAAAACCTTTATTTAAACATTATTTAACACTTTTAATTTTATAAATGAAAAGAGAAAGTACAGTTAGTATTGTTAGGTATATTAATTTTTATTTACATATTTTATATTATTAGCTCTTATTTCCATTTTTTGTAGTAATAATACTAGTATTTATGATTTCAAGGTGCGCCAATAAAAAAAAATAGCGTAAAGTATTCGTGGATAACTGGTCCATAAACAACTGGTCTTAAAACAGTTACTCTATTTCAAGCACTCCGGCTGCGCCGTCGTGCTCGAAAAATCGCGCGTTTTAAAACCTTTTTATCCACTTATACTTTAATATACCAAACAAAGGTACATGGACCAGAGGAGTTACAAAATACACAGCAGAGAAACAAATACTTACTTTTTTTGTGGTGTGTATAAATTGTAGGTTATTTAATTTTTTGCAATGCTTATTGTATGTTCTATTCTAACAAATATTGCATACGAGATATTTCACAATGTTTTGATATGGCAATTAACACAACACAAGGAATAATTGAAAACGTTATTAATTTTATTGCTTCAATTTCATCGCGATTTATTAAATTTACTGTTACACAAGAAGAAGTTTCTTCTGAATTTGAGAAGGTATAATGATACGACTTTGAATATTATTCTTACTGTATTATTTCTTTATTAGGTAAAGGGATTTCCAGGAGTAATCGGTTGTATAGATGGGACATCAATAGAAATTTTTACTCCGGCAAACAAAATTAAAACCACCTACACAAATCATCATGATAAGACTTCAATAACACAACAAGGAATTTCTGATGCCAACAAAATGCTTCTTGATGTTTCTATCAGAACTCTAGGGAAAATTCGTGATGCAAGAGTGTTGAAATTATCAGAGATCTATGCTTGACTCAACTTATATTATAGGTTGAATTATATTGTATTATATAAAAAAATTATATTATAGGTGATAATGCATATTCCTTAAGAGAATGGTGCCTAACACCATACAAATGTTATGGAGAACTGAACGAACCTGAAAAATTATTTAACAGTAAGTTGTGCGGAACCAGAGTGTTAATTGAAAACTCATTTGGGTTATTGAAAAGTAGATTTCGTCAACTTCTATAATTGCACATGCATGACGTTGAGAAGCTGTCAAAATTTATATTAGCATGTTGTGTGCTACACAATTTATGTATTTTTAAAGGTGATTTATTACATGACAATGAAATAATAAATTTTCCTGAAAATGTTAATGTTGAAACATTCATTGATACAAATTGATTGATACAGATGCACAAATTAAAGCAATTGGTGAAGCAAAAAGAAATTTGTTTTATTGTAATTGTAATAAACAGTAAAGCATTACTTATGTACAAACAATGATTTTATTAATTCCAGTTTTTCATATTGTCACCGCTCTCGATTTACCTCCTTTTCTATATATAATTAAACTAATGTCTGTTGAATACTTTTTCTGGAATTTTTATCTGAAGAAGTATCTTCACAACTCCTGTTAGATTTAAATTTCTTCGTATTATTTGGGGAAGCAATAACCTCTGGTGCGATGCTGTCGTCCAACTCTGAAATTTTTTGCATCTTCTTCACACGGAACATCCATCCGTTGTGCTCCACTTGTCGAATTATTGTGGACGACCGCTTTCTTCCTTTTCATTATTGGTTTATACATGTTATCAACTTGTACTGCTATGAATGTTAAGTGGCAAATTTTTGCAATGTCCTCGCTGATCCTTTTCCACATTACTTTTTTAGTCTAAAAAAACCGGGTTTATCTATGCCTCAAACAATGAAATGAATATGACCACAACAACCGAGAACTATAACCTCACTAAACTATTGCAATTTTTTTGTAACCATATGTTCGGATTAGTAACTGCACCTAAGTTGCCCTTGGTTGCACTGCGTTAGTGTTGCTGAACACTAGAACAGTGCAGAGTGCACACTACATGTCGATAATCCAAAAGCGCTATAAGAGTCGTGCTTAAGCCTTAGATCATAAGTACATCCCCCTGTATGATCTAAGACTTAAACTCATGATTGTACAACCTGATCTTAATCAAATATTTAAGCCATGTTTCTAGCTTACTCCTAGTTACATCACGGCTATCCAGAAGATCGATTTTAACCCATTTCATTTATTGAAATTTATAATTATATTTTCGTTTACAACCTATTTAAATAAAAATTATTAATTTTATTAAATACATAAATAAAAGTTTACCTCGAGTAGGATTTGAACCTACGACCTGTACTTTGCTAGAGTAAAATTTGCATTGTTTTAACACAGGATCCTACAAATTCTTCGACAGTTTTGAAAATAACTATTTGCGGTTAATTTTATGACACACAAACTTTATATCATTTTGATAGAGAATTTAAATCCGAATCATGCTCCGACAAAAAATTAATTATTCCATTTATGCTTGTTGGAAAATATAATTCGGCTTTGGTTATGGAACACCTTGTAAGGTATTGAGTTTTCTAAATTAAAATTTAAATACGTTATTCTATACTAAAAGCGCATGTTACAAAAATTTGTCGTTTTATAAAAATCCCACTTTTTTTTTAAATACCGTTTCTTCGTCTCTAACCTGAATACCCTTATTCAAAAGTCAATAAACATCAATATAAAGTACATTTATAGAGGAACTCAAAAATGTAATAATATACAGGTAAGGCAGTTAAAAAAATCTAGGAGACGGTGAACATAGGACGAGTAAGATGAAGCTGCTGCCGATGTGTGATGTCATCTATTTCAGATAAGATAAACAAAACTACTGTAACCTAACAAAAGTAGATTAGATAAACAAAACTACTGTAAACCTAAGAGAAAAAAAAGTGCAGGAATCGGGAATCGAGCCCGCACCAAAAGTATGAAATCCGACTTTTACCACTGCACCACCAGCGCTATAGCAATTTGACATTGAACGTGAAATTTAATGTTTATTTCTGGTTGTAGTTGTGGTTAAGAACTTTGAATTTAAAATGAATGAAGACTTTAATTGTGATTTAAATATCGGAATCGATTTTGAAGTAAGTGTAAAGTTTCCCTTTCTCTAAAAAGTCAGAAATCTAACATTTTATGCAAATACAAAGCAAGCAATTCGTTTTTATATAATTTTATCTGTATTCCTTGTAAAGGAATCTTTATATCATATTACACTTACTTTTATTTTCAAATTACAATGATGTTTTTACAGAATATGCTGCCACAAGGAACAAAGTACAAAATAATTGATTGTTGGAAGAGTAAGAGTGGAATGTGAGAAATTACTTTTAAAGCTGCACTTTGTTTTCAAGAAGTAAAAGTGTGGGTGGGATCCTTAGAGGAGCATACATCATGTACCTATGCAATTATAAGAACAAAAAACAGTGTTGGAGAACGAATTTTGTTCAAACAGTATTTAAGTTGTCAGCACAACACAAGATCGAAGAAGTTATACAATCCATCAGTAAAAAATCGTACTAAAAACACAAACTATCAGTCTCATGTTTAAATGTTACGTTACAAAAAATTAACAAGAAATTCCGAGGTAAATCTGAAAATGCTCTAGACCCAGAAATGCCTTGCATAATTGTATTTAAGCCCACTCATAACCACAGTGTATTATCTGCAGATGCTCTCAGATTTAGACGAGTTTCTGAGAGCACCAAACAAAAATTAATAGACTTATTTAAAATAGGTCATTCACCTGCTACGGCACTTGAGACCATAAAGATTGACATACAACTATCCGCAGATGATTATGAGAAACATTTAGGTTTGTATATGGTTTCCATATATCTTTGTTATGCATCAATAATAATAATAGACATTAGACAATCGATTAGAAGAAGGGCATATGTTATACTTGTTCTAGATACATATCTGTTCCCCAATTCGATTAAAACCATAAATCATCTATTGGGAATAAACAGATGAACACACTAGTTACGTTTAAATTATTCCCTCCTTCTACTTAGTTGACAAAGAAGAATATTTCTTGTTAATCAACAACATAAATATTTGTAATAATAATCACATCATAAAACAATTTTACATATCGTCGGTGAAACCAGAAAACTGTGTAATTTCTTAACAGGATATTGATGAAATTTTCAGATTATATCTTTAGTATTAAGTACATATCAAATAAATTTAAAACAACATATTATGTTTATTCTGATTTTTGTAGGAGATACATACTTTTCCCTAGCAAATGTGATGGGTACTGAGGAGTTACACTGTTTTCCCAGAGATCTGCATAAGTAATAATATATTTAAACAAAATCAATGTTTGATTTTGATTATAATAGAATAAAATTTCCGACTAGGAAGAATTTATTCAATAACAATTTGATTTTCATAATTATCAATTTTATTTCTAAAAGTAAAGGAACACAGATTCTTAGAAAATTTTTCCTTCTTGATTTTTCTTCTTTCCTGGTAGAGAGCTGGCAGAGCGTTAGTATCTTGGGTCATTCTATTTATTGTTGATCGTGTAAGATCCAATTTAGTCCAATCTTTGTTTGTATGGTGGAGTTTGTATTCCATTACTTCATCTGATTTGTATTTAATTTGCTTAATGTCATTCACTGTTGGGTCACCAATTTTCCGACCAGGTCTTATGGATAAAACATATTTCACTTGAGAGAAGTCTTTGAAAAAGGTATGGTAAAGATACCGAAGTTTTTAAGGAAATGTCTTATGCCGTGCATTTTGCCAATGAATAATGTACTCTGCTGGAACATTTATATCTTTATTTCGGAGCTGTCGTTCAATGGCAGAGTGCATTTAGTCAGCCTTTATTTGTGTATGGCCTTTGTAGAGACATTTTGAATGATAGTATTTGATGAATTACAGATGTATTTAGCAATGCATTGGGTAACCATGCATTCCGATTTTGACCTGAGCAGCCATCACTCCACAAAATTATTCTTCTAGATTTATCTACGATATTTGGCAAAATTTCACTTTCAATAAAAGAAACAACAATTGAGGAGAATTCATCATTGAAAGTAGTTCTCGAAGCAGGCAGCACATCTTGTTCACTGCAATAGCTTTTTACATAAAAACGGTACAGTTCCTGTTTAGTTTGCCAAATTTGTTCCAAACAGAGCCTCTGAGTAGGGGCACGACAATAGTGTGACTACACTTTGGATAAACTGTTGAAAAATGTGACTAATTTTGTTCGAATAATCTCAGATTCAGCTTTTCGGGGATTGCATAGATTATTATACTTGCTTTTTCAGTTTGATCACTTCCGTCATCGTTACTAACTGTTTTCATCTACAATAGAGTACAGTTATGCTTAAGTCCACGAATGTTATTAAACATATTTTTGCAGACCCGATATGTCACATAATTATACTCTAAATGGTACCTTTGCACTATAGTTACGTCTCGACTTCTCAGACTCAACCTCTTCGCCTTTTAACAGGCTGCAGTTTGACAAGACCCCTGACATATTCTCTTTTTTCCTGCAGTGATTTTCTCCAAAATAATTCGAATAACGAACGATTTTATATTCCCATTTTCCATCATGTTTCTTTTTAACATTGTAAGGCAATCATAATTCCTTCTTTCACTTGGTTTCTTGATAGGAGCTATCTCTCTGCACGTTGCTCAATTTTTTCTTCTTTTCACTATTTCAACCTCGTTATTCAAAGGCACTTCAGTGTTTATTCCCACATGATTTTCACCATTTTCATTTAACTGTTCCGTTCTTCTTTTTCAATGTGTTATATATTTATTTTATGTAAAACAGTTTTATAGCAGAACTATGAGATTATGGCGAAGAAAAAGTATAGTACCACTTTACCTGAGGTTCTGTAGTAAACAGAATAAGATCACAAATTAGTTATTAATCGGCGTATAATGAAAAATCAAACACATAGCATTACAATCACACTGCCACTACCATTAACTATGCACAATAGCGGAAATACACTGTTTTCCAGCTAATTAATTTCGTTGTGGAATTACACTGTTTTCTAAATAGCCGTTTCAAGAATTATTTGAATTATTCGGAGATAGACGCTTTGTCAGTACATAGATATGAAATTTAGCCAATAGATGCCGTTAAAATCTTTTTTTCAATAAATAATGGAGTTATACACTTTTCTGGTTTCACCGACGATATTCTTTCAGTTGATCGCAGTGTATGTCCCGACTACAATTACTGCTACTATCTTTTTATGAAAGAATTTAAAAATCTGTATGGTCCCATTGAATTTAATGTAGATGGAAAAAAAAGTTAATTGAAAGATTGAAGGAGTAGGGTAGAAGCACCATTTGTGGCCATGTCACCGTTAGTGGCCACTTAAGCATTTAACGTAAAATAGCTAACATATCTTTTAACCTGCTACTATTGCAATGAACTAGTGGGGATGTGCCTAACCTCCTGCTACTCTCTCGTCATTCAACAACATCGTTCAATTTACCATCAGTTTGATATTGCAATTGGTAGTGGCAACTTGTCGGTGATTTGTTTACTAACTGATTTTCTTAACAAACACGGTAAGCTATTTTAAGCTAATTTTAATCTGTAAGTCGCAACTCTGTAAAAAGTGAGGTGTAGGCACAATTTGTAATGTTTTTAGTGTAGGTTAAAATAGTAAAGACCACATAATTTCGGTTTTAAATATTATTTAATTCAGTGGCCACATATAGATCAACAGAAATTGCATTTTTACCATTAGTGGTCACGTTATGGCGACAATTGGAACAGGCGTGTTCTTATTTTGGCCACGGACTAAAATTAATGGCCACTTGCGGAACATTATGCACCATTTGTGGTCTTTACATTTTTAATTATTTCAACACCATATATTTACTTATAATATTGACATGTTCATGTTAAAATAATCCGTAATTATTATTATAGATTATGGCACCTAGCAACAAAGAAAATACTGGACATTCAAAGGACAATAACAAAACAAAAAAATCGAAAAAATGTATGAAAAGACAGTCAAAAAGAGTTTTTTTCCAGTATCAACCAGTGCAAATAAAAAACTGCTTTAGATTCTATTCGTGGAGGAATGGAAATTAGCACAGCGTGCAACTTATATGGAGTACCTCGTACCACAATTCGAAACAAATTAAGTGGAAGAGCTCCAGAAGCTACAGGCAAAATCGGAAGAAGCCCTGTTTTAGGCAAGGTAGTGGAAGACCAGTTACTACATTGGATAAAGACCACAGCGAGAATGGGATTTCCAATATGTCAAGAAGGTCTCAACTTTTCCATCAAAAGTTAGTAGAAGAATGTCAATTGAAAACACCTTTCAAGCCGAATACTCCAGGTAGAAAATGGTTTAAACTGTTTCAACGTAGGTGTCCCGAAATATCCTTAAAACAATCGGAGTACATCAACAGGGCAAGATCATTAATCACTGAAGAGAAGATTCGACATTGGTTTCAAGAAACATTGGATCTATTAGGAAATGACAAAGGAGTTCTAGAATACCCGACAAGAATATGGAACATGGATGAAACATCATTTTCTTTATGTCCCAAAGGCGGCCTGGTTCTGGCTGAGAAAGGTCGCCCGTCTACAATACTTCTTCAAGCTCCGACAAAGAAAATATAACAACGTTAATTATAGCAAACGCTTCGGGAGAACTGGCTCCACCACTCAGCCTCTTTAAATACGATCGTCTTCCTGAAAGGATTTTTAAAAATGTTCCAACTGAGTGGGGAATTGGAAAATCCCCAAAAGGCTGGATGACGGCAAAATGCTTCTATGAATATTTTGCTAATATATTTATAACTTTTATCAAAAAAAGGAATATTGAGTTACCTATTATCGTCTTCCTGGATGGCCACTCTTCACACCTAAGTCTACCTTTAAACCGTTTATGCATAGAAAACAAGATTATTGTTGTATGCTTACATCCTAATACAACACACATACTTCAACCGCTGGATGTGAGTTTCTTTTTTCCACTGAAGAGCAAATGGAAAACAGAAGTCAAAATGTTCAGATTCCACAACGGTAGAGATGTTAAGAAATTTGACATTCCTTTATTGCTTCAAAAAATTATGGACGAAACTGATTTCAGCAAATGCCTTCAAAATGGATTTAGATCATGCAGCCTATATCCGTTTTCACCAAATAATGTCGATTACTCTAAAATTACCTTAAAAGAATTGCCTAAAGTTATTTCGAATAAAACCAAATCCAAGCTTACGCATTTACAATACCTAGAGCCTAAAATTGCACCTAATATTTTAAAACAATTTAGAGAGTCCACATATTCAGTTGACAACAAATGTTTGTATGATGTATGGATGCAATTTAACAATGAGGCAGATGATTATTTTGACAACCACAATGAAGAACAGTTGGACCATAACTGTTTAGAGAAACCACAAACTCAAGTAAAACCCAGTGGCACGCTTGCAGAGAATATTGTAGAATTAGAAATAGCACAAACTGAAGTAAAACCCAGTGGCACGCTTGCAGAGAATATTGTAGAAGAAGCAATACAAATTAATAATGACATTATAGAATTTGATTTTCCAGAATATAATAATCAACTTGATTCTTTGGAAAACAACTGTTGTTATGATTCAGCTACAGATATTTTAATTGACCAAGAGTTAGCAAAGCAGTCAGAAACTTTAACTGAAAATATCACACCCAATATATTGGATAATAGTAGTCTAGTCAACAGGCTTCTTGACTCCCCTTCAGTTTTAAATTCTTCGTCCGTGATCTCATCTGAAGAAAATTGTATTCTTTATACACCAAAAAGAAAACCTATAGAAATTTTAAGCAATATATTGGTTTATCCAGAAGATGAGGGTATTTCAACAAATAAAAGAAAACGAGAAATTATGCCCTCCGTAATAACACTTGAAAAGTGGCTGAAAATCGCGGCAGCGAAAGAAAAGCAAAAAAGCGGAAAAGTGTCGAAAAAAACAAGAGAGAGATAAAAAGAAATCAGCACGAGAAACTGAAACTAACAAAACAAAGAAGAATAACTTAGAAACCAATTTAGGTATACAAAATGTGAATAAAGGGTTAATAGTTGATAAACATTCCAAAAATACCGAGAATCAAGATAAACAGGAAGATAAACAAAATTATAAAGGATCACTAGTTGAAAATTGTGCTGATGAAGAACAAACACCCGAAAAAATTCAATGTAAGGTACTTGAGATTCCAAATGCTTTATCCACTACTGAACCAAAAAAAAATGTATTAAAAGAACTTAATACACATCAAATTGAAGTAGAAGAAAAATTGCTACAAAATAAAGGAGATGATCCTAAAAATTTCATTGAGTGTAACTAGGACATTTATGTAATTGTCAAGTACGAAGAAAAATTTTTCCCGGGGGTAATTACAGATCGGAAGAAAAATAAAGTATTAGTTAACACACTGGAAAGCTCTGGAAACGACTGGAAATGGCCTGAAAGAAAAGACGAGATCTGGTACGATGATGTTGAAGTTATGGAGAAGATTCAACCTCCAGTAAAAAAAATTCAAGAGGCTACTTTTTCGTTAAAGAGATGCTTAAATATAAATGAAAATTAACAACTTTTCTATAAATTTATTTTTGTATATTGTATTTATATTTTCCATGCACATTTTACTAGTAAAATAGCTTATAATTTTATTTAAAGAAAAAAATAAATAGTTTTTAGTTAAATTTTGTGCCCTGACTTCCTTTTGTTTGTTTAATTAATGTTGGCCACAAACGGGTCCTTAAAAAACCACATTAGGATCATTGTGGCGACAAATGGTACAATGTGAATATTTTCACAGGTTCTTTTTTATATAAAAATAATAAAAAAGATTCTATACATAAAGTTACACTGTCCGAATTATTTAAAGAAAGATAGTGTAACTCATCTCTGAATAATTTTCAAAGCAATATTACAATTTTAGTTTCGAGTACGATTTTTTAATTATTAACAATACCTTAAACTGGCCACAAATGGTGTGTCTGCCCTACAATAACACTGTAGGTGGCGAATGTTCAAAAATGTATTTTAAAGGTACCAGTTGCGTCATAACGTAAGAAAAAATAATAATTGAAACAAGAATTTACAGTTTATCTAATTTCTAGATTATGTCCTTTATTTAAAAGAATTCATAGAAATACAGGTTCAGCATCAGAGATTGTGTTTTTGGATTCTATTGGCACCATAGATCATGATGGTAGTAAAGTTTTTATTATGTCCACCAACAGTAAATGTGGTGGATTGCCTCTTGGTCTTATTATAACATCTTCTGAAAGCATCCAACATATAACTCTGGAATTTGACATGTTAAAGAATGAAATTTTTAACGGTAAAGTCAGTGGCGTATACAAAGGGGGGGGGTTGGGGGTTCAAACCCCTCCCTTGTGTTATGCACTTTCGCCTTGGCACTTGCATATTGCGTAACATTCACAAAAACAGCAGTGATGCGACGCGACGCGAGAAGTGGGGGACACCGGACGCGAGTCCCGGCCGCATATAGGCATTCCTTACGTCTAAGTAAGTATAGATCAATCCATGCAGCCTTGTGATTGGTCGGTTCAAACAGCCCGCCATTCCTACTACAGCCGTATCCATGCTCGTACAACAAATAACAAAAATAAAGTGTGCATTCATTTCATTTTGATGTGATTATACGTACCTACATAATATATGCAGAATTGAATTATACGCAACTATAAGTACCTACTAATGATGAAGAATAGAGTTGACACTAAAATAATATTATAAATTTGTTTTATTAGGTCGTATTACATGGATAAGATAAGATATTTTAATGTATTAACATTAAATGTAATGAGTAAGATAATGTATTTAAGATAGGATAGTCGATAGTTCATCTTAAAACAAAACAAGTATATTTTATTTCACAGTTCATGTTGATGTTGAATATTTTACAGCGAGAGAGTTATAGCTATTTCGACATTTTTAATTAAGATTTAATTAATTAAGATATCAATGTATTATGTATTCATACTTTTCCAAATTACATTGAATAACTGTAACCTCTTCATTAGTTTTATTTGGGACTATTACACTCTCAAATGCCTTTGGCAAAACTTCCTTAGTTATTTCCAATTAGTGTGATAAAGTTCTTTTCTTTCAGTTGGCGTACTACCGGGAGAGATAAGTGGAAGATGAACCGTAGGTGATGTTGGGAAAGTTGGTGCATTCAAAGCGTTTGTTGAAGTGGAAGTCCCCTCAAGCAGTATATTTTGCAGAATTTCTATTTGATTACACTGCTCCACCACCATCGCAACTGGAACAAAGATATCTCTCATTATTTTACTATATTAACTAGCGATGGAGCTTCCCTCCTCGCTATGGTCACAACACAACCTGATAAACGATATTTTTAGTGGTCAAAAAAATTACGTATTTTTTTTTAAAGATAGTCGGAAATTCTAAATAAAAAAAATTTATTAAAATAATTAGATTAGTGCTTGGACTAAATGCCTGCTACATACTACAATTTTTTTTTTAAACCCAAAAATTATAATTATGAGCAAAATGAACGATCACGTTAAAAGATTCGTTACAATCATGCGCGACGATAGGATTCGTAATGTACGAAATACCGCAAAAAAACATGCCGGTCGTATATACCTCACGTTGATTGTTGTACTGCTTGAACCTTCCAATGAAGAAAACTTGGTTGGCGTAGCTGTTGGTACTTGGTAGCAAACGATTTTTATAAACGACGCATTTTGTTTTCAAAATGAATTGAGCATAGCTACCTAGTTTTTTTTATTTTCGGAAGTAAGTCTGCTCGCCCACATGGAATTAGCCATGTCCACGCCCTGTAAAGTATTATTTTGAAAATTAGCAATTACCGTACTCTATACATATGTATAGCGACTATAATGTGTCTTAGATCGAAGCGTCATCTACTCGTTTTTTATTTGCTTTTTATATAATCACATGACTGCCTTTAAGTTATAATGCACGTATGAAAAAAAAATATTACAAAGTTGTCTTACCTTTCTTCATCCTTAGGGAAATTGAAAAACCGCATTTCACTATTATAACTTTTATTTATACAGTTTGTTGCTGCACAAACAACACCGCCCGGTTTACGATTATTTATCATAGTTACCTATTGTCTTTCTATATTACCGAATACTAACAAACTTATATGTACACTAAACTGATTACACACTTAAATATAAATTAGGTTAAAATTACAACACCTCATAATTTTTCACTCTTCACTGTCTACGTCAATGCTTACACCGAAATAAAACCTTACCACGCTAATGACTTAAACTTAAAACATGGCGGACTTGAGGTGCGCCACGATGTGCGCAGTCTGGCCCCTACTCCTAGAGGTATTCTACTGTATATTATCATACTGTGCCACAACGTTACACACTACATGTTCCAAGTTGAGCGCGGCGTAGTCGGTATAATCAGTCATACTCTACCCACTCATAACAAAGTAAGTGAGCATACGTATTTATTTTATTTGTTCAATAGGTCTTTCAAGATTTTTTTTTTATTTTGAGTATGTGTATGTGACTTCGTTAATCATTATCATATTCTAGTGCTATTCATTTGGCCATTTCAATAGATAAAATTGAAATCGATATTCTAGAGTAATTTTGTAGATTAATAGTAAAATGTGGAATATTGTTACAGTACAGGTAGGCTTGTTTAAATTAAGCTAAAATGGGCGACAAGCGGAAATTGAAGACTGTCTCTTTAACCAATTTCTTTTCGAAACTACGTAAACTTGATGAAATACAGATAAATCAGGAGAATCGACCTGCAAATGAAGACGCTGGAAATCTTGCTGATAGGAATGAACACCTTGAAAATCGAGACATGAGTGAACACGTCAATGACATTGGGAATTTTTTGAAAACTGAAATAAGTGACGACAAAAGATGTGAATACTTGAACAGTTTATGGTATCCAGATAATAAATTCAAATTTCCAGTGAGCGGAAACCGCAATCTGAAGTTTCAGTTTTCTTGGTTAAAAAAATATTCGTGGTTAGCTTACTCCAAGCAGTTTGATGGTGCTTTGTGCAAGTATTGTGTATTGTTTACTGTTGTTTATGGCAGGAGCAGGGAGCCAACCGCTTGGTAAACTCGTGAAGGAGCCATTCCGCGCTTGGAAGAAAGCCATTGAAACTTACGATAAACATCAAAATACCGATTACCATAAAAAAGCTGTACTGCAAGCAGAAAATCGAAGAGCAATAATTCAACACAAAATTGATCCCATAAATGTTCTAATTGATAGTTCGCTTAAGAGGGAAATAGAAAAAAAACGAGCGAATTTAACTCCCATTATTGAGACAATAATATTCTGCGGGAGACAGGGATTAGCACTGAGAGGTCATCGTGACTCTGGACCTCTTTCTCTGAAGGAACCAGAAGAAAATGAAGGAAACTACAGAGCTCTATTACGATACAGATTGGCATCTGGCGATGAAACCTTAAAAAGTCACATTCAAAATTCAGCTAAAAATGCAACTTACATCAGCCCTCTTGTTCAGAATGAAATTATTTCTACGTGCAATGATATAATTTTGAAGAAACTTGTTAATAAAGTCAAAGAGGCGAAATATTTCTCCGTGTTGGCTGACGAAACTAGTGACATT
The DNA here is from genome assembly GCA_036346205.1 of Vesta saturnalis. Classification (NCBI taxonomy): domain Eukaryota; kingdom Metazoa; phylum Arthropoda; class Insecta; order Coleoptera; family Lampyridae; genus Vesta; species Vesta saturnalis. The sequence continues at coordinate 4,648,445 of JARFJB010000002.1, forward strand.
TCAGCTATAGAACAATGTTCAATATGTGTGCACTATGTCGACAGTAAAAATGAAATATGTGAAGACTTTTTACAATTCACACCAATTACGGACCTAACTGGAAAGGGCATTGCTAACACTTTGATTGAGTCACTTCAAAAATTTGGTCTGAATTGCGAGAATATGGTTGGTCAAGGATATGATGGAGCTGCGGCAATGAGTGGAAAATTTAATGGCGCTCAAAAGTTCATGAACGAAAAGTACAATTCGGCTTTATATGTGCACTGCGCCTCGCACAGTTTGAATTTGGCCATATCGGATGCGTGTGATTTACCTGCTATTCGCAACTGCATGGGAGTTATATCTAATATACACACCTTTTTTAATACGCCGAAACGTCTTGCAGTTTTGCAATCTGCAATTGAATGTACGTTGCCAGAGGCAGCTGCTACACGTTTAAAAAGGTTGTGTGCTACCAGATGGGTAGAACGCCATGAATCGGTTATAGTATTCATCGAACTACAAAAGGCAACACATTGTGCTCTGCAAAAAATTTCTGAATGGCCTGATAAAAACTCCTCTTCAACCGCAGTGCAATTATTAGGTGCAATGGAAAACCGAATTCAAGTTTCATTACAAGTGGTAGCTAAAGTGTTTGCTGTTACACTTCCTTTGTGTCGCATGTTGCAAATGAAAAATTTGGACTTAGGTGCAGCAATAAAATTGGCAACCGATGTGAATAATATAATACGAAAGTTTAGAGAAAACTCCACAGAAGAATTCTCGTCACTTTTTCAAAACGTTAAAAAGATCTGCGAGGAACTCGACTTCGAACTGAAAATTCCAAGAGTTGCGGGACGACGAACCCATCGTTCTAATGTTTCAACAAGTGACCCCGAAGAATATTACAGGGTCTCTGTATTTATTCCCTTTATTGATTCTAGCATTAGTCAATTACATGCTAGACTTTTGAAGCACAGTGACATTTTTAAAAGTTTCATGTGTCTGATTCCTGCCGAAAACTCAGAATTTGGACAAACGGAAGACGAAGCAGCTCGTGCGTTAATTAACAAGTACTCGAGATTCCTTGATATCGATGAGGAAGCAGCAGTTGGTGAAATTAAACTTTGGTGGCAATATACCTCTTCCTCGCGCAGTTCTCCAAAAAAATGCTCTGGACGCACTGAAAATGTGCAATCAAGAAATATTTCCAACAGTGAATATCTTACTAAAGATACTAGTTACCTTACCAGTGACAACTGCCACCAGTGAAAGATCATTTTCTACCCTGAGACGGCTCAAAACTTATTTAAGAAATACCATCAGCGAGAATCGCCTTAATGGTCTAGCTTTGTTGAATATTCACAGGCATATTGTTGTAATCATCGAGGAGGTGTTGGATGAACTTGCCCTCAAAAAAAGGAAACTTCCACTCCGTCTGTCCTAACTTCATATCTGATATGAATCGTAAATATGTTTTGTTCGAGTTAATATTATGTTTACATTCTATTCAAAATAAATTATTTCGAAATAGTTATGAAAATAATTGTTTGTTTAACATTTACCAACTGGAGTTATCCTTTCGCTCCAAACTAAGTTCCTATGTCTATTACCCCTTCCACATTAGATTTAAAACTTAAAATCCCAGGAAGCACTGAAATTTAATTTTGGAGGGTGATTTAAATAACCTGTTCCGCGCCTTCGTTGCCAATATCCTAAACCCCCCCACGACGACATTCTGAATACGCTAGTGGGTAAAGTAGAAGGCCCACAAGTTTTTATAACCGATGATTGTAAGCAGAACATGTTGCTAGAAAATCTACGTGGCCCAATTCTAAATGTCGCTATGTGTATTTCACGTTTTGCAGTCCATTTATAGGTGGTTAGTTAGTTCCAAAAATAGAGTACCTAAAGATACTGCATGATATTTTTTAAGCAATTTAGAGCAATTATGTATGCTCCAACAATAACAAAATGTGAAGAAGAATATGAAACAGCAGTAGAAGCAGCAAAAGAATATGCAAATTAGTTTTAGAACGTGGCTTCTTGTCAAAGAAAACCACACCAATAATATTTCAGAAGCTGCCATGCGTTTATTGAAAGACAAAATCTTTAATCGCGTAAAAGCTTTTGATATTATTCAATTGGTAGATTTTTTACTGACTAAATTTGTTGATTATTACAAAAGATGTTTACTTGACGTAGCACATAACAGATAAGTAAATGATAAACTTTTACAAACGATTGTATTAACTCTAATACACATAATTGAAAAATAAACTAGCAGACCATATGTATGTCGTTCCAAGTGAGCACGGTGAAAATCTACACTATGTAGTTTATACAGATGTTTTGATTTGCACTTGTTTTCATGGTAATCCAGGAGCTATATGTAGATTGGGTTCATCTAATATATCATTCAGATGTATACCAAAAAAAATTGACAATCTGACAATTAGAAACAATTTATTCAGAATTGCCACAGGAAATATGGCATCACCAAACTGGTTGTTACCATTAACCAAATTAGAAATGAAACCATCAGCACTTGAAATAAATGGAGTCCACGAATTAATTATTGAACAGGAACCAGAACTACCTAAAGAAGTGCTGTCAATTAGTGAAGAGAATGCATCAGATGTACGCAAAGTTGTTGATGAAAGTGAACAATTAATGAATGAATTTTTCAAATCTGTAGCTAGAAAAATTACAAATGGTCAAAACAGTAAATGGATTTGTTTCATCTTGTGCAACATTTGGGTCAGGTAGGTACATTTGTTCGTTTTCATTCTCACATATTGTTATAATTAAATGTTTAATTTCCAACGAAAAAACCTTGGCTCACGAATTCAATTACAGCCAACAGCAATTCAAGACGAAAAACTAACATAAGAGGGAAAGCCAGCCATGTTGGAGGAAGGTCTCGTCGGACAACCAACGGCCGCATTACAAAAAAATCACCACACAACATTAATTATGAAATTAAAAAACTTGAAATGTAAAAGTATCTTCTGCAAAATATATGTTTGAATCTCAAGTTTTGTTGAATCTTTAAATTCGTTAAATGCAACAATGCAATAAGACCGCTGAAATGCTGTTTAAATTTTTAAAAGAGAACAAAATACCGCCTTACGTTTTGATTGGATGAAAGCATCTTCCATACAGAGGTGTGTGTTAATACAATACTTGCGCTTGCCTCATTAGGATTTGCTGTCATTTTTGTGACAGATTTGACATAACACTGCCACAGAAGAACGGAGTACCAGATGGGCACCCAGTAGGTATATAATGTAAGAGCATGAGTTGTTCTCACCCATAGAGAAAATTAAAGTTGTCTCTGTTCTCACCATAAGGATTTTGGTTATAACTTGATTTTTATTTTTAAACTGAAAACAAGGGATTAGTAGTACATGCCCGGAAATGTAATATATGTATAATATACAAAAAAAACTAGTAATTTGTTAAAAACGTTTCAGCCAATATGACATTATTTGCCCATCACATAATGTGTGAAAATTATTCTACATTTTGTGATCCTATCATATCATGTGAATTTACACCTCGTGTTTATTATACATTGAACTTGGATGGGTGCATAATTTTTTGTTTACCTTCAAGTTTTTACATCGATTCTACATTGTAAAGTGTTCTAATGAGACAGTGATATGAATTGTGGCGCTATTTTGATGCTGCAAATTCCTTTACACTTCTGATGCTTGCGATTAAGGGCTACTCCAATTGTATGTAATAAAAAACCTTTCTATTTCAAAGTAACAGTCTGTAGACAAGCAAAAAAATGATAGTGATGTAAACACATAGATAATGCAATCAATGCAAATGCTTGGAGAAATTCTCTTCAGTATGTTTACATTCCGTGAAATCAAAACAGGATCTATTTCTAAAGATAAAATATATACCCCCGTTAATACGAAATACCATAAATAAACAAACAGTAGGTAGATGTCTTACAGATGTTACATTGCGATTCATCTAACCCAAGTTCTAGCTAATTTGGAATCCACTTGTGAAAACATTAGAATAGAAAATGCGTAGGACCCCGTGAAAATTATAACCTCAATCTCTCTAAAGGTGGAAACAAAAAGGAAAATTAAAATCTACGGATCCTTTCAATTTATTGCAGAGTAACGTAGCTTCGATTTTAGGTTACCGTAGATTTTAATTTTCCTTTTTGTTTACATTTTTTAGACAGATTGAGGTTATAATTCGCCAAATTGCCGGCACATTAGTGTGCCTCCACTCACGGCCAAAACATTAATTTATACCTACACAATTCTGTATCACATACCCTCACTGCAAATTTAAATAATTGACCTGACAGTGGCAGGAAATTTTACACTTCTAGACATTTTTGCATTGATGTACATACATAATTAGGATACTTTAAAATATTAGTTTGATAGATACTCGTTTTGAGAAGCTTACCTAAACGTGTAAACATTGGTCCCAATATGCACATAAAATTAGTAGAATACAGGTTCATTCGAAAAAATGATTGCCCAAACTAATAAATTTGATAAACAGTAAGTAAAATTGTATTAATGGCTTTTATGGTTACTGCTCATGAAGTACACGTGGGTCATTTGAGCACACATGATTGAGTGTGCATGATGTACTGATACATTCTTAAGGTTAATGTAGTTAACTTATAGCATTAAATGTGGAACTCATATACTCATGCTACTCCTAAGCATAGTTGAAAAAATGTATGTCTGTAGTTCACTTTCTGACTTAATAAGTTTCACAAACATTAAATTTTATCTTGTTAGACACACTATTCAGCTCCGGCAATAGGTAAACCGAAACGATTTTTGGTCATCAGTGAACGTGTTAAAATGAAAATATAAGAGTAGGTATACATCTTTTTTTTACCTTCCAACCTACATATACATATCTAGGTATAGAAGTTTATGCAATCGACTTTTTTTTCACTATCGCTAAATCGACTTATTAACTCATTTTACAACTTTTGGCCAAGTTTCGTCAAGACCGGCCATGAGGGGTTTATTAGGGTCAGTTATTGGTTTTTATCATATATTTTTCTCAAAACAGCTGCATATTTCAAAGGTATAAAAATACCCAGACATAGACCTTAAACATATCGATTAATTATGTTCTATGAAATTTTTTGATGACGCATAATTTAGTTGTAAAAAAATTCCTAATGTACAATTTAAGTGTTAGTTAAAATTTTTTCAATATCTGAATAACGATTCATTTTATTAGAAAAAGTGCAGACATATTTTTTAAAGAAAATTTAATTTTACATAACCTTTCTTTATAAAGTTTCTTAATGTACCTAATGCAAGGTAAGTTCAAAAAAAAATTTAATTTGAATAAAAATGGTTAAAATGTATCAGTGATAGGTATTTTATATAAGCTTTGGATTTTTTTTAAGTTAACACGTACTATTTATCTGGAATGAAGTTTTAAATGTCATTCTGACATAGATTACTGTTTTTGTTTTTACAATGTTGCCTGTTTTTCGTTACGAACATATGAAAAAGGTTGCATAGTTATGTTAAATAAATTTAATTAAAATTATTCCATTTCTTTAATTTTTAAGTTAGAATCTAGATGTCTACTAATCTCTGTCTGTCCAGAAGTTTTAAACATCTGTGTGGCAGAGATGATTGTTTTTGATTTTAAAATGTTGCATATATTTACGTGATGAGCTTATTATAAAGGTATATAAAGATATAATTATTCAAAAAAAATGTTATTAAAATTATTTCAGTTCTTTTAATTTCCGTTTTGTAGGTCGTGTGGTGTTCCACACACCAGATATTTTGATAAATGAAATGCAATACTGGCCATAGGCAGGTTGGCAGAACACAGCAAACTTTCAAAGAGTCAATTAAATGGACATTTACATCTAATCCTTGTTTACTTTTATCATATATTGAAGGAAATTTAATTTTAAACAAAAGTTATTAAGTGCGCCATAGAACAAAATTTGTAACAAGTAATTCGTGCTATTGGAATATCTGTTACTTAACCTTTATGTTTATATTGGAACTAAGGGAATTAGCTTTTATGAGAACTTAAAATCTGCCATAAACCATGTTTACAGGGCTGATTACTACTACGTGCGCGCGTGTCTAGTGCTAGCGCACCACCTGAGTAAAATAAAATATGAAATTTATTACTGCAGACTACAATGAGTTAAGCTAAGTAATAAATTAAAAATATTAATTCACAAATATTATTTATTTTTTGCCTATTATACTGCTTTATAGCCACTGACCTGATACAGGTCAGTGTGGTACACACACCAGATGCAGGTATACTGAGAACAAAACCACACAGTACATAATGAGGGTATGGATGATAGGTACTATTTTACTTATAATCCGCAGCTCAGTCACTCATTTTGAAATTGATTGAAAACAAATCAGCAACAGTTCCAATTACATAGTAATATACACACAGTACAGTGTAGAACTCTTTTAATTACGCGTCATAATCAAGACCCTCGGCCATTTTGTTTTGGCGGGAAATTTGAATTCGTCTTCTAATACTAACTTGTAAGACAGGTGTTGGGCTGCCCAACTTGCTCTAGGGCTTCGCCCCCTTGTCCAAGAGCTTGCTTGCGGGGCTTCGCCCCTTAGAGGGATATTTAAATTTATGTTTAAGTCTGAACATTCTGATTTTATTGCGAGAAGTTTGAACTTGTATTCTAATAAGGGGGGTCTAACGCTACCTTATAAGACAGGTATAGTGTTTCATAACTTGCTTTCAGGGGATGTGCCCCCTTGGTGGGAAATTTGAAATAAGGGGGCCTAATGTTAACTTATAAGACAGGTATAGGGCTTCGCAACTTGCGTTGGGGGCTTTGCCTCCTTGTTGAGGCCCCTTTGGCGGAAAATTTGAATTTGTATTTGTGTTTGCAGGTTATGACGGGAAATATGAATTTGTATTCTAATAAGAAGTCTAATGTTAACTTGTAAGACAGGTGTAGAGCAAATTTTGAATTTGTTTGCGGCGCCATCGGTGGGAAATTTGAATTTCTATTCTAATAAGCGGGACACTATTGCTAACTTATAAGACAGGTAAATGCCTTCGCAACTTGCTTTCGAGTCTTCGCCCCTTGGTCCCTTGGCGGGAAATTTGAATTTGTATTTAAGTCTACATTCTGATTGTTTATTGCGAGAAATGTGAGGCCTAAATGCTAACTTATAAGATAAGTATAGGTTTTCGGAACTTGCTTTTGGGGCTTCGCCCCCCGTGGTCATATGACCCCCTTGGTGGTAAATTTGAACTGTATTTAATTACCTGCATACAACGCTCATCATTATTATTAGGCCGTCATGGTAATATCACGCAAATTCGGAAGTACCTGTGGTAAAAAGGGCCTTAGATTTATAAACAACCTTGAACGCACTATTTCGTTTCGAAAACGGTCAAACACCCCGTGGCAAATAAACAACCTGACTTTCATTTACAATTTTGATAATACACAAACGATTTGAAACTAACATCGATTTCATTTCCTAAGGCAATTTACAAGTTTGATAATTCACAAGAGTTTTTAAAGCTAACACCGATTTCATTTCGTAAGGCAGCTATAGGACGCCATTTTATTTTAACCATGCTCATCATTATTATTAGACAACCATAATGATAATAATATCCCACAAATTAACGTGTACACTATCGTCGAGTTTGCATACAGTGATAAAAATACGTTTTACAGTTAAATCGGTAAAAAATACGTATACAGCAAATATAATCAAACTTGAAATCAGGCCGCTAGCAACTAAATAAAGTAAATAAAATAAGGGGTAAGGATTAAAATAAAAAAAACGAGTACTTACCAGGGTTGTTGGCGAATAAAAATGAATAAAAATTCATATTTCTGTAACTTTTGAAGGTAGCGACTTAATTTTTTTTTAACTTTCTACGTTTTCTGGCTACATTTGACTCGATATATATGTATAGAAATTTTCAATAATTCACATAGCTCGCCGCAGGGTCAAGTTTTGGATGCACGATTTTGATAATTTTATTTTTGTAACTTTATTTAAAAAAAACTATGTTTTCAAAATTCCTGAATTGCTGTTAGGAGTTCTCATATTTCAGGTATCGGTATGCAAAAAATCAGAATTTTAGAATAAACGCTGACATTGTTACAACGGTTAATGTCACGAAAAACGTAGTTTTCCTAACTCGACCTCAGTCACGTTTAACCGCCATTTGCATAGTTCGGTCGTACTAAAAAAAGTTGTACATTTCCATTTCCTATGACCCAAAGTGTACTCTACAAGATCGTATAGGCAAAGAATAAACATTGAAAGAAGAGACAGTAAGACAAACACAACAAAATTAGAGAGAGATAGGTAGTAGGCTCCAATTTAATGGCACAAGTCACGTGAAATGCGAACAGCGCTGACGTTCACGTTCGGCACTTTGCCATTTGACGTTTGAAAGAGTATTTTTAGTGATTGCGATTATATTTTTTGAGCAAGTTATTATAATTCTTGTTATTTTATATTGTTAGTGCAGTTTAGTGTTTTGCATAGTAATGTCTGTAGTTCTCGTTTCATGCGAATTGGAAAAATGCGTTGCATTTATAGAAACTGTCCCAACAGAACGCGTAAAAGTGGTAAACAAAGTGTGAAATTCTTTAGAATACCTAAGTATGAAAACTATAAGTCTTCCAAGTATCGAAATAATTAAGTGGTATATCTCTTAAAATAACGTAGTTCACTAACTTTTTTTTAAATTTTATAATCTTCATTCTTCTGCCTGTACGTTTTTTTCTAATAGCAGGTAGCCTGAGACATTTTTTCACTAGATTTTGAGGCATCTAGTATTTTCTTTGAAGAGAGTTTTATATAACGTTAGAGACTTGAGTGTTTACACATTTTGCTAGCTTTTATTTTTCTAAAAATATGCAAACAAAACTAAAAACGCCATTCCATCATAAATAAACACGTCTTCTATAAATAGTGGTTTGGTTTACCCAATTTCCTAACTCTAATTCATAGGTAAAGCTATTAGTATAATGCAAGTAGGTACCTAGCATATATAAAATACTTATCAGTTTCTTAATTTTCAGGTGTCGACAATGGTTTCAAAGGTGTGGACGTATGGACTTGCTGAAACCAGATCTAGACCCAGCAAAATGTTATGAAATATATACATATATATATATATATATATATATATATATATACATACATACATACAGGCAATTACAAACTATAATTTGTTTGCCATCTTATAGATCACTGTGTAGACATGTACAACAAATTAAATTTTCTCCAACATTATATCAGTTCCCAGAACTAAAGGTAGATCAAATGGAAGCCCTCGATAAAATATGTGTTTTATGTTTAGATGAAATGTCTTTAAAATAAAATTTGTTTTATAATTATAGCACAGATTCAATAATTGGTATAGGACAATGGAACAACTGCTAATTTTAAACCAGCTTCGTCAGCAAGTGTTTCTATGGTGCGAAGAATAAAATCGATTTGGAAGTAACCAATAGCATATACTTTTTCTTCTACCAGTTATAATGCTCAAGACATTAAGCATTTGTTAAATGATATCGTCATAGCTTTATCTGAAATAGGGTTTGAGGTAGTCTGTTTTGTTAGAGATATGGGGTCTAATTGCTTAGAATTGGCAAACATTTTGGGGGTTACCTCTGCAGACCCAAAATTTAATTTAGGAGGTAAAGATATTTTTTATTTAATAAGATACTGATCTTTTTAGTGTTTTTTAATGGTGTATTTTAAATTATACAATCTAAACGTTTCGATAACACTTACAGTTATCTTCGCCAGTAGTAATATCTGTTAAAAATTGTTAAAGATGTTTTAAACAATTTTGTCAAAGTTGAAAAATTAAAACATAAACATCAGCCTGCTATTAATATAACAGTTTGAGAAACGTATAAAGCCAACTATAAAATTAAATTTAATTTAACAGCGGGGCGTATAAGTTATCTTGTTCACGTGGAAAAGTATACATTGCAACCACAAAACATAGCTTTGATGCAAGACGTAAAGAACATATGTGATTTTGTAGATTACGTCAACCAGAGAAATCTGCTGTGGCTGACCATGCCCTAAATAATCTAAATCATGGCATTCAATTTGACAATATGGAAATATTGTCAAGACAAACTCATTATTATGTTCGTTTACAACGTGAAGCTATTGAAATGTATAAACACCCTAATAATTTTAATAGACAAGAAGAAAATCTCCGTTTGAATAGGTTTTGGCATCTTATAATTAAAAAAAAAATCATAATGATACGTCTTAATTTTGATTTTAATTTTAACTTTTGGTATGTCTAGGTTTTTTGCTGTTTTTCCTAGACCTTGAAGCAAATGCTTTACCAATTATATGTTAAATTACCACAGCACTATAATTTAACATAAGTAGTTAGTTGAAATTAAGATTAAAATTAAAAATTACAAAAAACGTTCTGCATTATGCTTTTCATTGTTAATAACACTTGCACTTATTGATAAAGATATCTCTTTGTTAGATTTAACTGGATTATTTTATTTTATGTCATTTTTATATTTGTGAATGCTTCTATCGTTTTGAAATTGAAGTTTTTCACAACTTTACACTTAGGCCGAAATTTTTTTTGTTCGATTCTCTAATCCTTCCTATTTCCAACAAGGTATCTACCACCCTACATCATAACTTGATTAAATTTTGTTAAATGTATTTTTTGGCTGACATTTTTCATTGTTAGCTTTCGCCGTAGAGAGTGTTCTGTTTTGTCATCTTTAAGGCAGTTTAACAATATTTAATTTTGAATGACCTAGTTATTCTTTACTAAAATTTAATTTTATAGTTGGCTTTATACGTTTCTCAAGCTGTTGTATTAATAGCAGGCTGATTTATGTTTTAATTTTTCAACTTTGACAAAATTGTCTACAACATCTTGAACAATTTTTAACAGATATTACTACTGACGAAGATAACTGTAAGTGTTATCGAACGTTTAGATTGTATAATTTAAAATACACCATTAAAAAAACCAAAAAAAGGTAAGTATTTTATTATGTGTTATAATGATGAAAGTTTACATTTTCATATTTTTTATTTCTTTGATCCTCCCCATATGTTAAAATCTTTTAGGAATAATCTTTTAAACATAATGTATATGTGTGATGATTGCAATGCAGTATGGTCAGATATTGAGACTTTTTACAAAAAAGATTCTATGCTTATGAATAGGTTAGGTCCTAAATTAACCAAAGCACACATTAATACAACTACATTTGAAAGAATGAGGGTTTATTTGGCGGCACTAATTGTCGGTAATACAGTAAGTGCTGCTCTTAAAACCATGTTGATTTGGGAGCTTTACCTTCAGAAGCAAAAGGTACTGCCACTCTTTTGGTCATATTTGATAAACTATTTGGCATCTTTAATTCTTTAAATTTAAATTCAACAAAACAATATAATATAGCATTTAAAGGGGATATATTTTAAATAAATTTTCTACATGAAACTTTTCAATTGTTACATAAATTAATAGTTTTCATCCCACTAAAAAAAATCTGCCTTGGTAAAATTTTTAAATTGTTGGTAAACTACTATAAATTCTTAATTATAGTTGTGGTCAGTTCTTTAAGCAAAAGGTTTTACATTTATTTTTAACAAGACTTTTATTTTGAGCGTATTAGGCAGCAACATGGGAATAGTGTAAATCCTACACTCATATAATTTGCTCATGCTTTAAAAAAAAACCTTTGTTATGCGTTTCCTATACACCAGTGATATGAATTGTTTGGAAGGCCTTAGTAAAATATTAACACATATGTCAGACTTTTCCACAAACATGAATTTTAATCTTGGCTCCTGTGACTATCGTCAACTGTCATGCTTTCAAATATATTTTGTGGTTATTTAATTGATGTGTCTTCAGATACATTCATGTATGGCATGCACTCAATTTGCCATTGATAATCGTAAAATGTAAGAAAATTAATTATGTACATCTCTGTCCAAATTTTCCAATAGATTTTAGAATTGTACATAAGGTTGCACATTTATTATCTTTTAAAACGGAATAATGCCCAGTTTAATACGACCACTGGTAAAATTAGAAAAATTAATATTTTAATGAATATGTAGATGATAATTTTTTAGTATTATAAGTGTTTTGTAACTGTGGTTTCCTATTAGTGGAGTTGATCGGCCTATTTCCACAGTTTATGCTTTTTGAGCGCGACGTTTCGGAAGCGGACTCTGCTTTGTCATCAGGCTTAGTCCTGAGAAGGATTGTTTTCGCACTCGTGGAATTCATATGTTATATATAATTTTTTTTCAACCACTTGACTACTCTCAGATTCGAACTTGGTACCTTTCACTTACTAGTCTGACACCTTTACCGCTGAGCCACTGACTAATCCAATACGGTGATCTTCGTTCCAGACATGTTCGGCGATTCTTGATCTTTCTGTTTCACCCTTGCGGACGTTGTTCTTATGTTCCTGCGTTCTCGCTTTGAATGGCCTACTGCTCTCTCCTATGTATGCTCTGCCGCATTCGCATGGTAGGTTATATACACAATTCTTGGAATTCTGATCTTCATTGTATGGTTTGGTTTCGGTTAGTATTCCCTTGAGCGTTCTGGTCGATTTGAAGGCAGTGCGTATCTTGGATTTGCTGCCTATCCTTCGTATTTAGTCTGAGGTACCTTGTATTTCGCTGTATATTTAGGTTCTTCTTTTTCGGTTACCCTTTCCGTGTTTAGGTTAGGTGTTAGATCGGGGTAGCCATTTTCTTTGAGTGTTCTAGCGATATTACCTTTTTCTTTGTTCAGGTCCTCTTGTTTTGAGCATATTGTTTTTGCTCTATCGTGCAAGCATTTTGCCACACCTAACTTCACGTTTTTGTGGTGATTGGAGTTGTAGTGTAGGTACCTCCTCGTGTGGGTAGGTTTCCTGTATTGTCCTGTACTTGTCGTGAAAGTGTTGTCATTCCTGTGTACAAATACATCCAGGAATGGCAGTTTTTATTCCGACTTCAATTCCATTGTTGTGCTGCTATTTAGATGATCTAGGAATTCATCTAGCTTATGCTTGCCGTGTTGCCAAATTACGAAAGTATCGTCCACGTATCTAAGCCACATCCTTGGTTTCTCTGTGAATTCGGATATCGCTTGGTCTTCAAAGTCTTCCATATATATATATATATATATATATATATATATATATATATATATATATTGCTCACTATGGGTGATAGTGGGGAACCCATCGCCATCCCAAACACTTGTTGGTAGCATTTGTCTTCTACCTGGAAATATGTAGTTCTAAGCATATTGTCAGAAGTTCCATTATTGTGATTACCGAGAGTTGCGTGCGTTCGTCTAACGTTTCATCCTTTTCCAGCTTGTCCCTTATGCTAGTTAGTGCCTTATCGGTGAATAGACTCACAATGTCGAAGCTTACCAGTATTTCTTCGTGGTTTGGTTGGAAGTTTCTGATGGTTTCCACAAAGTGCTGCGTATTCTTGACCATAGACTCGGTTTTTCCCGATAAGAGTGTAATGATGCCTAGCAGATAGTGTGCTAATGGGTGGCAAGGTGAATTGGTCTCAGAGGAATTCTTTGCTTATGAATCTTTGGTAGGCCGTACAGATGCGGAGGTTTGTTGTAGTGTGGTAAGTCTAGTCTGGTAGTCGGAGAACCCCCCTTTTGTTTTGTTAGCCTGATGACCGAAGCAGAGTCCGCTTCCGAAACGTCGCATAAACTGTGGAAATAGGTTAATCAACTCCACTAATAGGAAACCACAGTTACAAAACACTTATAATACAGAATTAGTAACTCGGTACGGCCCCGAAGTTAAAAAACTCTTCAGAAAGCTTGAAACATCAATCAACAAGCTAGCACTAGAGGAGAACCACCTAACCTTCCTCTGCAAAGTCCGTGATAACAACGTAATACCCACCGGGCTAAACATCAAAACTCCGATACACAGCCGGAAAATATCACTAATCGCAAAGAGAGCTAGCGAAGCGTTAGTCAAAGAACGAATCAGACAGCACCGTTTCAGAAAGTATCGGCTCTAACACCAATCTAACGAGATTAGAGAAACCATTCGAAATCGAGTGAACGAATAAGACTTGGATAGGATAAATACGGCTACCAGAAGTAAATATTCGAAGACCAAGGCAATGCACAAGGAAATTCAGCAGACGAAACTCGAAAAGCCAATATGAAGGAGAAGAAAGAACCAACCAACATCAATCGAAAGAACACTGTCATAAACATCTCTAAACGACAGTTGAACTAAAACGAAATGCAGGTTCTGGACAAAGGCTTGAACTATGCGATAACACCGAAGTATATTCCGAAAGTAGATTTAATAACCGCAGTCGATGAAACAGCTATGAGATTAGATCCTGAAGAAGCCGAAGAATACAGAAGTAAGGTTAGATCAGTCCTAGATTCATCTAGGCGAACTAAACCTAACCTCTCTAACCTAGATAGGAGAGCGGTCTTTTCCCTTAAGAATGACCCAACGATCAAAATTCTCCCGGCAGACAAAGGAAACGCGACTGTGGTAATGGATATGGACACTTAGAACAGTAAGATCCAAGAACTACTAGACGGGGGCGAGTACAAACAAATACCAAAAGACCCCACACCATCAATCGAAAGACGGATATACCTGACGCTAACAAAACATAAGGGGGTTCTCCGACTACCAGAGAACTAGACTTACCCCACACTACAGCAAACCTCCGCATCTGTACGGCTTACCAGAGATTCAAAAGCAATAAATTCCTCTGAGATCAATTGTGAGCTCGAGAAAATCACCTTGCCACCCATTAGCATTCTATCTGCTAGGTATCATCACACCCTTATCAGGAAAAACCGAATCTATGGTTAAGAATACGCAGCACTTTGTAGAAACCATCAGAAACTTCCAACCAAACCACGAAGAAATGCTGGTAAGCTTCGATATTGTGAGTCTATTCACAAATGTGCCTACCGATAAGGCACTAACTATCATAAGAGACAAGCGTTAGATGAACGCACGCAACTCTCGGTAAACACAATAATGGAACTTCTGACAATATGCATTATAACTACATACTAGAGTAAAATCAAAATCGGAAGACACCAGCGCAGAAACGCATTTTTAAACTAGATAAAGATGCAGTAATGATTGGAAAATGACACAGATATTAGTACTGTGCGCTCCAAAAACGTTATTTTCCAGCTTTGTTTATAACCTCTTTGTTTTTCCGGCGCATCAAATTTGTTTATTACTTATTCTAGAAAACAGTTTATTTTAAAACTATCCGTTGCCTGTATTGAATTTATAAGTAAGTTACTTTAATTATTAATTTCATATTATATTAATGTAACCAAATCTACTTCTTTATATAATGTGCGACGCAAGTATATCTCATAACGCTCAAGCACCTCAAGCAAGAAAACGCCATGTGTTATATGAAGATGCTCGCAAGATTGTGTGGAACAATTACAAAAACTTTAAAAGTATCAATTCAGGTAAAAAGCAGTTGGATAACAACGTTTTATTTTGTAATATTCCAAGGAATTTATAACCTCATTAAAGATGACGAAACAGTTGGATATTCGGGAAAGAAAACGTCATTTAGAAGTTTACTTTTAAAAATGGGCTTCAGGTAAGTTTACTGATTAATTTTTAATCATATCTTATCTTGGGTTTTATGTAGGTGGAAAAAAAAACATCTGATCGTCGTAAAATTATAATAGAACGACATGAAATACATTCTTTGCGTTGTGCATATTTACGTTCGATCACTAATTATCGGAAAGCACGACGACCAGTTATATACACAGGTTAGTTTTGAAGATTATAAACTATACATTCTTGATTCTACTGCATAATCTTATGTAAATTTTAGATGGAACACATACATTCGTCTCATACGACACCATATTCGTGGACGGATGGGACAAACGCAGGTCTTAAATCTCCTATTGGAAAAGGAAATCGCCTTATAATCGTACATGCTGGTATGTTTATTTAATTTTATAACGTAAATATGTTGCTATTTATCATTATTTTAGGTGGTGAAATGGGCTTTATAAATAATGCTCTGCTAATGTTTAAATCTGGCCAAAAATCAGGAGATTAATTGTTATTGGCAAATGTATTTTAAAAAAACTAGATTTTGTAATTATGACAATAAAATATTACTTTACTTTATGATTATTTCAAAGATTTTTTACTTCTAAAATTGTATTCTTGGACAACAAACGCGTAAGTAACATAACCTAAACTTTTATTTTTTCAAACGTATATTTTTTTGTTGAGCTTTACACTCTGACGTCACTTTTTTTGCGCAGCTTGGTGTCTTCCGATGTTGATTTTACTCTACCAGGTAGACAAATTCTACCAACAAGTGTTTGCGATGGCGATGGGTTCCCCACTATCACCCATAGTGAGCAATATATATATATATATATATATATATATATATATATATATATATATATATATATATATGGAAGACTTTGAAGACCAAGCGATATCCGAATTCACAGAGAAACCAAGGATGTGGCTTAGATACGTGGACGATACTTTCGTAGTTTGGCAACACGGCAAGCATAAGCTAGATGTTTTCCTCGATCATCTAAATAGCCGCTTACCTTCCATAAAATTCACAATGGAATTGGAGTCGGAACAAAAACTGCCATTTCTGGATGTACTTGTACACAGGAATGACAACACTTTCACGACAAGTGTATACAGGAAACCTACTCACACGGGGAGGTACCTACACTACAACTCCAATCACCACAAAAACGTGAAGTTAGGTGTGGCAAAATGCTTGTACGATAGAGCAAAAACAATATGCTCAAAACAAGAGGACCTGAACAAAGAAAAAGAAAATACCGCTAGAACACTCAAAGAAAATGGCTACCCCGATCTAACACCTAACCTAAACAGGGAAAGGGTAACCGAAAAAGAAGAACCTAAATATACAGCGATAATACCATATATACAAGGTACCTCAGACAAAATACGAAAGATAGGCAGCAAATGCAAGATACGCACTGCCTTCAAATCGACCAGAACGCTCAGGGGAATACTAACCGAAACCAAACCATACAATGAAGATCAGAATTCCAAGAATTGTGTATATAACCTACCATGCGAATGCGGCAGAGCATACATAGTAGAGAGCAGTAGGCCATTCAAAGTGAGAACGCAGGAACATAAGAACAACATCCGCAAGGGCGAAACAGAAAGATCAAGAACCGCCGAACATGTCTGGAACGAAGACCACCGCATCCAATGGGATAACATACAGATAGTGGCAAAGGACGAGAACGCAACTCGTCGAAAACTCAAAGAAGCCACATACATCGCACGAGCAGAAAATCCAATAAGCCAAGCTAGTGTAGAAATGAAACCCATATGGATTCCAATAACGCGCGAAGAGCTTAAGTGCAATACACCGGCGCAAGAAGGTACTGCGCAACATGCGCAATAAACGTCTGCGCAACCACGAAAAAATTTTAATATATATATATATATATATATATATATATATATATATATATATATATATATATATATATATATATATATATTATATATATATATATATATATATATATATATATATATATATATATATATATATTGGATTAGTCAGTGGCTCAGCGGTAAAGGTGTCAGACTAGTAAGTGAAAGGTACCAAGTTCGAATCTGAGAGTAGTCAAGTGCTTGAAGGAAATTTTAAAACATATGACGGAAGTCCATGCAATTGCTATTAACCCCAAAACCATCATCTTTATTTCGGAGGGTGAATTTTATTTATGGAAAACTAAGTTTGAATCAGACACAAATTCTAGTTTTGTCAAAGATAATAATAAATCTTCACAAAAAAGCATTACCAATTATTTTGTTTGTAATCGTTCTGCAAATTGTGCCATAACTTAAAGAAAGTGTACGTAAACGTCATTTAAAGGCACAGGGTAGTTATAAAATTAATGCTTTTTGTCCTGCCTCAATAAAGTTTACAACAAATAGATTAAGTAACACATGCAAGGCAGAATATATTGAAAAACGTATTGGCCATAACACTGATCCAGGATATATTAATCTGTCAAAATCAAATCGAAAAAGGATTTCTAGTAAAATTCCCTTTGATGAAATTCTCAATGAAGTTTGTGAACATGTACCTGAATCTGAAATTAGCCATATACACCTTTTAAGGAAAAACGATTTATATAATATTGAAGTCTTTTAATCTATCATCATCAGCAGTTAGACATCTCAATGATATAGTGAGTGTGGAATCGTGGGTTAAAGAAATGCAAGAAGAAAATTAATCTTATTTAAAAAAAGATGACTTCATTTTGATTATGACTACTGCAGAGATAATTTTTAATAAAATATGGTTCTGATGTAATTTGCCTGGATGGTACACATGGGTTGAATAGTAACCACTTTGAGCTGACAACACTTTTAGTGTTAGACGACCTAAGAGAAGGCTTCCCATGCTCATAAGTAATGGGCCAAATTGTAACTACACGTTCAGAAGGCAAAAACAATATTGTTCGTAACAACCATGGGTCTAAGTATGCTTCTTATGTTAAAGTGAAAAAAATAAAATAGATTATTAAAAATTATTAATTTTATTAAATACATAAATAAAAAGTTTACCTCGAGTAGGATTTGAACCTACGACCTGTACTTTACTAGAGTACCGCGCTAACCAACTGCGCCATCGAAATTCAAACCCCAATTAATGTAAATTTTGTCTTTATGTATGTAGAACTGATGTAAATTCTAAATATAATGAGATTACAATCAAATTACTTATATTAATGGAATGTGAGCCTGCAATATCGCAAGGATTAACTCATAACAAAGCAACTTGACTAATATTAAATTATAAGTTTTTGTTATGAACTTATTCGTTCATAACAAAAATTTATAATTCAAAATAGATTATTGTTAATAGATCAGCTATTTTTCTAGATGACTTGAAAATTGGGCATGAAGTAGTTTTAGTAAGGGCAAACAAGAATATGTGAGAGGATTTGAGTTAACTGGTAGATGTCGCCATATTGAATAGATGAATTCAACGACAAATTTTTTGTCACTCATTAATTTATAACTTACTTACTTAATTTGGATAGCTTCGTCATTTCTGTATAAAACAGGTATTCTTTGTTGATCTTCAAAATATTAACCGTTTTCGAGATATTTGAATTTTACTAATTCACCATATGGCCCTCCCTGGTTGTACTTTACATTTACCTAACCTTAATTGATAACAATATTTAAATGAAATGATACAAAAATTAAAGTAATAAAACACACTTATTTTTATAAAATATTATACGATAGTTAATAAAAAAAAAGACAACATTCGAACCACTTATGAGAACTCTTTTACCTACAACCCACATCATAATCTTAAAGTTTTGTGAAGTTAAGTTTATTAATTAAATTTAAACTTAATGACTACCGTAATTGATGACGACTGAATGTAAAAAATAGTGTATGGAATGCTTCGAAACATTGGACATCGAAAAAATTAATTTTGTTTTAAAATAAAGTGTATTTATGTGATGTTGCTATTAGAAATAAATGACACAAAAATTATAAAGTAATGAAACAAAATTTATTTATTTTTATGTAACATAAGTTATTGAGAAAACCAATAATGAACGTAAAAGTTCTCCTATTTAAGTATAAAAGGAAGCTCACAATAAAATTTTAGTAATGGATACATAATACATAGCATCCATTTATTAGGACAAAAGCATGCCATGGAATGTTGACAAAAACAACGTTTAGTAAAATTTTGACGTTTATTGAACAGATTGAAACATTTTATTGTTAGGTAAACTGATTAATTCTTGTTCTAACACTTCTAACATAAGTAAAAATGTCGAGACATAATCACTTTTCACACGAAGAAATGAGAGACATGATTTGCGTTTACGCAAGAGAAAGTTTTTCTGGGCATGCAGCATCCAGAAAATATCGTGAAATGTACCCTAACAGAAGACAGCCAAACCGTAAGATATTTCAAAATCTTTATAATCGATTGGGTAATAGTTGCGGAAAATCCTGAAATAAGCACTTGTCGATTATCTACAGCTACTGGAATAATCCAACCGTCCGTGATTAGAATTTTGATCAAGGAAAATTTATATCCCTATCATTTTGCACCTGTGCAAAATTTACTCCTAACAGATTATCGTTCCAGGGTTGAATTTTGTCAGTGGCTAAAGGGGAAATTGTATAATAATGCAACATTTCTGAACACCATTCTTTTCACGGATGAAGCAACGTTCACCAGACGCGGAGTTTTTAATTGGCGAAATAGCCATACCTGGGAAAGTGAAAACTCTCGTTTAAAAAAAGATAGACATTTCCAGCACGAGTTTAAGATAAATGTGTGGTGTGGTGTACTAGGCAATACATTACTGGGCCCAGTTGAATTACCTCCTAATTTAAATGGAGTCATATTTAAATTTTTTAAATAATCACTTAGTCGACCTCTTAGGAGATCTTCAGTTGCAACTAAGGAAAAAGATGTGGTTCATGCAAGACGGTGTTCCTCCACATTTTCTACTTGCTGTGCGCGATCATCTGAATACATTCGCTCACCGTTGGATTGCACGTGGTAGTGAATATCAGTAGCCACCCCGCAGTCCAGATTTTTAATGTGTGGGGTTACATGAAATCAATGGTTTATGCTGAACATATAAATACACGAGACGAGTTATGGAATAGAATTTGAGATGCAGCCAATTCAATACGAAATAATCGTGCCACATTTATTAAAGTCAGACAATCCTTAACTAAACGGTTAAATGCATGTATAAGTGCTGGTGGTGGCTGTGTTGAAAACATTTTGCAGTAGGTAGTCATTAAGCTTAAATTTAATTAATAAACTTAACTTCATAAAACTTTAAGATTATGATGTAGGTTTTAGGTGAAAGAGTGGTTCTAGTTTAAGTTGGTTCTAATGTCTTTCTTTTTATTAACTATCGTATAATATTTTATAAAAATAAGTGTTTTATTACTTTAATTTTTGTATCATTTCATTTTAATATTATCAATTACAGTTTGGTAAATGTTAAGTACAACCGGGGGGGGGGCATACGGTAAATTAGTAAAATTCAAATATCTCGAAAACGGTTAATATTTTGAAGATCAACAAAGAATATACCTTTTTTATACACAAATGATGAAGCTATCCAAATTAAATATTCATCTATTCAATATGGTGACATCTACCAGTTAACTCGAATCCTCTCATATATTCTTGTTTGCCCTTACTAAAACTACTTCATACCCAATTTTCAAGTCATTATCTAGAAAAATAGCTGATCTATTAATAATAATCTATTTTATTTTTTCACTTTAATTCTATCAAATTCAGTATGTGTAAACATATTCACCTGGTTGCTAATTCAAGAAAAGAAAGAGAGGAAAATAGACCCCAACTAAATGTAATTGAAACTGGTAAGTAGTTTAACCCAATTAATTACTACAATGACAAAATAAAAAATGATACCTAATAATCGAATTGATTTTATCTCAGGATACAGAGCATGCGAAGATGAAGAGAGAATATTGCACATTCATGTAGAGGAAGAGACTGCAGAAAAGAATTGTATCATAAACGAAGTTAGTAGTAAAAAGGCAGCGAGAGGTCTTTAGAAAAAGGAAAAGAAGACATACAGAACAAAATTGCTACACATTTAAAAGATTCTCCTACCAAACTTCATATAATTAAAAATATATTAGCCCCACGTTCACCTATGCTGGCAGCCGTAAATTCGTCCAATGATTCATTTGCCTCAACTAGTTCATGTAGAAGAAATTCACATAATAAAAAAATTGTACCTCAGCGATCAGTTTTCAACAAAAAAAAAAAAAAAAAGGTTGCAAAAAAACAAACACTAGATGAATGAATTTAGTTATTCTCTTCTTAGTTTAATCTTGTGAACAATTAAGTAATTAAATTGATTTATTAATAAGTACTTGAAGTATGTATTAATTGATGTACATTTAAATTCCCCTTCTATTTTGTTGAATAGTTACATTGATCACATTTATAATTATACTTGAAGTGTGTATTAATTGATGTTTCAAACTGACCTTTACTTTTGATGTATAATCACAATGATCATATTTGTAAATTTTAGTATGAAGTATGTATTATTAGATGTTTTTTAAGTTACCTCTTTAAATTTGTAGAATAGTCACATTCATTACACTTAAATTTTGTAGAGTAATCACATTCATTGCATCCATATAAAATAAGTGAAGTGTGATTTACATTAGAATCGACTTCAGTTGTATTAACATCATGAAGCGAATAGGCATCACTTTCTTTAATCTTTATAAACTCACATTTTATATTAGTATCATCCAAATGATTTGTTGGATAACGAATAACTTGATTTGTATCTTCTTCTTTAAGTTCCAATTTAATTAAGCTTTTGTTAATTACAACTGACAACTTGAAGTATTGATAAGGTTTACTAAATCGTTTAGGTTAAAATTGCCCAAAATGACTGATTATACATAAATATGTAACAAGAGGTATCAATGTGCAACCAGGTACATACTAAGCTATTCATTGACTAGACCCCTCATCTCTTTACCTAGATTATTATGAGAAAGAATTTTTAACAATTATGTTACGAACTGAAGATCAGGGTCTACTTTTACACAATTTACTATTATCATTAGTACGATTGTTCGTAATGATACTACTTTTCCTACTATTCATGTAAAAATGTAAACCATAAAACACAAACCAATAATGTTTTAAATTTAGTTATTTGTTATTTGTTTTCCTTAAGTTTTCATATTAATCTACATACAATTTTATATTATTCATCTAAGGTTAAACAAAAATGATTGTAGTTATTAATTATATAATGGAATTAATAAGCCTTTAATCTACGTGAAAAAATGAACACTCAAGGCACAGCCAACAGTTACACTTTTTCGAGAGGATTAAAGGCGTATTAATTCCCGAATGTAATTCAACGTTTTATCCACGGCCAAAACCGGTCAATTTAGGAGAGTGAAGCGGCGTGACTGCAAGTGAAAAATTCTGGTTTTCATAAATGTCATATTTGACATTTATTTTAACCAAGAATATTGATTGGCGAGTATTATGATTTCTAATCCACTATAGTGTATTAAAAGGCCCCTAATCCTCGAAAAACAGATGTATTAAACCTTCTTAATATAGTGGTCATGGATAAATTAAATTTAAATTTTCGCGCGCTAGTTTGCCTGAAGTTCGGACCGGGTTCATTTATAAAGCACAAGAAATAGACGCTAGTAAGAAGAAACAATATGTTCCATATCACAAATGAGTACCTACTTTGAGATTTCCCGATTTTCAATCAGAAAAGCTTTAAAGGAGTTTAGATTCAAACCATAAAAATTTAGAAACCATCAATACCTCACAGAAGAGGATAAGATTAGAACAAATTTTTGGTGAATTAATGTTTAACACACTTAATAGCAATGAACAATTTTTAAAAAAAATTTTGTTTATGGATGAAGACTTTTAGTAAAATGGAGAAGTTAATTCACAAAATTATCGGTTGCCATTTTTACAATATCGTTAACTCATTTCACTTACACAAATATATTCTTAACAGATATTGGGCCCGTGAAAACCTTCATGTTCAAAATTTAATTCGTCATAAACATCAAGAAAGACTTAATGTGTGGGCTGGACTAATCAACAATAGGCTTATTGGGCCATTTTTTATTGATGGCAATCTAGATGCAAACATAATTCTTAGGCTTTTAAGAAACCAAATCATTCCTGAATTGGCAACATTAAATATTGATAATATTTGGTTACAAATGGATGGTGCACCAGCACATTCAGCTAGAACAGTTACCAATTATTTAAATGATGTGTTTAGTGAACGTTAGATTGGGAGATTTAGTCGTATACATTGGCCTGTGCGGTCACCAGACCTGTCCGTGAATGATTTCTGTATCTGGGGACATCTACATCATACAATTTATAATCGTGTAGAAATACAAACAATTGAGGAATTACGACAACAAATAGTCGGTGCTTGCCAAGCATTGAATCCAAACTTTATACAGAATGCAGTGCAAGGATTGCTTATTGTTTAGAACAGTGTGGCAGCCATTTCGAATATTTGTTATAATCATGTAACTTAATTAAGCAAGAAATAACTTCTTAATTCATTTTTTTTTACTGAAAGCTCATTATTGTTGTGAAGTGTATTAAATATTAGTTTACAACAAAGATGTCCTATTTTGATCCTCTTCCGTGAGGTTTCTAAATTTATACTGTTTGAATGCAATGCATCATTTACTATTACATTATTTCATTATTGAAAGAATCAAAATGCCATGACGGTCGAATGTTAGCATTGCGTTGACATCGTCATTTTAAAACTGAACATAGTCTATGTTCAGAGTTAAAAAATGTCTCTGTTGATGTTTAAATGAATCAATGCCAATACCGCATGAACCTATCATACATTCACAGCATCCTCAACCAAAGTGTAACTGCACCTTGATCTTCCCACTTGTATTTTAATTTGGTCAGGAGACATCAATATAGTCTTCTGAAGTTATGATTAAGCTATACTACTAAAAGAATAAAAAAAATTGATAATTCATGATTATTAATAACTTAAGTTTACTGACATCTTCATACAAATACCTAATAGCTACATATTAAGTCAGCTTAATTCTGAGCAAGACCTTAGCCCTCTTAATTTTGAGTTGAACTAATAAAAAAAGTTGAAAAACATTTGTTTATACATAAATAAATTAAAAAAAAAATTAACCATGTATATTCAATATATTCAGTGATAAGGCATCAGGTACCTTTTGTTTAAAAATATTAAAATAATACATTAATTTTTTGTATTAAACTAAACTCTGAATTTCTACATTATAAAAAAGCAAATGGAGTCTACTTTATAAAATGGGCTGTTTAACAATTAGGTATTTCACTATTGATGACCACAAACTTTTTAAAACCTTATAAAAAGACTAGCTGCGTCAATACTTAAGTCAAATGTGTAGCTAGATTTCGTTTACACTATATTTAATACAAAACAGCCCATGTGTTTTATACCTATGTTTTTGAAACTTGCATAATTTAAAATGTCTAGTAACTGTTTTAACCTATACAGCTCATATATAGAAGCAAATTATGGTAATTATATAAGCAAAAAATAAAATATAACCAATTACATAAAACTATCCACTATTGTTCTGATACTGAAAGGGTAGAAATAAGTATAAACGTGTAACCAATCTTATTTAGTTTAAGAAATGCAGTGTAAGTTATTTACAGCATGAGAACATTGTCATAATGTTAATTATTAGCGGTTAAAAAAATTAGACGATTTAATTTAACTGATTTAAAGCTACCGCTTAATAATTATAGTTTGACAATAATTTTCATTGTTTTAACAAACTGGATTAGAGAGAAAATTTACGAAATTTCTCAGTTTGGAAAAAAACAATTGGACGTTACAACGTTATTGATGTCGATTTCCAGTTCTAGGTCCACTTCTTTGCTGACGAGGTCTATTATTATAATTATTAGAGTTTGAATGATTATTTTGATAATACATTTGGTTAGCAGGTCGTTGAGGTTGTCCACGCATTTTTTGTGATTCGTCCATTTGGGGTGGTTGAGGCTGCGTAACTGTAGGTTGCACCATTTCTTCATTTACCCCATTTCCAGGGGGAGGAACATTTATATTTCCAGGTTGCTGGTACGTTTGAAAATTAGGCGGTAAAGGTATAGGAGGCGGTGGAGCTTGAACATAGCTTGTATTAGTAAATGTTTGTGAAGGTAAAGTATCTGGAGTATCTAGTTCAGAATCCTAAATATTAGTTCAGATTATATTATGTACAATAATGGTATATTCATACTACAAACCTGTAAAAAAAAGAAACTTCCAGTGCCTAAAACTTCACTAATCGGTCTTGGTGGTTGCTGTTGTTGGTAATACATTTGTTGTTGATCAGGTTGTTGCAATTGTTCTAAAGGAAGTTCTACAGGAATTTGTACAGGTGGTCTATTTGGTTCAATAGTTATGGTCTCCACTTGAGGTATTTCCTCTTCAACAGGTTCAATTTGTGGAGGAACTTCCATATTACAATTAAGGTCTGTATCGGTTACTTCATTACTTTTGTAACCTGCTACCTACAACAAATACAAAATGCAACATATTCCCACTTTAAAAACTTTTAAAGTTGCTTTAACCCAAAAATTGTTTTGATTGGATTTGTAGGAAAATTACTAATTAATTGTAACACATACAGCATACTAATATTTTTCCATCAATCATAATTTTTGAGGATGTTCCAGTTGAAATGTTCACATTTATCATTAATTGTAAAAAATGTTTATGCATATTAAGCAAATGACAAGGTGCATTTCCCTAGTAGATTGTAAGAGACTGCTCCAGATATTTTGTCATACAGGACTTATAAACAATTGTTTTGCGGAAGTTTCAAAAGAATTTAAAACAAACAAAATTAAGTTTTGCACATTCAATTTCTAATACAGTTAGTTTTGCTTTAATTAGAAGTGGCCTAGTTAAAATTTCATACACATTAAAATAGTTTCAGGAATCGACAGACTTTACCTTTTTATGGAAAATGTGTTAAAAAACAAATTTGACAAATCATATATATGAGGAGGACAAATAAAAGATATTAAGAATATTTTTAATTTCTGCAGCACATGGCCAAAATGGCAGTCGTTATATTTTTTTATTTTTAAAATTCTGATTTTGTATGAAAAATTAGAATTTTCATTATTTTGTATCTTTTTGAAAATAGATTGTTAAAATTTTTAATTTTCCATATCCGATGACTGCTGCATCATTATTTTTTTATTTTTAGGCTGAAACTAAATGTGAAGATATATTCCATTTTAAATTGATTGTAGCATGAAAAGTCAATTCAGTATGGTTGTTTTTTTCATATCCAGATCTTTGATATTTAAAAATTAATAAGGAAACTTGATACTCCTCCAGTTTATAATTTGCTATACTGCATCATTAGAGTGATAGAGAAATATTCAGTATATTTATTAGCAATAACACAAAAGAATTTAATAATTGAATACATGTCGACATCATGTATCATAATTATGTCTTGAAACACAGAGAAAATTCAAATGTAAAACTGAAATCTGCTTGAAAATTCTATATTTAGCTTATTAACTGAATTTATCCATTATTGATATTAACAATTTGATCATTAAATGTAATCTACCTGTTCGTTGAATTGTTAACAAATTATAATTTTATATAAAATAGTAGAAATTTGTTTAATAGCACTAATGTTTTAATTGCAATATAATTGCACAATTTATTTTATATAATTATTTATTTCTTTACATGTTTCAATACGTGTATCGGTATCGACACAAAATATAAAAGTAAAATAATAAGCAGTTATGGTAACTAATCATAAAGGTAAAACAGCAAACTTGACGTAACATTCTATATTAAAAATTTAATATTCTTCTGTGAAGTCATAAGTTGATTATTTATTATCAGATGTTTAGCATAAATTTGTCGGTGTATTTATATTTGTACCATCTAATGTGTTCGTTGTAATATCAAAATCTTAAGCGTTTGTCCAATATAAACAGAATTACAGAGTGTACAGTTCAATTTATAAATACCAGACTTTAAAACGTGGTTTGTCGTATACAATAAATTATGGAATTATATCGTAATTAAAGCATTAGTGCTATTAAATATGGAATTCCACGAAGTAAGGTTAAAGAATATAATTTTAAGAACTTCCTTTGTTTAATTAGTTATTCAAATAGATGGAATTCTCAAAATTCAGACTTAGTAGTTTTAGGTAATGGACTACTATTTACATACCTTTAAAATTTGTGCTAGGCCTTAGCATGATAACCACCTAGCCTTATCATAAAAGAGTTTCAGATACTTATGTACATGTATCATAAATCTCTAAAGAACAAAAAAACAAACTGGTACACAGCAGAACATATTGCAAGAATCATCTTACATGCATGAACAACAGATACAAAAAATTTGAGAATCCTGTTGCAAAAAGGTAAACCTGGAAATGAAAATTCAGTAGCAAATCAAAATTGATCATTTCAAACATACATGAGTACATTTTCCCACATCCATACATGTTAGCAAACAGTCTATGCCTTAACCTTATATTTTTAAAATGTCATAGTGCTTATATCATTCTGCCTAGTGATGGGAATAATCGAGAAGTACTAATCGTATTAGTCAATTAATAAAATATATCGAGATAATCGATCATGGTCCAAAAATTAGTAGTTACTAATATTAGCAGTCGATCTCGTTCGATGTATTCGAATGTGCGAAAACAATCCACAGAGAAGCAAGAGCGAGAAACCAAACTACTACAAAAATTAGTAGGTACTAAAACAGTAGTTGCTCTCACTCGATCTATTCGTTGACATGCGCTGCCAATGTACGGCGCACGCCGAGAATCAAGATGGCGAGAACTGAGAAGCAAAATCGACAAATTATACTATACGTAGTATATTTAATTTAGTACTTTACTTCCGTTTACATCGTTTAGGAACTTCGTTTTATTACTTTTATTTGGTATCTACCTGTTAATTCAGTTAATTCGATGTGTCTACTTAACAAATTGAAAAAAAAAAATTTATCTATTACTTAATTATGTAGTTATTTAGTAGTACTGCTCAGGAACAAAATTTGATTCAGTTTTTAATTTTGAGATTTTTTTACTCAAACAAATGCAAATTATTGAAATTGTATAATTTCAATCATTTGCATTTTTTTAGTAGTTTTTTTATGATCCTTTAGAAGTTTTCAAATCACTAATTAGTAACTACTAATATTAGTCAATAATTAAAATATCTCGATTACTAATAATCTATTTTTGAAATATCTCGATTATTCCCATCACTAATTCTGCCTGGTAAAAGAAGGCGCAAGCGACGCAGCCACTTCACCGGTAACTCCGCCCTTGACTTCTATTTTCCAGTGGTGTACGCAAAAACAATACAATTTTGATGTAAATTTTTAATTATTTTAGAATGTTGAACATAACTATAAAATAAATCACTATGTAACGCAGGTATAAAAATAACGTTTAAAAATAAATATCGTACTAAATGATTCACTTAAATAGGTATATAATTAATCACTTGTTTTCACTAAAACTATCGTCACTGTCACTGGTGCTACTTTCACCAATGTTTATAATGAGCGGTTCAACTGTAATATCAAGTAAATTTCCCTTTTCTAAATAATCATTTTCATTTACAATTACGCGATTGCAGCACTTGGATTGGATTGGATTTAAATCTGGGTGACATGGAGGCAGTCATAAGTCTGTATGGACCTTGATTAACTCATAAAGTTGGTGATTGTATATAGTTGGCGAATAAGTTACATTCTTGTCAGAAATCCATTCCAGCATTTCCGCCTGTAAGGAATTGAATGTAAGGACTTTATTTACTTGTACATTATGATAAGGCGTTATCAGTGACTATTTTTCGTAATTTTCCGCGTTCATGCCATTGTGGTAATCACCGCTCGTCGATCCTGATTTAAAATTAAGCAGAGAAATGGGAATGGATCTTCACCAGCATGAACAATGATTAACCTCTTTCCTTTAGAAGTTGGTGTGAATAATCCGGACGATGATCCATCACTCCAACACTTTGGAAATTATATGTGCAATGCGAACTTAAGTTTCATACAATTACATAATTGGTCTTGCCCTCATCTCTAAAATGTTCCAACTTTTGTCAATAACCTATCTGTAATGCTTGTGTATCATTGCGTGTTTTCCACTTGAATCCAACATTCTTCAGTAGTTGGTACAACATAGATTTCTTGCCTGTCCACTGTAGTTAATTTTCCAAATTTTGTTGAAGATTATCAATTGTAGATCGGAAGCTTTCGATATTGTGAAAATTGTAGACAACATTCCGTATGTGGTTTATTTCATAATCTGGTACTCTTGAAATCACACCTTTTTATTTCCCCCTGTATTTGCTGAACTCGATTTCCATTAGTTTCCGTAAACGTTACCTTTGTTTCTTTCATAATCCATTCTATCGTTCCTACCGATATTCCAGAACAATCATAAACATGTTGCTTAATTTCTTGTTTCGATTCATTTGGGAATAGTATTGGGAGATCATGAAAATTATTGTACACTGCTTCATGTGCTTGCCTATGCACTTCCTTTTCACCACTTTAAACTATTCACACTTACACTACAACTAATTGAGATCACTGTCAGAAAGCTCAACAGTAACTGAAAGTAATTAAAACAAAGCTGATAATAATTATTCGATTTTATATACTATCTTTTACGTATGTTCGTGCTTTGTTAATGACACATTTTTTTTGTAGAGTTTGAAATGTAAACAAATCTGCTAAAAGTGCATTAAACACATGAATTTAAAGACGATTACCTGAACATTTAAACTTGTCAAATCCTAAAGTCAAATAATTTGAAATCACCATGATACTGCAATCAGCTTGCTCATATTATGTATGTGAATAGCAGTAAGAGTGGCGACTTTGATCGTGACGGAACTCCCTGTCAGCCAATAATAACCAGTAGTTGCTAGCGTAACTTATAGAAAAGCAATGAGAAAGTAAAAGGCACATGTGTTTCTTACTTTCGTATTGGGTACAATGAGAAAGTGAAACACACTAGTGTGCAAAAGTATCATTTTCTGTACGGTTAAATGTGCAATATGAATCACTTTCGCACATGGTCGTAG
This sequence comes from Vesta saturnalis, assembly GCA_036346205.1. Taxonomy (NCBI): domain Eukaryota; kingdom Metazoa; phylum Arthropoda; class Insecta; order Coleoptera; family Lampyridae; genus Vesta; species Vesta saturnalis. The sequence continues at coordinate 4,679,239 of JARFJB010000002.1, forward strand.
GAAAAAAGCTTCTCACAATACAAAATAATTGAATAAAATATAAACATACAAATTAGCATTAGTTCCCTTATTTAAAATAGTTTCTTTTGAAAATTGCTCTACATGCATACATCTTCAGGTATACAAATCCTAGCCCTACTTATGATATAGAATAATTTTGCGTACCTGTTGCAAGATTTCACTAAAATGTTATTTCCAATTATTTGTCAGAAAAGGTTACAATGTCTCCTAATAGTTTTAAAATATAGCAGAAAGTCAAGTTTAATATCATTGTCTTTTTCAGTACCAGAAGGAAAAGATTGTTTTGCAATTAACACTAAATACAGCCAGTAGGAACAATAAAAAATTGTAAATTCGTCACTAGAGGCCAGTTGTTTGTTTGATCAGTTGCTAGTAATTTTTAATTAAAACCAATTTATTTTGCAGCAACCACAATTATTTTTGACTCCATAAATAAAACATCACTCATCAATCAACGCCCAGGTCAGACCGTTAGGCCTAGAAACTTCAACTTTGGGTAACATGCATCCCTCATCACATAGGCACATACTAAGCGGATTTCTTGAAACGCAACCTCTAAGGGGTAGAAATTAAGGGGTGAAGTAATAGGTCGTTTTGTAAACCCGGGCAGTTGGGAGATCTGAAAATAGGGAAATCAATTCTCATTAATAATCGAACGAACCCATGTTTCACCGTTTTTTGAAATTTTACTTCAGGGGGAAGAAATCGAGTTTCAAAGGGAGGCGAATTGTTTAAACAAAAGAAATAAAGAAACATGTGTACTGACTTTCCCCGAAATCATCCCCTAACGGGTAGAAACGGGAAGGATGAACATGGAAACAAATTAAGTTTTCTGAACCAAGTATACTATGTACATGGAAAATTGTTGACAAAAACAAGAGAAAAACAATTAACCATCCCTCAAGGAGTTTTAGTTAAAATATTGTAAAACATCATGTTGTGTATCAAACTAAGCACCAAAATGAAGATCATTATGGAATTTACGAATTCAGTTCAAAAAGGCGCTAAGGGGGAGGAAGTGGAGTGAAATGAGGATTGTTGAGTGTGGGAAATAGGGGTTGAAATTCAACGCCCAGGTCAGCCTGATTAGGTTTCTATTAGTATCTGTTGGCATACTATACCGTTGCAAAGCATGGATCTTTAATAGTAGTAAATATGCATTAAGGAGGAATCTGTTTAAATTCCACCCTTAAAGAAGTGGTAAAATTAGTATGAAGAACAAATTTTTCCTAAGTTACAATGATGTCACTTTGTAAATATACTCTTCAAAATAAATAAAATAACAGGTCTTTCGTTATTTTTGAAAATTCATCTCCTAAGGGGAAGGTAAAGTTTGAATGGAGAAGTCTCAAGAAAAATAAATAAGTTCCTTATAGAGTGTAGGCATTTGCCAAGAGAAGATATTTGAAGATTCATCCCTTAAGAGGGTTAACCTTCATGTGCAGTCGACTTTTATACCTATTGTGCACAGTAAGGGTACCTGTGTACCTACACAGGTTTTAAATGAGAAAAACAGTCTTTGCTTGATTTTTTACAAAGTTGTGTTTATAGATGCATATAGCATAGATATTTACTCTAAGTAATTTTATAAAATACATTTCTAAATATATATTTGGCCATATAATTACCCATTTTCTTGAAGAATGCCTACAATCCCGCTAATTGTAGGAATTTTTTCTGCAAATTATCGTTAATCATTTACCTACTTTCTAAGCTCTGAATAAATAATTTTGTAAAAGTTTAAGTACCTAATTATGATTTCTGATAATTAACTTAGCATACCTTCTAGAATAATGAGTGTTGTAAAAGTTTAATTATCTAATTATAACTGATATTCAATTTGTCATTACCCTTTGGAATAATGAGTAACCAGCAAACATGCTGGCAGCTGTTTTGTTTGTAGATCAACATTATCATTTCAAAGGAAGACCCGAAAATGTTGCAAAATATGTAAACGGCCGATCTCTAACGAACATAGTGTAACAATAACAAAATGTGATTGTAATTTGTAAATCGTCCTTATATGTAACAAACTATTTTTTTACAGCAATACATTTTTTATATTACTTTTTTTCTTGTTTTGCTACTAGTTACCATATTTATAGATAATACTGTTATATACATGCATAAAAATAGGTTAAACCTATAGAAAATGTTTATATGTTTAAGGTGTAAACTTTTATTTTATGCAGAAACTCAATTTTTTATTGAGTTGCATGATTGTGTCATTGTGTAATCAAAACAAGTAGGATTCATTTAGGCTAAACAGAAGTTTAAACAACATAGCTCGAAGAAAAGTTATAAAAAATAGAGGACTTGAAAAAGCAAAAGGTACCCTACCCGGGTACCTTACTGTAAACATAAGGGTTAAAAAAAATGTTATGTAAATTGGGTATGAGGAGTGTTCTTGCAGTATCTAAAACAAAATGGGGAAGCGGAGGTCGATAAACTCATAAATGGCTTAACGAACTGTAATAGAGTTTGGTATATAGGCACTTTCGGGTACGTAAGTGCCTATTGGTATGTTATTGATGGTTTTTATCTGAAAAAAAGTAAGAGGGCTGATAAAGTAAGAAATGACTGAACTACTGAACTATGACAAATTTGGCATATAGGAGGGTTTCTGGGTACAACAGAGTGGTTTTTGGGAAATCTATTTTTTATCTGAAAAAGTGAGGGGAGGGAGTTATTGATAAACTTCTCAATCAATTTGAATGACACTTGTTATCTATTTTTTTATTTGAGAAAAAGTGGGGAAAGTGATTGATAAACTCTGAAATGGCTAAAACCATTTTAATCATTAGTAAATATGGGGTTTTTATGTTATCTAAAGGTGAAGAAATCACAAAGCGGGCCGTCAGCTAGAAGTATAATAATGTGAGTGAAAATATTTCTGCGATAGTGATATTGCGAATTTCCATTGAAATATTCATGTGAACATTGTATTGCTTTAGCTTGCTGGGAGTTCATTTTTTGCTGAAATGTAAAACTGAAATCGTAAATTACAATACGAGTAAATTTACTCTAGGCATTTCACCAGATCATACCAGAGTTTGTCCAAAATAAAATTTTCATTGTGAAAATTTCAAGTTTAAACAGACTTGACCTTACTTCCCAACTTTTAATACCTAGATTTTATACCTTCCAGAGAGTTTTAAAAATGTAATAACTCAATTTAAATGTACAAATGTACCTGACCTTATAGTATATCGTATATAATCAAGAATATCATACATTGTAAATTTTCATTAGTTTTTTTAATTTCTTGCTTAAGAATTTTTCTTTATGAATATTTTTGTAAAACTTTAATTTGCTGTTCTAATATTATTATCATCTCACATTTATTTCAGAATTTTCTTGGATGTTGATAAATATACTCTTTAACCTTACTTTGTGGAATTCTATATTTAATACCACCAATGTTTTAAACACAATATAATTCCACAATTTCTTTTTTACAATTATTTTTTTATACGTTTCAATACATGTATAATTATCAAGAGAAAACATATAAGTAAAATAACAAACAAGTAGTGCAACAAATCATTAAGGTAATAAAAAAGACAAAACACATATTTTAAATATAGAATTATAATTTACATTTAAGTTTGCTGTTTTACGTTAACAATTTGTTACCATAACTAATTGTTTGTTATTTTACTTATATATTCTCTCTTGATAATGATACATGTTGTGTAGCATAGAGAACTAAATAATCAAATGAAATATTGTGGAATTATATTGTGTTTAAAACATTAGTGCTATTAAATTTAACATTAATCTTGATTACTGTCCATGGTTCCACTAATTAATTACTTTAGGTATTCTATTTTGATTACTGATATAATGTAACATTAATTTTTCCTGTGTGAGATTGACCATTGTGCTGTAGTACTTTTTGCCACCGATCAATTACATGCCAAATATTTCTTTGCAGAGATTGTCGTGTCCCGCTATTACGGATCTAATCTTCACCAACATCGTTATGGCTTATGGGACTTGTGTGGAGGTATCTAGATAAAATGCTACTGAAAACATGGATTGGTACTTGTACGTGATCACCGTTTTGTTGAATTGAACATTTAATCCATCATAAAGTACTATTTGTCAATAAAAAGTTTACATAACTTTATATGTTTCAAACAGAGATTCATGGAGTACTACTTTTTTTAGGGATTACAAAATTTTTTTTACACTTTCGTAACTGTCTTAGGGTAGTGACATTTCTCAAGCTTTAGCTTTTTCGAATAGGGATAACAAGATTTTATCTTTTTAAAGCGCCAAATAATGATAAATTATTTAAGCAACCGTTTGACGTCATGACTTTGACTGTAATGATAAACATCAAATGATTGAATAATGTTGTAATAAATATCCATGACAAGTGGAAGAGCTGCAAAGTTTGAGATGTCACTTCACATTATTAAAGTATTGCCAAAAAAACTGGAAACAAAAGCCAGATTTTGACGTAATTTTTTTTCAGTATTCAAAGGCAAAAATTGGTTTCACGCTTGTCATATATAATGAGCAAATAAAATAAAAGCCACAGTACAATTAAAAACCATGTCTGTGATTATCATTAATAGATGTGTTATAGTATCTTATCAAAATATCTAAAATTATAAAAAAAAACATTTAAGATTTACGGTATGCATAGTTTTTCAAACAATTACAAATATATAAATACCACATAGAAATGTTAAAAAAAAGACTAACTGCAGCTTGATCGAAATATCCACTTTCATGAATTTTTCCAATAACTTCTTTAATTTGATTATAAGAACCGTCAAATACTTCTTTTTGTTTTCCATCAACGACAGCTAATAAATGTTCTGCTGCTGCCTGTACTTGATTGGCAAATGCAGTTGGATCACCTGGTTCATGTTTAGGCGTAACTACTGGATACAGGTCATCTAGCAATCTAAAATAAAAAACTTATTTAATATATTTACACCAAATAGTGTAAGGTCACAGTCTCCTTCAATTAAGATAACCATTTTTAAAATATTAAACCTTTCAAAATCAAAATTTTTGTATACCTAGCGTAGCACACAGGCGAATTTGACCTAAAAGCTGGCCAAAAACATTTTGATTATCAATTTGACAAAAATATGTACTGAACTCTTCTCAAAGTTCTTAATTTGAGTAGAGACAATAAAGCGTGTCACAATGGCCTAACAAAGGGGTGGGGGGAAACAGAAATGACCAGGCCCCCTCTGAGAGATTCTAACTACACAAAAATTTATAGATAGAATACCAATATCAAAAAAAAAGGGAGCCACGCCACCCACTGAAAAGTGAGGTTAGTGACGCCAAGGTGCGTATCACCAAGATTTGGATTTGATTAATCATTTACCTGGTAATAAAATACGAGTTGATGATTTAAAGAAAAATATACTATATTTTTGATATACATTGTTTAGAACTAATTTACACAATCACAAATTAAACAAATTAATATTAAATTCTAGCCTATATACTTTAACAAGTCAATATTGTGCGAGTAACTGAATATGACATAAAATCATTTAAAAATAAGTAACTGAATAATGTTGTTTTCCAATGTTATGCGTCAATATATTAAATTACATTAAAATTCATTCGTCTTTATCCCCACTAATATCAATGTCGCTCTCACATTTTTCCCTGATAAGAGGTTAGTCAAAAAATGCCAAAACTTGTAAAGGAAATTGATTAAGTTTTCTTGCAGATAATTTTTTCATGTTATATATTAGAGGATCAGATGACACTAAAAGATTGTTTAATACATCCTCCATGTTTTGTTTTCTCAAAAATTTGCGAGAATGGAGTTCTCAAAATCTTTTAATATTCTTACTTCTTGATTCCTGGGCTTCTTCGCCAAGTTGCCCTATTGGAAACAGGAAATATGAAATAATTTCTGAGAAATGTATTAATATTTTATAGACAGGTGTTTCCAAAGCCAGGCTTGGGTCTATCAACGAGTAACCCCATTTCATTTTAGAATGCATCTTGGATTCGTTTTTTGTTGTTTGCTACCTTATTTTCTTTTTATCCCTGGCCTGCCATTGTTTAATACCATTTTGTAAGAAATGTGTAGCAAACATTCGAAGAACCGAATCACCGAATCATCTCCCAACATCTCCCAATTGAACGTTAATCCTTGTTGGCTCAAGAATAGATATTTAGCTATCTATCAATATGTCACTTTTCCGTCACTGAAAGCTCTGTTGTTTCATGCCTAAATTGTATACGAATTGGCCTACAAAATCTGGTAGAGGAAGTTCTAGGATTCTGCCAAATAGCAAATTTTTTTGGAATTTAAATCCCCATTGCTCAATTGTATTGAGACTATTGATATAAAAAACATATTTGCATCGGAAATATTGCAGTCGAAAAACTGTTGTTTGATTAACTAATCCCAGAACTTCCGCCATAACTCCATTTGGAAATTAAATGCAAATCATTGCAATTTTCAAGCTGCAGTGTTCCAAAAATCATTTTAATGTACTCGCATAGTCTTAAAGTTGTGTGATCTAACAAATTTTGAAGAGGCCTTTCGGCAGTGTCTTCCGAAATTTGTATATTTTCCGGATCTTTGTTTGGCAGCGGTAATCGTTTCATAATTTGGATAAAGGCGTGATTTGTGACGTCTCGCAAAATTTCATAAGTTGTATTGAAACTTTGATAGTTTCACTTCTACGAAAAGTGACAAAGCTTGATCGGTTGAAAAAGGAATTTCGCTTCCTTGCTGAATTGCCTTTTTATGTTTTGATGAAAAAGTAACTTTCTTTATAACATCTGCTGCATCCAGCTTACCTTCGTAACTATATTTGATTTGAGTTGCATAAATTAGTTCTTCGGGGTAACGAACAATTCTAACTTAGGCAGTTTTCTTCTCTAAACGGCTCGGTTTCTAGATGCGGCAGTCCACCTAGTGCGATATTTTTTAACAAAATCTGTCAACCGCTCACGTGAATCCTGCGGTAGGTCACCAGATTGTATCGTACATTTTACTTTCTCCCCTAATAGTAACACTGTTCTTTGGCTACCTTAGAAGAACAATCTTTCAACCAAATCGAATCCTTCTTATTGCAATGGATTTTGCTGAGGAACCTGCAACACAAACGATTTGATTAGAAATCAGGATTTTACGTCCTTATATTATTATTTTAAAAGTTGGACTCTAAAACGTCTAAAACACTTTCTTAATTTCAAAAATGTCAATTGATTGCATTCAGCATTGAGTGCGCCGACGCAACGCGACATATCCGATAATAATTTGCAAAATGAATAATGGCCAGCTTATGACACGATGATACAAAAGTAAAAAATCAGGAATTTTTCGCAATTCTTTCTTGTCAATTATTAGGAGTGTTTCCAGTAAAATAAAAAAAATATTTCATCTTGGTCCAACTTGGACTTTTTTTGTATGACCTGAGTAAAAGAACGGTTAATTTTGAAGACTTCACACACAAAAAAAAATAGATTTAAACTTACGCACAACTGTAAATTTACTTACCACCAGCAATAGGTTCTATGATAATTTTTCGAAGTTTACACAAAACTATGGGAAAAGCACCAAATAAAACTCGGTATGCTTAGATGCACTTACAGTAAATAACACAACTCCCTACAAAGGTCTACTTCGTACTAACAGATTGTGGGCCTGGCTGATGGAATTTACATTGGGGGAGTGGTTTATAATTACCTGGTCATACCGTAATAAAACCTAATAGGTCTTACCTGGAAATTCTTAATTTGATAAAATCAGTTTTTGGCCAGCTTTTAGGTAAAATTCGCCTGTGTGGGATGCAATGAGTCTACCTCATGGGACAAAACAATTATTTAAGAATGGGTTTTGGCGTCACGTGTAGTGAGTAAGAAAGCTCCAATTGGCTAAAGTGGATATTAAACCAAATGAGCATTAGTATGGTATGTTTTGCATTGGTTTGTTCAATATCCGGATAATGAACAAACCAACCTAAAAAATTTTATTTTAATACTGGATATTAAACAAAATATTACTAAAAATTCCTTTAGAATATTGAAATTTTCCACGAATATTGTAACACTATCTGGTAGTAGCGAAAATCAAACAAAAGATTTCAAGACAGAAAGTTAAAAGAAAAAATGGGATATCGAAAAACTAAAAATAGAACACATAAGAGAGAAATATAAAAATGCTTTAAACACAGGAATACAGAAACCCCCAGAAGCAATGACAGAACAGGAATGGAAAAATTTAATAGATGATATTGAGAATGCGGCGATAAATATAGTCGGATATAAGAGAATAATAAGAGGAATGTGAAGAAGCGGTAAGGCAAAAGAGAGAAGCAAGAGTAAACTGGCTACGAACTACAAACAAAGAGGACATGGAAAAGTATAATGAGTTGAGGAAACAAGCAATAAGAGTATGTGGAGAAAGAAAGAGAGAATGGGCAAATAACGCAATGGATAAAATTGAAGAAAACAGTAGAAACAGCAACATGTATAAAAACATAAAGAAACAAAAATGGGAGGTAAAATAAAGGCAAGAGGGATAAAAAACCAAGAAGGGTATACAGAATATGACAAGGGGAGGATAAAGAAACGATGGATGGAATACTTCTCAAAATTACTGAACGATGAAAATAACGAGGAGCAACTAGAAGAGGGACTGAGGAAGGGGAAGAGGCTTGAACCACCAGAGGAAGCGGTAAGATTGAAGGCGAAATGATAAAACTGGGCGGAGAGAAGCTACATGAAAGATTATACAAAATACTAACTACACTAATCCAACGGCGGCTAGCTGAATACACAGAAAAGCACACGCGGGACTACCAATATGGATTTCGGACGGGAAGATCTACAACGGACGCGATACATGAATTGCAGCAGATTACAGAAAAATGCCATGAATATAATATAGACACGCACATATTATTTATTAGCGTTCGATAAAATCAATAGAAAAGGCTTATATAAGGACATGGACAATTTACATATACCCGTCAAACTGATAAAATTAATCTGAATGACATTAGAGGGATCCACAACAATGGTCACAACTGCAGATGGGATAACTGATACCTTTATAATTAACACTGGAGTACGCCAATGTAACGCGCTGTCGGCAACATTATTCAACCTGTACCTGTGAAAACATTAAGAAAAGTAGATGGACATGGATTAACAATGACCAAACAGATACAAATCATTTCCTATGCTGACAATGTAATGATTATTGCAAGAAATGTAAAAGCGCTATGTGAGAGATGGCTAAAAGTAAATGAAAATAAAACAAAATACATGTAACAACAGAAAAATAAAAGCAAGAAACAAGATCTCAGAATAGAAAAATGTGTATTTGAAGAAGTGCAAACATTTAAATACCTGGGCAAAAATATAAATAATCTGAATGTTAGAGCAGAAGATATTAAGGCCAGAATACAAACTGGAAACAGAGTTTACTACAGCAATAACAAGATTTTGAAGGATAAGAGCATCAGTAAGAAGACGAAAATACGAATATACAAATGACTAATAAGACCAGTTGTATGTATACAGCTGAAACACTATGCCCAATAAAAAGAGAAGAACAGCTAAGAATTTGGGAGAGAAGAATACTCAGAATAATACTAGGACCAAAGAAAATCAATAATACTGAATACCGCCCGAAGATGAACCACGTAATATTAGAAGAAATAGAGGGAAAAGATATTGTGAGTGCAATTAAAGCACAGAGGTTAAGATGGATAGGGCACACATGCAGATCAAACGATGACAGAATGATAAAAAGAATAACACAGTGACAACCAACACTACTCAGACGAAAAGGGAGACCAAGGACAAGATGGATAGATGAAGTGGAAGAAGATATAAAAAGAATGGAAATCACGAGATGGAAAGAAAGGACAGCAGATAGAAAACAGTGGTGAGACATTGCAAAAACAGCTAGAGCACTCAGAAAATTGTAAAATAAAGCAGAGGAAGATGCAGGTGCTAATCCACCCCTAAAAAAGGATTATGAGAGCTCCAGGAAAAGGAGCGGTGACATATCCCATAGGGATAATAATATATATATATATATATATATATATATATATATATATATATATATATATATATATTGTCACATTTAACACACCAATACAATAATAAAAACTATATATAACACAATTTCTTGAAAAATTGGAAGTTAGACAAACCAATTCTCAGGCGACGATATGAATAACTTGCTTTTCGATAAGTGGACTCTTTTTCTTCTAAACTTTTTGAATTAAATTTTCATGGTGCCATCGTTTTAAACTAAAATGTTCTTAAGTGTCAACTAATTACCTATTAAAATTCCAATAAAAATAACTTCTTAAGCAATTCTTACCTCCTCACCTCACAAATACTCTTGCAAATAAACGCGCGAATGGAAACATGTGCGTGATGTAAAGTAAATATCTATAGATCAACTTTAGGCCTTCCTCTCTTCTGTGCATTGCAATGATATCACTCTCTCTGTCGCGATAAATTAGTTTTTCACAACGAATTTTACACAGAACCGAAGTTACAAATAATTCAAATGTATATGTAAATGATCATAAACATGTACTTTGCGTACCCCGGTATTAAATTATAATACTTTTATGTAGGTGGTTAAAGATATGTACTCAAACATAAAATAGGTACCGAGTATGGTCGCTGCAATTGGAAAACTATGCTAAGATACCAAAAATATTTTTGCTGAAAGCAGAAGAAGCCAACTTGCAATGACACGAAGACACTATAGACAATCTTTTCCAGCAGTAGAGAGTATTTGAAACTCAATTATTACAATTCTTGCAACACACAACCAATTCATTAATCAGCTGCTTAAATAATGAATTTTGTTCACAAAACTATGTAATTTTTTGTGACACATCTCCGATACCATGACTTCTTTTTACCTTCTGCCCCATGCCCCTTTTCCCACTTGCAACATATAGAACTCTTTTCTTTCATTCAACTATATTATGTAAAATTCAGCATGGAGATAAAAGTTCGGGTACAAAGATAAAGTGGATAAAGATATCTCCAACCAGCTTTTAATTGATCATTTCAACTGACACTCACCTAGTATGTCCCTTAACCTAGCACCCCCATCACCATATTTTAAAATCAGTTATAATATATAATTAAGTGCTAATTTATTGATAATTATTTGCCGCATTTGCAAATTTTTTGCTCTTTTGCTTTAGTAGCAATTCGACTTTAATGGTGGGGGTGCTAGGTTAACGTTATTCTAGCACCCCCACATACACAAAAATATATTTCTACACAAGATATATATTAAACAAACACACTATAATTTTTTGCTACTTAATTGCTTCATTTTTACTGAAACGATGGAAGTTTCAATGAAATTATGTACTTTGCAACACTGTTAACATCAATTATCAACAACTTTAATTTATACATTTTAAGAAATCTAGTCGCTTAGTGTCAATTTTTTGTTGTTTAACTGACACATTTATTCTGAAAAAATGCCCCCAGTAAGACGACGAAACTTTGCTCAACTTTCAGATTTTGACAGGGGTAGAATTATCGGCATGAAAGAAGCAGGTTTGTCATTTCGAGAAATCGGCAGAAGACTTAATCGAGACCACACCACGGTGGCCCGCATTTGGTCTTCTTGGTCTGAAGAAGGCATTCAACGACCTCGTCCCAGTGGAAGACCACCACGCAGCACCAATGATCGTGAAGAACGACTTCTTAGGCGGATGGCCACAAGAGATCGGTTTCAGTCAACAAGGTCTGTTGCGGTGAACTGGACAGGAGCTATTGGTCGTCACCTATCAATATCAACAACCGAAATTAAGTCTTTTGGCTTATATTCGTATCGTCCGTACCGACGACCCCAGTTAACTCAAGAGCGGCGGGACTGGGGTCTTCAATGGAATAACATCGTCTTCAGCGACGTATCGCGTTTTTGTTTGTGGCGAAACGATATTCGTCAGAAGGTGCGGCAGTTTCGAGGAGAACGTCCAAATATAGAGTTTGTTGAAAGACGACCCACAGGCATAACACCTGGAGTCATGGTTTGGGGCGCCATACGTGTTGGTGGAAGATCTCCTCTTGTGTTCATTCTATAGTGCGAGTCACACCGAGAATGCATTGTGCAGGGTATAGGCAATGTATTTGTAATGGGAGGCCGGCACACTGTGTTGCCGGTTGTCCGATGGCTGTGACAGGGTCGGCTCTGAAGTTATTATACAAAAAGTTGGACACAAATGAAAAACTTTTTTATTTTTTGTTTGGGTTTAACTACAGGCCTCAAAGCACCTACACAAAGAGGTCCACGTTTCGTTATTCATCATGCAGGATACGAAGGTGGATTTTTATTTGGCGCCGCACGTGTTTTCTTGGCAAAGAAAAACGATGGCGATTATCACGACGAAATGAACGCCGACTATATCGAGCAATGATTTGAAGAGTCGCTGATTCCTGCCTTACCCAAAAACGGACGGAAAAACGTTGTTGTTATGGATAACGCTTCGTATCATTCGCGTAAATTTAGTTTTCCAACTACTTCATGGAACAAACCCCAAATTAAAGATTGGCTGCTCGAAAGAAACATTTTCTTTGACGACTCCTATTTAAAATCTGAGCTGCTTGAAGTTGTCAACGCATATAGAGAACAATACGACAAGTATAAAATTGAAGAAATAGTTGCAAAATACGACGTAACTGTTTCGCGTTTACCACCATACCATTGTGAGCTTAACCCGATCGAGATGGTGTGGAATCAGATTAAGCACTATATTGCAACAAAGAACTCCGATTTCAAGACAGAGCACGTCCGTTTATTGATAAATGAAGCATTTGGACATGTCACTGCACAAAATTGGAGTAATTGCGTTGCACATGTCAGAGAAAACGGAAAAATAAATGTGGGCTGCTGATAACCTCCAAGACAACGTGGATGAACGCATAATAAATTTTAGCGACAGTTCTGAGAATGAGATTTCAGACCTCGATGATGACTGTGTCGACGACGTGCAGGTGTAAATAGTGTAAATATTATATTTGTTTATAAATGTACAATTAATTCTCTGTTTATTTTTTCTTATATTAACTTTGCCTGAAATAATTCTTTTGTAATTTTGAAATTTATTGTTTATTATTATTAATTATTGAAAACATTTAAACAAAGGCGAAGGTATAAACATCATCAAACTTCCAACAAGTTTTTAGCGAATCTGTGAGAGCGGCGAAATTTGCCGAGACCGGACTTGTGGTTTAACCGATCCCAGCATAACGACAACTGGCAACGGTGCTCCATAAGACTCCACACTGCATTCTCAGTGACTCTCACTATAGGCACATTAAGTGCTCAGCGTTACACTGATAATGTTGTGGAGCCAGTGGTAGTACCGTTAACGCAGACGTTGCCAAATGGTATTTTGCAACAAGATAATGCTAGACCACATACCACACATGTTACAAGAAGGTTTCTGGATCAAGTGCAGCTACCAGTATTGCCGTGGCCTGCGCGATCGCCAGATCTTTTGCCTATTGAACATATATGGGACATGATGGGTCGAAGACTAAGGCAACTACCAAGGCCCCTAAACAACTTGGATGAATTACGACACCATCTCCAGGTAGCCTGGGATGAAATGCCTCAGGAGGATATAGACCATCTCATAGAAAGCATGCCTCGGAGAGTGAACGCCTGCATTGCTGTGCGTGACGATGCTACACACTATTAACATTTTCTTGTTAACTGTTAATATTTTGCCTTCAAAATTTCATCATCTTATACATGGTTAATAAAGCATTATTTTACCATACTTTCAAGATCATAGCATTATTATTTCTAAGTGGTGCATTTCATTTGAAACATAGTGTGTGTGTGTGTGTGTGTATATACATACACAGTTATACACATATATACAAGTTGTTACAAAACAAATGCAAAAAACTTAAGGAAGTGATTCCTTGTTTAAAACAAAGGGTGAAAAGTGATAGAATAATGAAATTCTATGGAAATATTACTATTATGAAAACACAATTTCTGCATATTTTTTCACTTTTTTAGAATAAGTGGAAGGAGTTGAAATAGACTACCCCTATCATTCTTGTTAACTAAATTTAAAGAAAAGCTTAACGCAATTACTTGGAAAAAAATATATTTGGATAGTCTGGTTTATTTAGAAACTTTTTCGTCTCTTGTATTTTTTTCATAAAACTTACCGATTTGAAATAAAAAAATAAAATGTAAATCATTACGTGTCGGGACGGGGAAATTTATTTTAGAAAAAACATCTAGTTGGCTGCTGTCACTTATTAGGTCGTTTCTAATATTGATATATTGGACATTACTCAGTAGTTACAATATTTTACGATTAATTCAATAAAAAACTTGTTATCTGATCTGTTTAACTGTGGAGTAACAAGACTTTTAACCAAATCAATAAGAACAATAATGGTTAATTTCACTAATGGAGAAATGGCAGATATGCATTTTATGTATGGGAGAGCAATCGGAAACTCCTTGGAAGCTTGTCATCTTTATACGCAAGCATATTCTAATCGTAGATCTGCTCATCACAGCACGTTTACCAGGCTTCATCAGAGGCTACATGAATCTGGAACTTGAAAAAAAAAGTTTTCATACCGGCCGAAACCGCGTAGTGCGAACACCAGAATTAAAAGTTGCTGCCCTAAACATTATTCAAGCCCAACATGAGACAAGTACCAGTAAAATTACAGAGGAATTAAATACTGATGCATCAACTGTATGCAGGTTATTAAAACAACGACTCTCTTACCAAGAGATTTCAAACCAAGAATGATTTTTTCTCAATGGTTTTGCCGAATGAATACGATAATCAGAAGCAGATAAATAGAATCTAGACATTAATATCAGTTTTCCGTTAACGTTTGGATAGGTATTATCGATGAACATTTAATTGGGCCACATTTTTACCTTTAAGATTAACTGGTGAGTCATATTTTCATTTTCTACAAGAAGAATTGCCTTCTCCACTAGAACATTTACCCCTGCAAACTAAAAGATACATATATTACATGCATGATGGTGCCCCAGCACATTTCTGCTTAAATGTGTGAAGGTATTTAAATCTTACCTATCAAAACTGCTGGATAGGAAGAGCCCGGCCTCATCTTTGGCTGCCTCGATCCCCAGATTGAAATCGTTTGGATTTTTGTATCTGGGGATATCTGAAAGAATTAGTTTATACTACTTGGTACAGGTTATCGAAGACCTGAAAAATTGCATAATTGCATCGTACGATGTTATAAGAAATAATCCTGGCGTGTTCCAGCGTATTAGGGACTCAGTGATGTGTAGGATAAATGTATGTATTACATTGTAAGAACGATTTCATTCATAGTTTGTGCGTTAATAAAGGACAGGTTAGTTTAAAAAATGTTTCTTAATAAATTATTTTTAAAATGAGAGAAAATTTAACAAAATAAAACTGTATTTGACAGCAACCCACTAGATTTTTTTTCTAAAATAAATTTCCCTGTCCCGATACGTAGTGATTAACATTTTATTTTTTTATTTCAAATCTAAGTTTTATGAAAAAAAATACAAGAGATGAACAAGTTTCTAAATAAACCAGACTACCCAAACTTATTTTCTTCCAAATAGTTGCGAAAGTTTTTCTTTAACTTTAGTTAACGAGAATAATAGGGGTAGTCTATTTCAACTCCTTCCAATTATTCTAAAAAAGTAAAAAATATGCAGAAAGTGTATTTTCATAATAGTAATATTTCCATAGAATTTCTTTATTTTATCACTTTTCTTTTTAAAGATAAAAAATAAAAACATTAGTTTTCCACCATCTTTGTATCGTGATATCTACCTATTGGCTCACTTTTGACCCAATGTTTATATAACAAACTACCACTTTGTTTTGAACAAGGAATTCCCTTAGTTTTTCGGATTTGTTTTTAAACACCCTGTACATCCAGTGTTTGCGTAAGTGGGGATGCTTGCTTAACGTTAACCTAGCACCCCACCATTAAATTCGAATTGCTGCTAAAGAGACGCCAAAAATTTGAAAATGGAGCAATTAATTAGCAATAAATAAGCACATAATTATACACTAGAATGGATTTTGAAATGTGGTAGTGGTGGTGCTAACTTAACGGACATATTGACATTTTCAGATTGTTTAAAAACTGCTGCACCATGGCAAGCACCAGGTGGTCTACAATTATTGAAAAATCTATAAATGAAAACATACATAAGAATTGTCTGCTTCTAATCATAGTGTAACAATCTGTATAATTGATCTAGTACTATTTGTAGGATTATCGACAGCCATCAAAAAAGGTAAAATAGGGGTGTGAATACAGCCTTTGTTATCTTTTTATATTGAAGTGATATATCACCACACTCAATAATATTGGTATTCGCCAATTCACTATTAATGGATTTTACAACTCTATGTACACACTTCCACATAGTTGATTTATGGACTAAACTATTTACACAATCAATATTCTGCATTACATCCCAGAAAGTATGAAGTTATCGCAATCTGTTTTTCTACCAATAATGCGTTTCTCTAACTTTAACATAATTTGCACACGGTTCTAAATTATGATTAAACTGTTCGCACAACCACAGAAAAGTGTTTTGTCATTCAAAAATTTTCAACTGAATCATCACCTGTGAAATGTTTTAAAATGACTATCCTCCAATCACTACTTCTCTTTTTCTTCCACATTGTTTTACCATTATAAGTATGCGAAAGCGGTCGTACATTTAATAATGCACCAGTAGGTGTTGCTTGTATTAAAATAACATTATCATTTGTGTAAAACGTTTTTGACATTTACCTACTTCCATTGCTTATGAAAAAGGTACATTTACCGTTGGTTGGCAGAAACATGCAATTGCCGTATTGTTAGAAAAATACTCATAGTTAATTAAAACATCCCACAATTACGTAAGAAGGTACAAAAACATTTTAGCAAATTATACAAAGTACAAGTTACAATGATACAACCTTTACAATGTAACAAAAGGTATGCAAATATACAACTCTGCGAACGATTGGTACCTATAGGATCTTACTGTTTGAACTTCACTTGAATGTTACAACATGCAACCACAAATACTATGTTGTAACTTCTAGTTTGTGTGAACACCTTTGCACATCCTTACATATCAATACACAGTTTGATGCTTGTTTGATAATTTTCCACATAATGAAAGGAGTGTGCTGCCTAAATAGTTTTATATTTAGTTATCCTCTATCTTTGTGTTTGGTTAGGTAAGGATTATATAATGACTAAACTTACTTTTATCTACATCGAAAAATTTGTTTCAATGTCCAAAATAAGTGAAAGTTGACAATATACATATATAAACAATTTAGCACTATCACATCTTACGTAAGGTTATTAATAGGACAATAATTCTCAAGTTACTAGAACATCCATTTTCAGATCGCGATTCAATCAAACATTGACTAACTTAGCATGGATCTATAATCATTGACTGAAGAAGTTGATTCATTTAAAAGAGGCCTAAAAATCATTTCAGTATTATTTAACTTTTTAGAATTTACAACATATAAATTGTTACCGTAATTGCAGTTACATCATAAAGATGCTGGTTCCAAAAAAATTTTGGGTCGATCTATATATTTAAAGATGAAATACCACTTACAAATTCACCTATTACAAAATTGCAAGAACTGTAAACCAACCCTTCAATCTTGAAACTCGGAATATAGGCACGTTATAGGATGTAGGGATCTGAAAATGCTTCTCTTAGGGGATAAAATAGGGGACAAAGAAATGGTATATAAATTATTAAAACTCCCTGTGTACGAAGTTGCTGGTAACAATTAGAATGTCATATAACCACCAAGATAAATCATTTTGATTAGCATAAGCCTTGGAATACGTCGGTCAAGTCGTGGAACATCCTATAGAATGAATAACAACTTTCATACTGTTTTATGCAAACATTAAACAAACAAAAATCCACTTGCTGCTATTTTTAGTTTGAAGTATCTTATCTACACTGATTAACCTAATTCTTATTATTATAGAAATATCAAACTGCAATCACAAAGGAAAGTACCAATTAGAGACTGTGTCCTTAAGTATGTGTCCATTGTACATTATATGTTAATAAAATTATCTCACTTAAGGTCGGCATCAGTAAGATTAGCAGCACCATTTTGTCCTACTAAAAAATCTTCCCGTATACTATCTTGTCCCATTTGATTAAGCGCATCTTGCACAAGTAGAACTTCTCGTATCTTAAAATAAACATATAACAATAATAATTAAAACATTTTAAATACCTTTGCTAATTCCGAGTGACTTTTAGCAGCAATCTCTTTTCGAGCTTGTTTCTTTGCTTCTTTCTCAGAAATAGATGCGATACCTAAGAACTGTTTGCAAAGATCACGAGCAAATTCAAGTGTTTGTACAACTTCTTCATATTTAGCTATGGCAGTCTTTTGATCTTGATTTAAGTCTTTTCCCGAGTCTTGAAGTTGACGATACGATTCTAATTTGGCCTAGAAGTATATATTTAATAAATTATGGCGGGCGTATAACGTTTTTTTATTGGTAATTGAACTTTCATAGCAAAAATTACTAACCTTTCGTTTTTCCAAATTCCTAATTTTATGTTCTATTATCGTGATTGCTTGCCTTAAGGGTGTAACAGTACTTCCTGAGCAATCCGGCAAAGCAGTATCCGAATTAATTTGCTTATCAATCTTGACATTAGCCGCTGAAGGCATTTTAGGTATTTATATCACTAAATGAAAATGTAGAATATTTTTTAAGTTAAACTAATAATTAATAAAATAAACTTTTGTACAATTCTATCACTAAACGAGTGCTATAAGTTTATAATACAATAACAACGTTCCATCTGAAAAGGCGAATTCCAATTATTGCCGTCAATATCGGCGGAAATGAGACTTACGCCATATTGTAATTTTAACAAATCCACGTTGCCAACGTTTTCTCCACTTTTTAAAATCAAAATATTACAAACAGTATATACAGTTTCATTTAAATAACATTTACTGAAACCAAATAAATTACGGTTTAAATAGATGTTAAAAAAATTCCATAATTTAAGAAAACGTCACATTCATTCAAAATAATTATTTTAACATGTATTAAAAAAAATTATAGATAAATCTGAAAGTTGATATTTAGTAACAATACGTAAAAATCTAATTTAATAACAAAATCGACAACACTGCTTATCCAAGCGGATGTCAAAAGCAATTTCACGCGGGAATTATGAATTAAATCATTCACTGCAATGATCCTACAGTGTTCCGGATTAAACACGGTGAGTTTTCAATTTTAGTGTTGGTACTCAAAACCAATGATGCCAAAGCTGTTTAGTTTACGTTAAGGTTATGTTATTATTGTGTGGCAATGAACTGTATTCGTATACAGTCCATTGTTGTGTGGCATAGATGTATATGTACATTCTACGCTCTATAGCAGCTGGAAGGGATGCACCGTCAAGCGCTGTGATGCAAATAGATAATATAGGCAACCCGCCGAATAGAGGAATTGCTATCTCACTCGCACTCACAGCGATATAGCTTATATTTGAACTTGACGTTGCCAAACGGCTTGTTCCGCATATACTGTTACTGGTACTTACTACCTAGAAATACTGTAAACATTTGTTATACAATTAACAGGCCGAATTGATCCAAAATTTGTAGGTACACACAGGAAGCATAAGGCGAAATAAGTAGGCAAGTATTTAAAAATATTTATTACTAAGTACATGAAGTAAATATTTATTGCATATAAAAACGCTGATTTAATTAAAAAATATAAATTAATGAATTGTGAATAAATATTAACTTAGTAAATTATTGTGCAACACCCAAATTTTTACCAGTAGGTATTTTGTTCAGTTATTAATTTTGCTTCATGAGGTATTCTATAGTTCAAATAAACACACGATACTTTTCACTAATTGTAATTGATGCACATCTGATAAAAATTCTTTACAATTAACCGGATGTGTTGGTTGAAATCGATTTAAACAAGCAGGAAATTGTGTTTTGCTACATTTTGTAATAATTGTTTAAAATAAGTATAATGTGTTTGCAAACTGTTTCATTAGATCGAAGTAACGCCGTCGACCAGGAGCTGCAGATACATTGTTGAATTGATGAACAAGCATCTCCAAGGGAAATCTTGAGCAATAATTACACATAAATAATAAGAAATGTATATCTAATCAATTAACCTACCTCGGAAATAATTTTCGAGGATAACAGTTAAAAATCTGGAACACTGGAACTATGGCGGGATATGTAACAAACAAAAAACACACACATGTACCACATAGAATTAAAAAACACCGAACGCGTTTCAATAGCTACGCATCATCATCAGCGGTCGACTAGTGTTAATGGAGGTCTTTTAACACCGCTACTAGTAGTCGAAGAGGTAATGGAAACATTAATATTTCTACTGTCAGGATGGCGGTGATGAAGTTTTGAAATTACCTTTTCTCCATTACGGCATTGATTATACACACTTGTGTCTATAATCAATGATTGCGGTTACAGACATTTTAACCTTGAACTTTAATTCAATTGTAACGCCATCTATGAAATGCACGAAAACAATACCTACGTTATAATACTATTTTATGACAGGTATTTTTAGCGATAGCTACTGGAATAGGTACATGTACGGTTAGTATTGATTTATGATAGGCTTCGTGAAAAGGAAATAATCTTGTTTGGTTCTCTTATTCTGATATATTTGCGTACCGTGTAAAGGAGATTGCTTTTAAATGACAAAAAGATGAGTCCAGAAGATGTTTATTGGAACTACCTTGTGCGGGTAGTAAAAGATTCAGGCTTCTGCGACAATACAAAGATATTAAGGAAGGAGGTCTTTACCAAATTGTTTTTCTTGATGAAAAACATGGATTTTTCAAAATGACATTTAACAACGGAAGGGAACGGTCACGTGTTTCATTTTCTCCCCAAGGGAGAGAGCGGGCTACTTCAGATTTCCAAGCTCCTTTAGCCACAATCATAGATTCCGAACATACATACATTAAGTATGTATGCATAGTGGGATTAAGGATAGGTACGGTCAAGATAGGATCGGAAGGAACGGAGTTAGGGTTCTGAGCGGAAAGATACTACCCCAGAATAGTGTGCGTATACGCAGTGACCATGCCGCTACAGCTGAGGAAAACTCTGAAAAAACGTCATACGGGAATCGAACCCATTACCTCCCGAATGCGATGCAGATCGTGTTACTACAACTCCACTATTACCCAACGGAAGGGTGTGACAATTATGAAGTCTAACAAGTAATTCATAATTAACTACATTAACTGGAAATGTTTTTTGAAATGGTTAGTAGATACATAATCGATGAATAATGTCAATAGTTGAAAGAATGTTTACAACGTTATAGTACAACGACGTCACAAAATTAATGAGGTGCATTGGAAATCTAGTTGAAACTTTAGATTTAAAAAGATACCTATTTGAAAAACAAAATGAATTGCATTGATCGATTTATAATATAAAATAGATTGAGTCATTTTATTTGAAATATCGAATAAAAAATACATTTTAACTTATCAAAATTATGTGAACTGTATGCATAAAATATGCATTACATTAAAGCAAATATGCAATTTTATATATTCATAACTTAATTATTGTTTTCGGTCACCTAAAATTAATTTATACCCTGAAAAACTTCTCTCTATAGCAACTGATGTAACTAAGGTGCAAAGAACCAACACGACATCTCTGGAGCGTAATTATTTACAAATTTGCCTTTAACACATACGCAACGTAATTTTTTAATGCTATAGCTTTGTTTGGTAACCTTTCTCCGTCATCGCTTTGTTGAGGCTGTGTGGTGGTTTTTCTATTTTGATGGCTTCTCTTATGTTGTGGTTGACTGTTGCGATCGGTTTTGTTTTAGCAAAGTTTGTGGTATGTAGTGTTTTTCATGTGTTGTGCTAATTTCTTGTGTGTGGATATTTCACTTTACTACTAAAGGATGTTCGTCCCGCCTCACACTGATTCGCCTACTTGTTTGCTCAACATATCCTCGCTGACAATTGCTGCAGCGTATTTCATAAATATCTCGTTCTGTTGGGTCAATTTTTGTTTTTGGATCGTCAGAATCGCACCAATCTTTCTATCTGTTGTGAATATAGTCTCGATGTTGTGTTTGTTGAGCATTTTGCTGATTTGTCTATAGTCTGTTTTACATATAGTGGAAGTATTACTCTTCGTCGTTTGAGCGATTTCTTGATCTGCCTTTGGTTGAGACCATTTTGATATAATGCTGGAGTTGATTTCTTTATGGAAATCGGGAGGATTTTCAGGTTATTTCGGAATCTGTAGATTCCTTTCCTTTAAAGTAGCTATTTGTGACGGTTGTGAATTACACTCGATAACGATTGGTATATGATTACGCACAGTGAGCTTTAATGGATATTCAATTTTACCCACTATCACTTCTAATATAGTTTTGATTTTAAGGGGTGTGGCACGGATATTCTCTTTAATAGTGCAAGAATACCCCCTTTTGCTCGTAAGTGTGATTTCTCGTCCCTTCTGAAACATTTCTATCCCTTCAATATAAATACGTCTTCGTCTTTTAGATGATGTTATTCTTGTAAACAAACGCAATAAGATTTATACTGTGATATAACGAACTGCGTTTCAGGATAATGTGATTTGGACGCATTGTAATTTCATTGTATTATGGAAAGGGAAACCATAATTAAAGAATTTGTTTCACAAAAACCGGTCGACGGCCATGTTTGGAGGCTAAGCGACAGAGAAGCCTCCAATTTCGCCGGAGACCGGTACAACCCTTAATGTGTGATGCTCATAGTGTTTTTTGCACGATTGTATTAAATTTACCACAATTGAAATTATTTTATTTCTACTAAATAAACGAAAAGTCAAAAGTGACGTTTTAAATAGAAATGCCCAAATTTTTTGTTCTTATTGTTGTGAAATATGGTACCTATATATAATTTTACGTTGGTAAGTAAAAGACGTCGGTAAGAAAAATCTTACCGACGAGTTGGGCCTCGCAACCTGTAAACATATCCTACCGTCTTGGAAACAGAAATGGTAAATAAACGAAAAAGCTCAATCATGCAAAATATATATATATATATATATATATATATATATATATATATATATATATATATATATAAAGCAGATATATTGGCGATAAAACAATTAAAATGAAATAGATTAATGCATATGTAAATAATAAATAAATAGTGAAATTTTTAAAACGTAAGAATGTGTATATCTGTTTAAGGGGTATTACACGTTTAGCTTTCGTTTAATCTCGTTATCACCGGTTGCTTTTTTGATGTACTAAGAAGAGTACTTGAGGTATTTTTTTCTTAGCCTACCTTTCTGCCATCCAACCTTTATTTTCCTTTGTAGAAGAGCTGTTGTTTCTTCTTTTAAATCATCATTGTTTATAGTCGCAGATGACGTCGTTTTCTTTTATCGATAGCGTCTATATCCATACTCCAGCCTGTACTTTTAAAAGTGTCTTGTGTGCTTTCAGTTTCAGTCTGACTTTCTGTGTGATAAATAACTTCATATAAATGCTCTTCTGGTAACTTGTCTTTTAATTCCGTGACCGGTAAAGGAACTAAGCATATTACTAGCTCATTTAAGCTGGATTTTATTAATAAATCACGTTTTACAGGAGTGCTCGGAACAGCTGTATATCATGTTTTCAAGGGTGTATTTCTTAGAACTTCCCGTCGTACTTCAAAGTAACTAGTAAGTAGATTTATTGTATGTTTTTACTTCATGAATTGTGAGTTGTAACTTATACTTGGGCACTCCTTCGACCGGGCCGAGTGGTCTCCATTGTGGTTTATCCCCAGACGTGCCATAAACTTCTTATAAACCTGTAAAGGCAAGTCTGGCAGCTTACAATACGCTTCTGAATGCAACTTTTTTGGCTTAATGCAAGCTTCTTAGTCACTACTTTTCAAGCTTACTTTAAAGATTTTCAAGCCTGAATTTACAATTGCAAACAGCCTGATTCAAGTCAGTTTGTAAACTTACTTTAAGGATTATGAAACTTTGCATTAACACTTGCATGTAGCCTAATGTAAACCTCTTAAAAGGTATTTTGCAAGCTTACAGAAAGCTTACTTTGTGTTTGTAAACATTCTTTAAACTAGACTTTTTTTCAAATCAAATAAAAGTCGCCTTGTAAGCTTGCGGGAAGCTCGTTTTATGCTTACAAGTGCCTTTCTCACACCCACCTCCCTTATACGAAAAATCACTATTCATGTATATATTATGTTTTTATTAATCCGTACCTATACAGTAGGCGCATTAGCAACATTGTTAATATAATACGTTCCATTGCAAATTTTGCCGTATCTCTTCTTTGATTTAATAAAAATTAAAATAAGTTCGTAATTACTAAGTACTTTACAAAAATAAATGCAGTAATTTCAACCACATGTTATTATTATTTTCAGCTTTCAGCATTTTTTTACAATCTCTTTAATTTTTAATAATTCTGAAGGTGATCTTTAAAAAAGTAGTAAATAATTTACATATTTTTTATGGCACATATACCTTCCATTTTGGCTGGTCTTGATTGCAATCAGCCACACTATGCCACAAACCTTAACTTCACTAGCTTCGTTAAATAGCTTTAGAGCAGCCACTATGAACAGATAAAATGTTTAAATAACATGCACAATTTCGTTAAATGAAAAATTAGCAAAGTATTAAATTCATATATAATTTATTTTTCAATCAATTATTATCAATTGTTAGTTGTTTAGTATCCCATTAAAGTCATACATTAACAAAATTTCTAAATTAAAATTCAAGGAAGAAAACATGTGGGTGGAGATTTTACATTTTGTTTGCGTGTAAAGGTTATTGCAAGCTTGGTTTAAACTTATCATCTAATTCAAGTTTGGCAAACAACTTTTAGCGAAATGTAAGCTTACGTCGGTCTTGCATTGCATGCTTAATTGTGTAAGCGCAAAACAAGCCAAAATTAGACTTGTCGTAAGCTTACATGCTATCTGGGACACCTTGATGTAACGTTTTACGGCATACGCATCGTTAGCTCATTTTTGGATATCATAGAAGAATGATGGAATTTTTGACACTTATAACGCCGCGAAGGTCGTGGTACGTAAATTCTTACGGGTAAGTTGTAAAAACCAATCGTTACCTTACTAGGTAAACTAAGTGTGAAATATACATTTTATTGCCTTGGAAAAAGCGTAGAGTGATGGGTGGGTGATCTTATCAATAATCTGGGTGTGTACAAAATACCAAAATTTAAAAACATATTGGTAGTACATATTTTGTATTCCCTTAATTGTACAACACTCCCAACAAAATGGACGAGCTCTATCCATGGGCATGTCTGGGCCCAAATCCTAAGGGCGCTTTTTGTAATCTTTATCATGTGTATGATAACATGCATAATCTCCAGTTAAATGAAAAATTAGCGAAGCACTAAATTCATATATAATTGATTTTTCAATAAATTATTAATTATCATTGTTAGCTGTTTAGTATCCGATTAAAATCATACATCAATAAAATTTCTAAATTAAAATTCAAGGGAAAAAACAAGTGAACCTTGATGTAAAGTTTTACGGCACACAGGTTTGCTCATTTTTGGATCTCATAGAAGAATGATGGAATGTTTAGCACTTAAAACAACGCGAAGGTGGTGGTACGTAAATTCTTACGGTTAAGCTGTAAAAAGCATTTTTACCTTACTAGGTAAACTATGTTGTTTGAAACATACATTTTATTGCCTTGGCAAAAGCATAGTATGATGGGTGAGTGATGTTATCAATAATCTGGGTGTGCACACGATACCAAAATTTTAAAAGATCTTGGTAGTACATATTTTGTATTCCATTGATTGTACAACACTCTCAACAAAATGGACAAGCTCTATCCATGGGCATATCTGGACCCAAATCCTAAGGGTGCTTTCTGGACCCTTTTCAGGAAATGAGCCACTTTTAGTTTCGCTAACATTTTACTAATTATTCATTTTTAGTTGATTTTAAAAGAACTTGATTTCATTTTTTCCTACAAACTGTGTGGAGACTTCGGAGATGCCAGGGAGGCATAGCTCTCTACAACACCACCGTTATACTCATGTCTCTTAGTCATATTCAAAATTTTTTGAAAATTTACTTTTGAGACATGCAGTTCTGCCACCTATGCAAAGTGCACAACTTAACTACGACTTTCAACAGCAGAGCTCATAATTTAAAAAATTTGTTTTTACAAACTGAATTTAAAATCTAAAACAAACATTAGGTTAGTAAAAAAATAGTATATTAAAGTAACTTTACAACAGATTCTTAAATATATTAATTTATATATACGAATATTTTGCACTTAACAGTACCTACAACTAGGATTGCAAAATTTACATATAAATCATGTACCATAAAATTATAACTTATTCGAATTAAAATCTATTTTTATAATGTCCCGTAGCTGCCAAAAGCTGGCCATTAATACTATATTTCGTTACTCAAAACTGATGCCATTTGTTCAGTTTATATACAATGTCTCAACAGTCTTTAAAAAATAAATGAGAATATAATACTAAAAGATGATTTGTGCAAGTAATGTTAGCATACAAAAATAAATATGAATTTTTAAAAAGGAATGTGAATTAAAACAAAAGATACTACAGCACAATATGGACGGATAAGGTGTATACAAAGTTCTCAACATAACAAAGACTATTTAGTGAATCCAAATAGTCTTTATTATGATGACAGAATAATTATATATTTATTTTTCAGTCTCCCCAGGAAATACATTACAAATCATTTTTTTCCGATGCCCTTAAATTTGTATGAAATGCCTAAAAATCTTAAGTGGGCGACATATGTATTTCCTGGGCCATATCCTAAAACCTATCTTTGCTGCCTCCCATATCAGGGTCAGTTAAGTAGTGTAAATCTTGCAATTCTTGAAATTTTTCGTGGTCCCTTATATGAGCATAATTTGCAGACAGGCACATTAAATAATGAATCTACAAACAGTTAATTGATTAATTATTTATACATAACTTAACCACATACCAAACTTAATATAATCAAGACTGTGGCAGCTGTTGCTAATATAAACAAAAGTTCTGCTTTATCTACATAATCACCGCAAAAGAGCTTAATCTCATTTTCTCCACAAACTTTCATATGGTCTTGAAGTGTTCCTTTTGGAAACAGGAAATCTGAAATTAAACATATTAATAAACAAAACACTCAAATTAATATTCTTACAAAATTGTGTGAAATCAATACAATCTAGTAAGTCTTTAACTCGTGGGTTATCACACATATTCCAAAAAATGGTAAACACAAATGTAATTATTACTAGAAAACAAAACATTAAAATCCATGCAATTTGTAATATATATGTTACAGTCATAAACTAAAAAAAAAAAAAATTGTTATTGAGTCACCCAACATAAGCACATACAATTGCACAGCTAATTCGTCCTCCAACTCTAGATCTCCAAGCTCTATATACTTTTCGTCTAGTAGCTCCAGTTGCTAAACAACCAACTGTTAAAATCATACAGCCTAAAGCTCCCATGCAAGCTCCTATTATAACAAATGTCATTTGTATTGCATCAATCCTAAGAATTTAAAGTGATAATTTCTTTGATACATATAATACTAAAACATACCAGTAGAGCCGAACTTTAAATACCTGCTCAAACATAAGCATGGATAACGTGGCACCTTTAAATAAAGTCCAACAAAATACAACCACTCCCAATGTGCACATGATAGTTGCAACAAGAGTTGCATATGGAATGCGAGTAAGGCATGCATCACAGGTACCTACAGACAAAATAAATTATAAATATAGCAAAAAATATCCAAAAGAAATATAAGCATTTTTACCTCTTTTTTTTCTGTTAGAACTTTGAATTGAATATTGAGAAAACTGACCTAAACTGTTTTGTGAATTAGATAAAAAAGATGTTTCTTGTAAAGTGAGTTGGGTTCCTGCCATGTTATAAACAATATTGTTAATTATTTTTATCTCTAATTGATAATGACTAATGTTAATATTAATATGATCAAATTACCACACCTACCTGATAGATTAGATAAATGAGATAAAATATGTATTTTTTTAACAGGTTTCTATAAATATAACGGTAATGTACATACGTACCCATCTTATTTAATTATTTATTCAGTATCTAGTGTAGTTAATGAAAAGTCATGATTTTGTAAGAAACTTGTTGCATACTATTGGAATGAATGATTACAATTGTAACAAAGAAGTTTTACTTTTAACAATATTGGCTTCTTTATTTATTTCATTATAATTAAAGAACTTTAAAAAAAGATGGAGTTATAACAGAAAGTTAGTAGTTTAAACGTATTACAAAATCAACTTACGCTATCAGAACTACTTAAAAGTTTTATATCTATTGTACTCGAAATCAACATTTAATTTATTATTTTATCCGTGTAACCCCATTGAATTTCTAGTAAGACAATAATAAAACCTAATGATTTATGTAACACATATAATTAATATAAAGAAGACATGCATTAATAATATGGCGCAAATGATGTTACGTTATGGATACTATGTTGTAATAAACATATTAACAAAACACAGTGAATTTGCACAACATAATATTAACTACATAAACATTTAATAGTGATTTATATTACAAGAGCGGAAAACGCGTTATAACGTGACGAGCGATAATGCGGACGAGGCCACAGGCCGAGAGCTGAATGGAATGGAACAAGTCACGCTATAGCTTTCAGCTCGAGTACTAAACATAAAACAGCGTTTATGTGCTGATTTAATAAAAATTTTATAAAGCCTTTAAAAAGTAAAGTTTTTGGCCAATAAAATTAGGTTGGTGCGTCTGTTAGCGTGCCTTCTACACAGAGAGGTGTAATTATATACAGTCGGTCATAAAAGTATTCATACACCTTCCAAATTGCATGAATAGGCCATACTATTGACATCAAAGCAATACAAAGTACATTAAAAGAGATATTGATGCATAAACGTCCATTTTTATTTAAAAACAGCAGTGTAAAATAAAATTTCATTTGCATATTTCATTTTTAACGTATTAGTATGAAATAAAATTATTTATCTATCACGGGAGTTATGTATGTTAATAACCTAGGGCAACTTAATCCCTCGGGACTAACGTCCCTCGGGATTGCAATCCGTTGCCCTCGGTAATTAACACACCCATAACTCCCGTAATAAACAGGTATGGAAAAACATTATTGCGGGTGTGACTTATAATAAGCTAGAAAGAAACCCAATAAGCATTATATGAGTGTGAGAGAGAGACATAACTTTACCGATGTTGCCACTTGTACATATTTGCATGTAGGCACAAAATATGAACTACTTAAGTCTCCTTCAATCCAGCTTCAGCATTTCTAACGAAACCAAAGCAATTAAGATGATGTTGAAGAGTCGAGTGTTCTTTGAAACTATTAAGTAAATAATAATAATTTTTAATTACATATTAACTTTGAACTTGTTCGTTCATAACAAAAACTTATAATTTATTAAATAAATACTTTACACTTAAACATTAATAGATAATCCTCAAACATCGAAAATTTATTGTAATTGCGAATTTATGACACGGTTCGATTACTACTCGTAAGAAGAACCAAGAAGAAACTTACGAGAGCTACAAACAAGAACATTAACATTTACATTGATAGTATAACTTAAGTTTAAGGTTTATCTTTAGCATTATAATTCTCATTGAAAAACCAACTATTTTTAAAAATGAACAGAATAAACTTTTTTCAAAACTCTACTTTATAAGATTTTCGAAAAGACCTCCACCTTTCGCAAGGCAGTAACCCAATCTGTAATAAAATTCAGCTCGGGTGTTTTCTAACATTTCTTGGGCGATGCTCTTTAAAGAGTCTGTAATTTTGACACGACGTTCGTCCAAATTGTTAGTACGTTTATGCCTGTGCCCATAAATTTGCTAGGATACGTATCCCCAAACAAGAAAGTCGTTCGGCGCGATACCAGGTGAGCGAGGAGGATATTTAATAGTACCTTTTCCACTAATAATACGGTTAGGAAACCTAGTTTCCAAAAACTGTCGAACTCTCATTGCAGTATTAGCAGAACAGCCATCTTCTTGATACCAAATGCCAGGAAAATTTATACTGAGGCGTTGAACAGCTGGAACTATCTGGTTTCTCAACAGTTCTAAATATTTGTCCGTATTCAAGTTTCCGTTGATAAAAAATGGAACAATTATGGAATTGCCTAAAATTCCTGCCCACACATTAACTTTTTTTTGGTATTGTGTCCGGAAAGGAATATCTACTAATGTGTTTGATTTCCCGAGAGTAACCAACAGCGACAGACGGATTGTGATGGCCATGTAGTTTAAAAGAACACTCGTCGGTAAACAAAATATTTTCAATAAATCTTGCGTTTTCATTAATTTCGATTTCGATTCATCATATTTTCACTAGATTTCATACGCTTTTGATGATCTTCTGGAAAAATTTCTTGTGTAGTTTGCAACTTATAGCAATGGTATTTAATCCTTTTATTGCGAACTGTTCTTGGTTCAATATTCATTTCTTCGGCAATTTTTGTACTATTGCACGGGAAATTAGTTTCTGCAATTTCTTGAAGTTCGCGCTCTTCGTTTAAG
The DNA here is from genome assembly GCA_036346205.1 of Vesta saturnalis. Lineage (NCBI taxonomy): Eukaryota > Metazoa > Arthropoda > Insecta > Coleoptera > Lampyridae > Vesta > Vesta saturnalis. The sequence continues at coordinate 4,709,986 of JARFJB010000002.1, forward strand.
TTACGACCAGGATGCTCACCATCAGTACCATCAATGCTACTGCATTTCCTACAATTATGTAAACATCCACATCTTTCAAATTTACAAAGAGTACGCATAATCGTACTTTCTGATGGAATTGGCCTGTTTTCAAAGGAAAAAGCAAACCTACTTATTATTTCTTGTACAGTGCTTCCTGAATAATCCCACTTAATAATCTGTATTTTTTCTTCAGTGGAATACATGAGTATTGTGCCGGACTTGCAAAAACACTGATTTTCAATTCTCATTGAAACTAGCCTACTCAAAAGACGCATGTGTGGCATCAGCGCTTTTAGTTTGTTGTGTATTCTATCTCACTTAGCACGTGAACTGATTGTACTGTCTTTGTTTTACTTATTATAAGTCAGATCTGCGATAATATTTTTCCATGCCAGTATAAATAACTATAACAGAAAAGACATTATATAAAAAAAAGCGTCGTGACAAAAAAGTTGATACAGACATGCAAGTTAGCGAGAGACATCTATCCGAATCTATTACATTTAGAAATATCGTAAACAAAAATCTAGTGTGCGCTTGTCAGTACAAGTAACAGTGAGAGAATATATTTTTTGTAATCGTTACTTTTAATACATAAAGAGAAAAGTGGTATATAACTAAATATATAAACTTTTTTATTTATGTATTTAATTTGACATTTGTCAACAAATATTTCAAAATTTAATTTTTTTCTAATTTTATGTGAACGATTACAAAAATGTATTCAACACGTGCGCTGTCACCTTTTTGGTGCTCGGCCATATATTTTATCCCTCGGCTACGCCTCGGGTAAAAAAGAACAGCCTCGCACCAAGAAATGTGTAAACAGCGCACTAGTTGCGAAATCTACTATTCTCTATGACTATTAAATAATCTAGGCATTCTTTGAAAGCATCATATATAATAATTATATTAATTCTACACGCCCTTTGTATTCTCAACTGGAATCCACGACCTGAACACCAATCATATTGTTGCATTTGTGGAATACAATGGGCGCAAATTAATCAAATCAATCACATCCCCTTAGCAATGCATCGTCTTCTAGCAATCGGTAAATAAGTTCAAATTGTACGACGCCGTTATTAAATTTACGCAGTTTGTCTTTCATTCTTTTCAAAATGAATTCGGATGGCGAAAGCAGCATTAGTGTAACATGTAGACCGCCTGATATACTGCAAGCGGCAAAATCCACAGTAAATAATTTGTTACCCGAAAAATCAACGAAACAATATAAAGAAACGTATGACAGATTTATGAAATGGAGAAGTATTAATAAGGTAAATTCGTTTTCTGAGAACGTTCTATTAGCATGCTTTACACAACTTTCTGAAAAATACAAATCTTCGTCCATGTGGAAAATATACTCAATGTTACGGAGTACATTAACCGTAAATAACGAAATAAATATAGAACATTATTCCAAACTGCGCGCTTTCCTGAAACGTCAGTCGGAACGCTATCGCGCGAAGAAATCCAAACCATTTACTCCTAACGAGATAAATAAATTTATTAGTGAAGCACCGGATAACATATATCTTGCAACAAAGGTAATAAATTTGCCAAGCGTTATTTTTATATAAAATATTTTTAAGGTTGCATTGATAATGGCCATAATGGGCGCATGTCGCAGTATGGAACTCCCTTCTATAAATATTGATGATATCCAAGATCTTGCATCAGCCTATTTAATTACGATACCAAATACGAAAACAAAAACTGTACAGATCTTTTTTTTAAACTACCAACATGGAAAATGCACTGTGCAAAACATTGGCATTAATAAATTTGGATTCATGGGAAAACAAATAGCCACTTATTTAAATTTGCCGAGTGCTGAATTATACACCGGACATACTTTTCGTAGGACTTCAGCTACTATATCAGTATATGCAGGGGAAGATATTACAGCCCTCAAAAGGCATGGCGGCTGGAAGAGCACATCAGTAGCTGAAGGGTACATAGAGGATTCCATGACCACTGCGAAGAAAATACTCCAATCAATAGAAATGGAGCCAACTACTTCTTCGAATATACTATCGAATAGTGCAATGGGTGCAGTAAATATGTCATAATTCAGGTCCACCAGTTGTGAACATTACTAATTGTAGTAACATTACAATCAATATTCACAAGAATTGATGTTTTTGATTGTATAATTATCTATTATTTCTGTTTAGTTATAAATTTTCAATGATGTAGTTCGCATAAATTGTATATTTTTTTAATAACTAAATATTTATAATAAAGTTTATTTATTATAAAGTTTTATTATTTGTAGTCATAGAGAAAGTATAGTCTTCTACCCTCGTATAATGAGCTGTTATTCACTTGGATAACCAGGCCACTCCTCGCTTCGCGAGTCGTAGCCAGGACTTTATCCTCGTGAATAACCGCTATCATTATACGCTCGTGGAAGAATATGCTATTCTATATTTCGACAATAGAATACCTCCGTTCTAACACTGAAAATAGTGTTAGAATGAGCTCATTCTAACATAAATGCTATAACAACGATCTCTGTTACAGTGGTAACTTTTTTTCCGTACACCAATTTGAGAATTTTACATACTCTTTTTCGTAGATTGTCTTAGATTTTAAGGATACTATATTTTTAACTGTGTTTTCGGCTATTTCCCGTAGTTCTGGTGGAGTTAGTGACTCTAGCACTTCTTGGTCAGATATTTTGAAGAATGTTATAATAAATTCAAATTCGAAACTTATTCAAAATTCCAAAGTTGACATTTGTTAAATGTCAGAGATGCCAACTTCAAAAAAATAAGAAGTTCCAGATGAATTCTTGTGAAATTTCAACATTACTTAATGGAAAACTATAAAAATAGAGTCAAAATATAGAAAATAGTATAAAACACACGCTGCAGAAGGCCTTTCCATTGATCGTCGATTTCTACAGTCGCCGCTACGCGGCTCGTGTACGAATTTTCGACTCGTGCTGGAATGAAGGTGTTCTGTAACTTGTGTTTTAATATACTATTTTGTAATTTGCTTCCATTTTGATTCATTAATAGACACATTAAGAAACGCGACGTCATCTCCGATGTCATTATAACCATCACGGGAATGGCAAAGGTAACTTGTCTGAATTTACTTCCGCAAACGTCAAAGAAAAATACGAACTTACGTACCAAAACTGCATGGGTTGGCACAAAGACCAACAGATCAGTTCATTTTCGGAGAATATTTTATTGGCATATTTCGGAGAAATTTCGAAAAAATTTAAGTCCACCACCCTCTGGAGTCAATATTCAATGTTAAAATCAATACTGACTATCAATGAAAATTTAAATATATCCACTTAAGTACTAAAGTAAGTTTAAAATACAATGTGTCTTATTTTTTTGGAGAAAGAATAAACATTGTAGTATAGTTTCTAAATTCGTTTTTAAATTAAAATTTGTTTGTTTTCTTTAAGGTTACTTGTATTGTGGGAATTATGGGTGCTTGCCGTAGACAGCAATTATATAAAATGAAGACTACGGATTTCAGTGATACTGGATCAATAGTTTTAATCGCAGTACCAGACACAAAAACCAAAATTACAAGGCTATTACCGGGAAATGGTACATAATTTAAAAAAAAATACGCTAATATTCGTCCGTCACATGCAAAAGAAAATCACTTGATTGTACTACCAGAAAGGCATTTGATTAACTATGTACTGTTAAAAACCAAAGTAAAATACAGAATTAAATAGATTTTTTAATTTTTTTTTTACACAATTGCATTGCGACGTGGACGCCTAAAAACTTATTATATACTAATTTGAAAGAAATTTCTCCCTCTCTTTCCTCTTACTGAGGAGTATTTAGTCCTCCTCAGACTCTTCGAGTGATTTTACATAAATGGTCATCTTCTTAATCTTCAATTGTCAATTATGAAATTATATTTAGTATGGACGCACTATCAAGTATGTTGCGCAAATGGTTACTAACGACATGTTTCTTTGTTGATCGCACACTATTAACGGTGCCTGATGATTACACTCATTTTTGTAAAATTTATCTACTAAGAAATACTAAGTACTAAGTACCAGAATACTTAAAAGAATTTATTCGAGAGGTCAAGACCTATAAAAGTGTGAATGTAGGAAAAATCCATTGTGACAATCGAGAAGAGTATACAAATATAAATTTCAAACAAAGGTGTAAAAACAAATAAATTGTATTAGACTCTACTATACCGCATAGTCCACAATTAAGCGGTAAGGCAGAGCGATTAAATCGAACATTGTTGGAAAAAGCGCAAGCTCTAATTTTCTATTCATCTCTAGGAAAAGAAATTTGGGGTAAAACTATTTACGTAGCAGCCTATTTATTAAAATAGAAGTCCGACAAATTCAGCAGAAAAGGCTGCTATAGAGTGTAGGACAAATATAAAACCTGATTTATCAAGATTACAAGTTTTTGGAACCACTGCATGAGCTAAAATTTTATTATTTTTTTTATATTATATTATATTATATTTGATTCAAGAACTAAAAAAAATTTATTTATTGGATATGTACCTAATCGTCTGTGGGATGCAATGTCAAAGAAAATGGTAATCCAAAGAGATGTAATATTAAAAAAAAAAACAGAAAATCTTAGTGACGGTAATACTGTCAAAATAGATGTAGCACATGGAAAAGAGGGATCACAAAATGAAGAAACGGAATAATCTTTTGGAAATAAACAAAATTTGACAAGTTCCAACGAAGCGTTATTAAGGGAAAGTTCAGAGATAGAAACCGAGTCAGAAGAAAGTCAAGATTAAGAAATCGTGCAATTGGGAGGAGATCAAAGTGAATCTAGAAGAAGTGCAAGGAAAATGAAGTTACCAGAAAAACTTAGACTGTGTACTGGATTTTGAAGAAGAAGTGTTGTTAACACTATCAAGAAGCAATTACTAGAACAGAAAAAAATCAGTGGAAAGATGGAATAAGTGAAGAGAAGGAATTGTTATTGAAGAACGAAACGTGGACTATTACATAGGTGCAACAGTAGTGTAGAACAAATGCATTAGTATTCACTATGTGTTTACTGTTGAATTATATAAGACATCGCTAATTAATCAAATAGTCAGGGAGGTATAACAGAATTATCAATTAATAGTGTTTTATTTTTATTTCCTTCAAACTACTAAACAGACAGTTTCCTTAACCAACAAAAATCGGTATTACTGAATTTATATATCATCCAGGCATGGGTTTAACGTTTGAAGTATGGTATATACGATACGAAGAACTTTTCACAGTGGACGCTAAATAACTGGACGACTCGGCTATAGTCAGACTTTTACTACGTAAATTAAACACGCAGTGCCATGAACAATGCCTAGACTATATTCTACCGAGACTCACAAGTAATGTTTGGAAGAAAAACTCATTTTTATTTAAAAGTAGCAGTCTAAGTAAAATATTTAACAGAAAGAACGTATTATATACAAAAAACGTCGTCGCAAAAATATTCATACAGGCACCCAAGTTATCGAGAGACGTCTATCCGAATCTACTGCATTTAGAAATACCGTAAACAAAAAATGTAGTGAACGCTAGCCAGTACAAATAACAACGAGGGAATGTATTTTCTGTAAATAATAACGTTTATTAATGAAAATGGATAGAAAATTAAAACAAACAAGCGTGGAACTAAAAATGTAAATATAAAATTACGAAATAATAATAAAAGTTATAGTGAAATTACTCAAACAGTAAATAAGGCACGTGCAACAGTACAGTCAATTCTTACAAGGTGGGAACAGACTGGAACCGTAGCTAATAAAAACAGATCTGGGCGTCCAAGATCATGGAATATCCGAGAAATCCAGGGTGTAATACGTCCCGTTAAAAATCCAAGAAAAAGTGCTCCAGAGATAGCCACAGACGTTGCATTGCAAACAGGAAAACTATTCATCCCGAAAATGTACGCAGAATATTGCGTTCGAACGGGTACCATGGAAGAACACCACGATATAAACCTTTTGGATCCAAAATAAATATTCAAAAATGAATTCCATCTTAAATATAAGGACGAGGATTATGAATTTTGGAAACGCTGATTATTGACAGATGAGAGTAGCAACTTTTCTATCTATGAAAGTGACGGTAGGGGGCAAATTTGGCGTAAAGCAAACACGGAACTTAGCAAGGAGAATTTAGTAGCGGCAGTGAAGCACAGTGGAGGGAATGACATTGTTTGGGGCACAATGGCTACAGGTGGAGTGGAAAATCTCAGTTTTATTGAAGGTATGGATCATCGAAATACCTTGATATTTTGCGTCATAAATTATTGTCCAGTGTTCAACGATTAGAACTTAGTGATGCTTGGATATTTCAGCAAGACAATGATCCGAAACAAACCGCTTTTGATGGGAGACGCTGGTTGCTATATAATGTACCCATGCAACTAGATCATCCTCCACAGTAACCGCATTTAAGTCCTATTTAACGTTTGTGAGGAATTAGATAGACGAATTCGAGTAGTCATACAGGGCCGGTTCTGGTTCAGATTAATGTTACTCGCTGTGTGCTGGTAACCTTGGACAATCCTTTGAAGAACAGGTTGTCTATGCTAAAAAGTAGGTCAAGGTTAAATGGTTCTTGTATTGACTAATTTGAGCCAAAGTTGAATAGTTTTCTAAACTAAAAAAAAAGTAGGTCAAGGTAGTATTTGACAAATTGAAACATGTTCTGATAGGTACTCAAGTCAAGGACACAGATTTACTATATAAACCGTTGTGTGGTGTGTTGAAATCACTCAGTTAGCAACTTGTAATTATTAAACATGGAATTAGCAGGGTTAAATCAAAGCACCTATAGCAAACCCCAAATATGTGACCTCGACATATCTAAAAAGTATAAAGTGATAGATCTGGCTGAAATAAATACTAAGTACGGTGAACGTGTAGTGATGGAAAAAGCTTATTTTAAAGGTGCATTATCTCAGCGCTTTTACGAGTATTTCAAAGAAAAACCCCGCATAGAAGAATTTAAAACGTTACTAAATACGAAGGATGTGTTCATAAGTAGTTTACGTGCAGGTGGAAAAATAACAAACATAACATTTTGCTTTTAATAGTGGTGCTACAACTCCACCATATGTAAATTACGCATGCTTTAACCAGACTCATTTCTTAAACAGTGTCTAGCCGTAGTGCAAGTGTGATCAAGTAAAGTAGTTATCTAATTGTAATGCAAGCAGCAATAAAGTCATTTCTGAAACGATCAAAACTCAAGAGGTTTACCGTTATATTTGAATACCACACCTAGTTAGCATAGGCTGCAACGGAATGTTGCAATCCAACGATTTGGAAAACGGTTTTCTAGTTAATTCCTCACTGCAAAGTATTATGGACAAGACTGAAAAAATATTTGGAAGATGTTTTTCAGGAATGTCTATATTTATATTTTAGAAAAGCTAAGAAAGAGCTGCAGCTGATGGTTGCCAAGACAACTATGATTCCCATTTAAAAAAATCCAAGTTTATATTGCTTCTCAAAAACCACACCCCCTAGAAAAATTCTAGGCACGTTAGTGAATTCGGCACTTCGCAATATATAAGTACCGTTGACGAAATATCGCAGTATATATAATAGTATTAAGCGAGATAGAAGAGCTTGAAAGTAATGTAGAAATATCGACGTTTGGTTATAAGTCGGAAAGAAAAGAAGATATTAAATTTTCGATTTTGCCATGAAATCTAGGTCAACAAATAGTACGTGAATGTAAAAACAGCAAACTTCTACTACCTTTGATAATAACAAAGATCTTTAAAAAACAACTGAAACAACGAAATCGGGAAATACTGTACATCTGAATTCTGAGTATTATCCGTATGAAGCAATGCGTGATCAATGCATCAGTGATAACCAATACATACCTGCCTATCACAATTTTTTGAAGTTTAGATGTGATAACGATTAAGATGCATTATTTAACTATTCCGAATTCAAGTCACGTCCAGTATTTGTAATTAACCGCTCTAAACAAAATTAATCCTTACAAAACTCAAGAGTAGACATCAAATTGGAAATGGAATCTCTAACACCTTTCGATAATGGAGCATAGCATAGCATCGAATGCTAAACCGAGGGCAATACAGTAGTGCAGGGAATCAAGTTTGTAAGTACTTAAACAAGTTTTACGAAGTTATTCGAAAATGTCAGTTAAAAGTAGAACATCCGTTTTTAGATACAAATCTGAGTATTCCTCCAACGGTTTAGTTAAGTTTGTACACTTTTCTAAAATACTTTCTAAGTCGGCATAAATTACAAATGGTACCTTTTCCTGGAACGCACAATGTTTGAACTGCAAAAGCATTTCTGCTTTGGTAGGTAACCTAGCAGAGCATCGATTAAGTTGATGACAGTGAGTGGCATGTTTTTGTAGGTGATCTGAAGAAAAATGGTTTAAACATAGGCAACAAGTAAATTTCTTGTGCTCCTTATTCGATAGTTGTTTAGAAAAAAGGACTGACATATTTGTCATCCATGCGTAATGGTAAACAGTATTATTTTTTTTATTAATAACATCTGCAAAAGAACCAGCGGCATGATAATTAGCAGAAATTACTAAAAGACACTATTTTGATTTTAACTTAATACAAATGGTAATATACCTTTCCCTTAATACAAAACTAATGAACGGAGAGGTTGTTTAATTTTTCATATCGTTTTACATCATGTAGTTAAATGGGAAGGTAAATTGAATCATACTTTAAAACATCTCTGAAATGGGAATAACTGTAAACTATCCGTATTGTGTCATCTCTGAAATGGGGATAACTGTGAACTCTATCTGTATTGTGTTGCATAGGATATAATACCGAAAGAACAGCCCACAGGACGCAATACTCATCATCAGTTTTAACATTCACTATCGCATGCTTTACTGCTATGCAGTAAGGAACTTGAACGTAAGTTGAAAGACCACCTCTAAATAGATAATAGCTATTAATATTCACCTTTAAATGTAAACTTTTGTGTAATGACTAACCGGAACCCTTTACAAAAAACTCGTCTAATTTTTTTTTGTAATTTACAATAAACGTTTTTATTATACCACTCACGTAAATTGGTAGCAAAATCAATGACATAATTTTTAACTCCATAATACGATTTTGAGGTTGAATAAAATTCCAGGCTAAAACAACATTCACCTTCAGCATGGTCTGGATTAACATTAATTTAAACTTTGGTGCAAAACTATTGTATGTATTTTGTAAAAAATGATGTTTGCTATATTGACTATAATTTATGTAAGTAACGTACCATTAAAACAAATCTAGAGAGTACCAACCGAATTTGCGTGTACGTTCTTTAGTGACTAACAATTACACTACCTGTTTTGCACTGAACGTTTTTTAACCGTTTTAGTCTTACAAGATAAAACTTGAACAACGATAGATTGCTTTCGAGCTTAAGCAGATTTGCATTTTCCTCTAAATACATTTTATTTTGAATTATATCTTGCAATAGCTTAATATTAGTGTTAATTACACGGATGTGCTTTACAAATTCATGTTTTGTTTTCAACAATGGAATAATACTTCTTGTTAAATTAACATCACTACTACTTAGCATAACCTTACTCATAGTTACCTTCAAAACTGTATCCAACAATGTAAAAATGTGAAGCACACACACACTTGTTGTGTAACTGCCGATTACGCAATAATGAACTTTTAGCAAATATTTTATTTATGGTAACTAATATCTAAATTAATAATTTAAGCAACTATAAAAGTACTTTACTTTTACAATTAAAATTCTCGTCACGATTACAACATACTGATTGGCATAAAACTACTCTTTATCCACTTATATAGGCATATAAACCGCATTTAAGGTCAAATATTACAAACTGATTATATAACTTGTATTTGACTGTAAAAAAATTATAGATATAAATAGATCAAAGCTATAAGGAAATATAGCATTGCAAGTAATACATACATTGATAAGGTTACTAGGAAAGTTTTTCACGAGACAGATGTCTATCGTAAACGCTTAGAGTAATTTTGAGTTTTTTATCAATTCTCGAGGGGTCAATGATCCTCAAAATTGTTAAAAAATGCCAAAAATGTTTGTGGCCATTGACCTTTCAAACAATTGTGTTTTTGGGCAACATTGACCTTAAAAATAATTGGGGCGAATAACCGAAGCGTTGTGATTGTTGACCTGAGATTGTACGGTCATTGACCCCTCCATAAATGTCATTGACTTGTCCAACATTGAGGTCAACTAACTCAGAAATTTAGGTTGTGGACCCACAAAAATTGACCCAAATTTGGGATGTATGCCTCCTTCAAGCTATATGTTTGGTTTGTGCATGTATAACATATTGGTACCATATTTTACTTTTACGAACTTTGCCTTTGTTAGGGTGATTGACATTTACTCCTGTTACTTATCATTATTGCGGAATACTTTTACACCTTCAGATTACGTTGCAATAGTATTCACATCAACATCATTTCATTGTCTTTGATTATGTCAGACAGACGCATACATTGCATTTTGTTTATTATCTTTACTGGCGTTTACCAAGAATATATATTAACACTTGTTCTTAACATTGCTGAGATTATAGGAATTATTTTTTCACGTCTAGACCTGTTAATTTTAGATTATGTTACATTTATTAGTTCATATACTTTTCTCCCGTTAACTAGAATCTTACACAGGTATTTCATTCTTGTGGGAATTTTTTTTGCGTCAGTTCATCGTACTAACCACTTTTTCTTGTCAATTTAGTTAACGTTGCCGGATTTACGTGTATAAAATTTTATTTCAACATTCAGTCGTTACTTAGATATATAGTAACAATTATTTAAAATGGCATCAGACAGGACATATTAGTGCAGTCAGACAGCAATGGGGCATTTTAACACCAGCGGTGGTGGATGACATATCCGTTATACCAATCAGGAATAGTGATGTTGAGGATGATCTATCCCTATATTTTAAAAAGTAAGTGTACGTTACTTAATCCATAGTTCTTATTTAGTGATTTGTTTATTGATAAATCCATCAATAGTCATTCCATTATTATTTTTAGCATCACGTCTGCAACGACAGTGATAGCAACCCCACCACTACAATATGTAGGGGAGAAATTGGCGGTAATTGAATCACGCCTAAGGAGGCTAAAACATATAAGACCCAGGGCACTCCCACTACCTTGGAACAGATTAAAATTAAATGTGAGGTGGTTGCGCCAAATTTTAGACCTGTATATATATATATATATATATATATATATATATATATATATATAATACACACAGTGAAGTGTCGGAAGTGTCCCGTGTGGAGAGGCTAACTGCTGAATTAGCAGAAGCCGAAAATATCTTAGAGAAAATAAGACGGAATATAATTAATGCTGAAAACGTCTTACAGACACTAGACAATTTAGATGTGTAAGGTAGTTTTTTAGTTTAATTTTAGTATGTTGTGTTAGAGTAAGTAGTATATTTTTTTATACATTTGAACTTTTGTCTTTTTTATTTATAACGAAACTTCGTCCCATACAATACAGTTTAAAAGTGTGAAAAGAATGTGACAGTTTACCATTTTACTATTATATATATATATACATATATATATATATATATATATATATATATATATATATATATATATATATATATATATATATATATATTGATGACGTTTACATTTACAGTATTGCCAGATTGATCGGGAAATATTTAATTTCCCAGCAAATAATATTTCTTATTCAACCAAAAATAAACTTTAATTACTGAATTGTTGGTTGCATAAATAATGGCACATATAATCGTAACTGTTCTCACATTTTTTCGATAAGTAAATAAATAAATAAATAAACAAGTAAATAATTAAATGATTTATTTACAGATAGGTACAGGTACAGGAGTAACCAGTAATGCCTCGTGCCACATATTCAAGCAGTCATTCTCACTGTTATCACCCCTACCAATATGCCTATTGTAATAATTTTTTGTTATGCCCCAAATTAGTTCAATAGAGTTGAATATGCAATGGTAAGGAGGAAGATGTAAGGCTTTGTGTCCATACTGTTCCACCAGTTCGTCCACTACATATTTTTTTGGGTGGTTTGTTTGTAAAAAAGAGTTGTGTTTAATAATTAATGTAAACACTGTTTATTTATGTCCTTACTGAGAGACAATATGCAAAAGTTCGGTTTTAAATATCATATTTGTATAGGGGATGTTTTTAGTTGTCAACCACTCCTTAACAGCGCGTTTTCTCCAATAACATGCTGAAATAACATGCATTATCTAGTATAATCAGGGAAGGATTCTGTTGGTTCTGCAACAAGTGATATTCGAACCATTTCAAGAAGTTTTCCTGGTTCATTTCCCGATGATAATCGCCAAGTTTACTTTTTGAACAAAATATTGCTTCACAACCGTCAATAAATCCATTTTCGCTCCCTGGATGAAATATAATATATCTAAAAAGGAATTTGGTCTAAATTTTAGTTTCAAAACTTATTTGAGTACAACCTTTTGCCATCTGTTTTAGTAGTTTTAACACTCTTTAGATTTTCATTTTGCCAAGAACGACCGATAGTTCCATTTTGAAATATCCAGGTCTCATCAAGGAATACAAACTGGTAGAGAACATCATTCTTAATATGAAAATGTAAACTTTCACCAATATCACCCCTAATAAAATACTTATCTTTTTTGGGTTTTTTAATGGTGTATTTTAAATTATACAATCTAAACGTTTCGATAACACTTACAGTTATCTTCGTCAGTAGTAATATTCGTTAAAAATTGTTAAAGATGTAAACAATTTTGTCAAACTTGAAAAATTAAAACATTATGTTTTAACCTTTCAACTTTGACAAAATTGTTTACAACATCTTTAACATCATCCTTGGCTTATTTATATCATCTTAGGAATTCCATTCTTTTCAAAGCCACATTCGGTAGTTCCATGAGTCCACGTCGTGGATTATCCTTTATCCATTTAAATCCAAGTTCTTTGAGCAATCTGCTCAAAGAAGTGGTACTGCGATTGAATTTTTTAATTGGGACCACAGGGATTGAATAGTTATGAGTTGTTCTGAAACCGTTTTTATTATATTAAAGTCTTTAATGATAAATATAATAACGAATTCAATTTTATAAAAGACAATAGTAAAATGCACATTAGCCGTTATTACTTACTTCTTTGGTACACATTATAAATAGTATCACGAATACCCTACTTGTATTTAATGTTGCTGTGTTTGTAAGTCGCTTAGAATAGCAACGACCTTTGTTTGACGACTTTAACTTCTTGTTTTTCTCTGCTTGAGAGATTCTGCTTACTGTCCTTAAACTGACATTTAGAGCAACTGCTACACGCTATAATAAAATACTCTTACAGTACAATTATTTTATATGTATTATCCAAATTTTACCTCTCGAACAGCATTTAAGGGCAACAGTGGCCCATCATTATCCCTTTCTCGAAATAGCTAATTAATGACGCCACGAGTTCTTTGCATCGACTATCCATTTGCTTGGGCATTTTGGCAACCGAAGAATGAAAATACAGATCTCGCTATTACAAATTGTTGACGACAAAAATCAATCAAATATGCCTGTCAGAATAATGTCATCCGTAACCTCAAAATATCGATTAATAAAAGACGGCAACACAGCACCATCTCTGACAGTGACTAGGTTTACGATGTTACTTGCTGGCCTGTTGATTAAAATTTTACATTGAGAGGCGTCTAAACCCAACAAAAACAAGCTTGTGGACGTACATTATTTTATCTCAAAAGTATTATATTAATTGCATTATCTTTAGAGTTGTTTTTTTTACAAATTTTATTACACAATTTGCGATCGAAACGTAGCCATGTAAGATATGGAAATGGGTCATTGACGACGTGCGCGCCACTTTGTTTGGGTTTAGTTATAACCTTATACACTATTTGTCATAGTTGTCAATTTTTAATATTAATTTTAGTTCTTTTTATTGTTAAATTTATTTCCGCTGATGATGATGACTACAACCGTAGTCGAAATATATGGAGAATTTTGCTACTTGTTGTTTTCAGTTTGATATAGATATATATATATATATATATATATATATATATATATATATATATATATATATATATATATATTGGACCACACACACACACACACACACACACACACACACACACACACACACACACACACACACACATAGGTATAGAAAGTCATGCAATCGACTTTTTTTTCACTATGTACTTCAAAAGTTAATATTAGGAGCAACATAATCTCAGATATTCGACATGTCATGCTTGACTCCAGTCCTACCCGTGTCATAACCAATCTCCGTTAGCGGCAGTTAGGCGGGGGTAGAAGAGGGAAAAAAATACGTTTTATCGGGAGTTTTCGTTGTAGTATCGATATGCCATAATTGATACCGGCCGTTTCCGAGTTATAACCAATCTTCGATAAACGAGTTTCGAATTTAAGTCTAAACAGTAGTTTAGTCCTATGATGAAACTGATTAGTAATAAGAAATGTAAATGTAAACTTTTATCGTACGCAGACTAAGCGGAAAGTACTAAAGTGGTACGAATTAAGACTGGAGAATGTAATACAAATTATAGGCACTCCTACTAAGGTACTTAACATTATACCGTACAGTTTACACCAGTAGAGGGTGAACCAATGTATAGAATCATACATTAGCCATATAAATTTGATTACTAGATAATGGAAAAACAATTACCAAAGTAGTGCAATTTATTTGGGAAAGAAATCATTCCTCTCTAGAAGATATATAGGTTTAATCAACTTACAATTACCATCATACCGTATATAAGAGTTTGTATTAATGATTGGCCAACGTGGAAGCGTACTGAACTTCAAAAAAGACAGCTATCCTTGACATTAGTTTACGCTCTAGTTGCTTACGAAAATAATAAAATAAAAATAAAAATGGCAGTATAGTTCAAACATTGTTGGCTAGGATTAAAGGTTCAAGACATCTTAAGTAAATGGCGCTCTTCCGACGAGAAGTTGGAGCATTCTAAAATTTCAAAAGCACCGTTCATATAAATTTAGGTTATGAACAATTTCCATTGTTTATTTTATGAAATAGTTTGTGGCCATTTTTTGAGTATGAATGCTCACATTACCAGTTATATTCGAAAAGACAATAACGAATGACAAGATTTTTGAAGAATAGAGAACTTTGGAAAAGACAGATGAAAAGTTACTAAGGAAAGTACGCAGTTTCATTGGGTAAAACAACAAGTGATACATACACCGTTACTAAATAATACAAGTTTATTGCTTCACGGTTTTAGTCTTAAACAACTCTGTTTCCTTTGCAGGAACAAAGCAGGGTGAAAGGTATGAAAATGCGAAGAGTTGGAAAACAGTGGTAATTCGGTAAATGAATAGCAAGGATAATAGTTAGGTAAACTGTTACTAATGATAAATAGAAAAAAATGGTCAGATGAAAAAAATCTAAATACGGAATATGCAAAGAGGTGTTCGTTAGGTTATTGGGGCGAAAGCAATAATCAGCAATAATGTAAATCTCTGATCTGATTTGGATCTGTTGAAGTTAGCTTTACTCTAATATTTCGTCCATACACGACTCGAATAAAATCTTACGAAGTTCGAATTTCAGCAACGAAGGTTAACCTCTATTCATTTATCAAACAAAAAGTACTTACGGCGACATCTATCGAGTAAAGCATGCGTTAAATGGAAATTCCCCAGCCTTAAGGGGGCGTAGGTGCTCTATTATTCGCTACTCAAATAAACTAATTATTGCTGTAGTTGTATTGCTTAAACCCACACAAAAGCCAACATGCACATTATTCAGTTTAGTGCTGTTTGTAATTTACTAAAAAAATAATGTAAAAGTTTATTTTAGATTACTGATTTAGCCCAATGCTAACCTACATCCATGAGTCACAGAATTTGGCTCTAGGTCATCGAGGCAACAAATTTTGCCGTGACCCTAACGAGTGACTGAATTCAGCTCTTGGCCATTGACGCAATCAGTTTTGCTTTGCCTCTAACGAAATCGGATTGTAAATATAGATTTTACGTAATATTCGGCCTAAATGCTAACCAACACTCATGGACTACAAAATTTAGTTGCTGATCAACGAGAGACTATTTTGCCGCGTCTCCAGCGAAATTGGTGTATAAACGAAGAGTGTGGATAATATTTAACCGAAATACTGACTAACACGTGACAAAATTAATGTATTACCCATCGAAGCAGTCAAGTTTGTCATGACCCCAACCAAATTAGCGTCTAAATACATATTTTGTGCCATATTCTGCATAAGCTTTGACCAGAGTCTATTTTGTTGTATCTCCAACGATATTGGTGTATAAACATAGCTTATGAGCAAAATTCAGCCCAAATACAGACCAAAAGGTTACAGAATTTAGGTCTTGTTATCGAGGCAATCAATTTCACGGTGCCTTCAACGAAATTGGTGTGCAAATATAGGTCTTGGACAATATTCGGCTTAAATGTTGAACGCCCACGTACTACAACATTTAGCTCTGGATCACGAGAGAATCCAATGTGCATGTATACAACAAAGTTGGTGTGTAAACTTAGATCTTGGTCAAAATACAACTCAAAACTAACCAACACGTGACTCTTGGTTATCCAGGCAATCAATTTTGCCGTAACCTTTATGAAATAGGTACGTAAATGTATATTTTGAGCAATATTCGGCGTAAATGCTAACCAACTCTCACGGACCTCAGAATTTAGTTCTTGATTTTAGAGAGCAATTAGTGTAGAAATATAAATGTTGGGCTGTATTCGGCCTAAATGCTGACCATATCACATATCACAGAATTAAGCTTTTGATCATCGAGAGAATCCATTTTGCCGCGCCCCCAACTAAATTTGTGAAAACATCGATTTTGGGCAAAATTTAGCCTAGGCTCAGTCTTACCTTGCGTCCGCCAAAAAGATCGATCATTTCCTGTTGTAAGTATGAATGGCTCAGATCTTAAGTTTTCAGACTCTATTACTCTGTTGGGAATGAATGTATCTTCAAATCTATCATGGGTTGACAGTAGTATAGCTACCGCACTTCTGATCCACTTTTGTCACTAGATTTGTCACCAGATCTAGAAAAAGTCACCAGAAAAGTCACTAGATTTCTAGGTTGGTAACATTGCCTATTTCAAGGGGTGCTAAGTCAAGGCCACATTGTTGGTAACCCTGTGAAGGGGTAGTAACCCTGCTAAGTCAAGGCCACGTGTTAGGTTGGTAACCCTGCTGATCATCATCATATTATATTTCTAGTCAAGGTCAAAAGTAGGTATTTAACAAGTTTAAGCATGTTGTAATATGTAGGACGCATATTTCTTATATAAATTACGCGTATAGGTATACGGATCCTAACTCACCGTGCACGTACGCGTTCCCCGTTTCAAGGTCACAGGTTAGTAACATTGCTTATTTCAAGGGTAGCAACCTGCTAAGTCCCCGCTTCAAGCTCACTAGAAAAGTTACTTGGTTTTTGATTATCCTGAAGGTCATTGCCCTCAGTCTCAAGCAAGTCTATGCATGTTTCAAGAGCACGCCCTATTCTGAGAAATCAAGAACAAAGGGTTGTTTAAAGTCTATGCTTTCAAGGCCACATGAGAGAACAAAGACGTTCTATTGTTTGGTTGAGCCATAGCTTCTGAAATTCTAGGAAATCAAGAACAAAGACGATGCATTGTCGACGGTTCAAAGTCTATGCTTTCAAGACCACATGAAAGAACAAAGACTATCTATTGTTCCGTTATTCTAAAAATAGATTGTTATCTCAATTCTAGGAAATCAATAACAAAGGCGACCCATTGTCAACGCTTCAAAGTCTATGCTTACAATTTTCAAGGTAAAAGAACAAAAGCGATTCATTCTTCTGGTCGAGTTATAAAAATAAATTGTTATCTCAATTTTGAGAAATCATGAACAAAGACGATGTATTGTTCAAAGTCTATGCTTATAATTTTCAAAGGTAAATGAACAAAGACGATTCATTGTTCCGGTTGATTTATAAAAATAGATTGTTATCTAAATACATCTCTTTCAAGAACAAAGGCAATCCATTGTCAACGATATAAAGTTTATGTTTATAAGGTCACACCTCTGATAACAAAGACGATCCATTATTCAGTTATTTTAAAATAGATTGTCATCTCAATTCTAGAAATCAAGAGCCCTGAGGTGCATGTTTCAAGGAATGCCACGCCCTCAAGTGAGCTAAACAGGTGGCCGTTCCCTAAACAGGTAGCCGTTTCCTAAAACAGGTAGCCGTTTCCTAAAAACAGGTAGCCGTTTCTAAACAGGGGTCCGTTTCCCAAAACAGATAGCTGTTTCGCAACATTTCTTAGAAATATAAAAGGTCAGGGTGAAAAGCTAAAAATAGAAATTGCAAGGTAATCATAAATCTAAGAATAGAATTTTCAAGGTCTACTCGACTTGAAGGTCACGACGATGATCTCATAAGCTATGCATAAAAAGTAGGTCATGAGTTCATTGAAGGTGAATACTCCACTTCAAGCTAAAATAGAAATTTCAATGTCACCATCCTCATCATATTACAAGGTCACTCTGCGGTCAAACGTTTGGGGAAATTTGTATGTCAAGGTCAGAAGCTAAAATGGAAACTGCAATGTCATCGTCATATTACAATTCTTAGAAGTCTAAAAATAGTGTGGTCAAAGGTTATTGATCTGTATATCATAGCTAAAATGGTCGGTTCATGTCCTCACTAAAAGGTGATCGCGTTACAGCTAAAAAGTATAGTGACAGCATCATCGTTGAAAGTAGCTTATGCGCGTAACCAGATATGTATGGTAATCAAAGAGATGGTTCATATCTGCACTAATGTAACATAGTGGGGGTCGTTTAGAGTAACAATATAAGGAAATAGTGTAATGGGTAGTGAGTGTTGTGTAAAACATGTGGATGGCATACGCTCAAGAGCAATGGACCAAAGCAACTGACCTGAGAACAGCGGTGGAACGCTTGAAGCAAGAATTTTCGGCATTAGTATTCGATGCCGAACATGAGGCGGTTTACGGGCGAGGTGATTATAGTGAGGCGGAGTGTAACATCCTAGTGAAAAAGTATGAAAAAGGAGTAACGATATGTGAAAAGTTTTTAAATTTAAAGGAAATATGTAGAACATGTTTTGTAGAAGAACTGAAAGCTGCGCAATTGCATCAGTTTTGCAACGATGTAAAAAAAAAAAAATGGACGGCATCTCCTGATGGTAGCAGTTCATCCTCATCAGATGCAGATTAGCCTATCAATACAATTATCAAAGTGCACTCTCCCCTCTAACATCATGATGCAGTAATATATAGGACAATTCCGGTGTCAACTATAATTCATAAGCGTTCTCGAATCAATAAAGATGGATCTATCTGCACTTTCTGTAAATCCTTCACGAACGTAAAAGACTTGGAGGTGGGTGCAAAATATAAAGTGATTGATATGAATACTATCAACACAAAGTATGGGAAACATATTATCATTGAAACTCAGAACTTTAAGTGCATACTTACCTTAGGATTGTATGAATAGTTCAAAAAGAAGATCGCATTGAAAAGTTTAAGCAATATCTGGTTGAGAATGACGCATTACCAGCGCCGGAACTGTAGGAAAGAAGACTAATTTAACATTTCTGTAAAAAAAAAAAATAATAACATATATATCTATGTATAATTGTTTGAAAATAAATTATATATTTTTTGTTGCAAAAAAAAAGAAAAAGTCTTCTATTTTGATTAAATGAAGGGTATATCATAATGAAGAGAGCTGCTATTGATGAGACTAAAAAAAATGTAGCGTATAATAATATGATGCCTGCAGCTATATTGGCTAAGCTCTTCAAGGTTAAGATTTATTGGTATATTACAATTCATACCAACCAATCTTCAAGGTTAAAATTTATTGACAAGGTATTGAGAAGGTATCATATTCCAGTTCTTATGTTAGACTCTTAAAGGTTCTTAGGAATAGCAAAATAAGCATTCTTAACCAATCACACATGTAACTGACTTTGTGCATGCTCGGTATTGCCCGGGTATCCTCGTGGAGTCTACCCTTCTATATAAGTTTAAATTTTATAATCCCATATCATTCGCTTCAACATCATGTTTTCTAAAAGTATATATATATATATATATATATATATATATATATATATATATATATATATATATATGTTAAAGCACTGTTTTTGCACATTAAAATCGCTTACGTATTTACAATTGTAATAGTGTGTGTAAACCAGAAAATCAGTTCTATTTGTTTAAATGTAGCATGTAGAAATACTGCACGATTGCATTAGCGCATATACAACAAGCTAACGAAGACAACCAGACAAATATAGAAAAGTAATGATTGTTATAATTGATGTGCAAGGATTCAAAACAGCAAGAAATATATTTACACCTAAGGAACTAGCGATATATAATGGAGAGCAGATTGCTCATTACGTATTCAAGCCTCCATTTCCATGGCACACCTTGGATAGTGAATTTCAAAAGCAAGCTAATTGGTTAATTCACAACCACCACTTTATCAAGTGGGAATATGGATATACTTGTCCACGTCTATTCCCTCGTATACTTAGTGATTGCATATCAACAACAGATGAGGTGTACGTTAAAGGACGAGAGAAAGCTGATTTTATTCAAAAATGTTTAAAACAAAGCATTACGGTGTTTGAAGAACAACATACTTTACCCAAACTTCATCCATGCTGTTTTTTTCATACACAAAACACTTGTCACTGCGCGTTGGCTCACGTATATCATTTATATGAAAAATTGTAGTGAAATTCTAATAAAGATTTATTAACTGACATATCTTATTCGCATGTATTACCTCAACGCTTTTATAAGTATTTCAAAGAAGAAGAAGAAGAAGAAGAACTAGATAATTTAAAATGTTATCTAAGAATAAACATTTGGATAATGAGAACCTAAACTGCTTTCGGTCTACCGGAAACAGATACCGCTTCTGAGAAACAGCTACCTGTTTTTTGAGAAACAGCTACCTGTTTTTTGAGAAACGGGTACCGGTTTTAGGTCTGTTTTTGAGCTGTTTTCGGAAACCGGGAAAGTTGTTTTGAGCTGTTTCTGCCTGTTGCTAGAAAATAGGGATCTGTTTTTGAGCTGACTACATCAAAGTTTATGCTATTCACATTTTCGGTCTTTACAATGTTCTACCGAACAAAATTTAAAAGAATATTTGATAAAGGTTATATACCAAATTGGTCTAGTGAACTTTTCAAGATTGTTAAAGTGCGTGTAAGGAATCCGGTCACGTACTTACTACAAGACAGGGACACCTATTTATAGACAGGAACTGCCAAAGGTTAAATATCCCGATGTGTATTTGGTGGAAAAGGTCATTTGACGTAAAAGAATAAAGTGTACGTAAAGTGGTTGGGATTAAAATAATATTCATGGATTGATGATGATAATGTAGTTTATAAGCATATTATTGTAAGGCAATAATCTCATTTATAATTCAATGAACAACAAGCACTTTGGAACACTTAAATTACTGTAGAAAGCATCACTATTGGTTTAATAACGGATATAAATGTCCTGCTTGTATAGGTACCGACTAGTATGAATATAACTTATTGTAATATAGTGTGTACTTAAGGAACTAACGTAGAATGTAATTTCTGTAAGAATAATAATAAAAGACCAATTGTAATTTGTATTATTTATTAATAATAAAACATACTGATACATAAATATTAGGCCTAAAGTGTTTATGTAGTCCTCAAATGGTCAACCTAAACTGCTTTCAGTCTACAGGAAGCAGATACCGCTTCTGAGAAACAGCTACCTGTTTTGAGAAACGGGTACCGGTTTTAGGTCTGTTTTGAGCTGTTTTCGGAAACCGGAAAGCTGTTTTGAGCTGTTTCTGCCTGTTGCTAGAAAAATAGGTATCTGTTTTGAGCTGACTGCATCAAAGTTTATGCTATTAAACAGGACAGAATTTGTCAAAATAAATGGATCTATCTGCATTGAACAGTAGCACTTTCTGTAAATCCTTCACGAACGTAAAAGACTTGGAGGTGTGTGCAAAATATAAAGTGATTATATGAATACCATCGACACAAAGTATGGTAAACATATTATCATTGAAACCCAGAACTTTAAGTCTATACTTCCCTTACAATTTTATGAATACTTCAAAAGAAGATCGCATTGAAAAGTTTAAACAATATCTGTCTGAGAATGACATGTAGATTACCAGCTCAGGAACTGTATGAAAGGCAACTAATTTAACATTTCTGTAAAAAAAAAATTATAATAACATATGTCTATGTATAATTGTTTGGAAATAAACTATGTATTTTTTACTACAAAAAATAAAATGTCTTCTATTTTTGATTAAATGAAGAGTAGGTACATCGTAATGAAGAGAGTTGCTTGGGTAAAGGACTGCCGAGTTATGATTTATTAATGGAAGCAATTGACAACGTTTACGTTACATATAATTGTACCATTGGCAAGATACAATTTTTTTTCACGCACAACTTTTGTATTTTCAAGAGACACCATCGTTCCTCGAGACTAGCGTGATTAGAGAAATTACACCTCAAGTGGAAGAAGAAGAAGAAGAAGAACATGTAGCGACTACGACCGACCCTTATTTTGAAAGGATGCATGTTTATAATAAAAAGGCTTCTCCGGGATTGCATGATTCAGTAAACTTGTATTGCTAGAAATGCTGAAAGCAATAAGAATGATAAGAAGAGAAAAAGAATTATTAAGTATTAACGAGAGGAAGAAAAGACTCGAGGTGTTAATCAGGGAAATGAAAAAATTTAGGGTAGATTTAGAGCTGTATGAGCTAAAAAGAAAATGATGCAACTTCGAGTGAATGTGCCATGAAAAGTATGAAATAAAGGTGCTTTAGTAAATAAGTAATTACAGTAGTGTATGTTATATTACATAAGGAAAAGGCACTTCATTTGAAAAAATAAAAGTGTGTGTAGGCATAGAAGAAAGAAAAAAGTGAAATTTAAAATGTTTCCGTATGGTTTTAATTGAATTTATATAATATATATATATATATATATATATATATATATATATATATATATATATATATATATATTAAACGAGTTTCTTATCATGATTTATTAAATTATACAAATTATGTAGGAAGAAATGACACATAAAGCTTATATATTTATATTTATTTATTTATAAATCACTAGTCCTTTACCCAAAAATTCCAATTTTTGGCATGTAGACTAAACAAGTAAGAGCGCAATAGATAGCAGTCCAAAAATTCTCAAAACTAAAAAAAAATGTGAAAAAAAATTTTCAAGTATTAATGACAAAGTTTGTAGTTAGTATGTACAGAAAAGTTGAAACTTGCACAAATGAATAAATCATAACACTTTAGTCCTTTACCCAAAAATGTTAATTTTTGGTATGTAGAGTAAACATGTAACAGCGCAAAAAATAGGAGTTTCAAATTCCAAAAATGTGGAAAAACTTTGAACTTCCAACTAGCGCTTTAAAATAAGTTTCCGTATGGTTTTAATTGAATTTATATAGATATATATATTAAACGAGTTTCTTATCATGATTTATTAAATTATCCAAATTATGTAGGAAGAAATGACCCATAAAACTTATATTACAAAGAAAGAAAGAAAAAGGTCAATAACATTATCCTGTTATATGAAATGTATGTCAGCATTTTTGTATGTGTCTATTTTAAAATAAATAAATACACTCTTTTTATAATATCAGATTAATTTTTAACTCAAAAATTTTGAATTTTTGTATATATGCTGAATAAATAACAGCGCAAAGGATAGCATTAAAATAAATTCAGAATATAAAAATTTCAAAACAGTCTTGTGAAAATAGTACATAAAGGTTGAAACTTGCGTACATTTATATCTATATTTATTTATAAATCAGTAGTCCTTTACCCAAAAATTCCAATTTTCGGCATGTAGACTAAACAAGTAAGAGCGCAAAAGATAGCACTCCAAAAATTCTCAAAACTAAAAGAATGTGAAAAATAAATTTTCAATTATTAATGACAAAGTTTGTAGTTTTGATATGTAAGTGAACGTTGTTAATTGCTTAATAAATCACAACTCGAAAGTCCTTTACCCAAAAATTCTGAATTTTCGTATATAGGTCCAATAAATTAGAGCGCCAATTATAGCAGTTTCGAAAATTTGTCAAAAAAAAATGTGATAAAAAATGTATGTTACCAATGATATATGTAAATATATGGTTTTAATCGCTTAATAAATCACAACTCGAAAGTCCTTTACCCAAAAATTCTGAAGACAGCTTTGAGTTTGAAAAAAAAAAAATGACAACATGACAAGAGCATCATAAATATGATAAGAAGAGAAAGAAAGAAACAATTATTAAGTATTGATGAGAGAAAGAAAAGACTGAAGGTGATAATCAAGAAAGTAAAAGCATTGAGGATAGATTTCTAATTATGTACCAAGAAATAACATTATAACCTTATCACATAAAAGTATGTTTAATAGTATCAAATAAAACCATATCAAATTATTTTCTTGTAAATTCTACAACTGCTGATATCACTAAACAGATCCAACTGTCAATTTTACGTTTCAGGTGTGAATACTTTATTTCATAAAATAAAATCATTAGTTTTAGTATTTAGAAAATTTTGGAACTGCTATATCTTTTGCACCTGTTATTTGTTCAGTCAATCTACAATAAATTCCTAATTTTTCACTCTTAATGATTAAACTGCTATGTAATTATCAATATAAAACTGTTACAAAAAAGAAGGTGAACAACATTATGAAATGTAGTAGTAAACAATAAATTATATGTTAATAAATATACTCTTTTTATCATAATTATATGTTAATAAATATACTCTTTTTATCATAACAGCTTAATGGTTAAGTTAAAAATCCTCAATTTTTGCGTGTAGAGAAAATAAATAACAGCGCAAAGGATACCAGTTAAATAAATTCGGAATTTTAAAATCTACAAATGATGTATTCAAACATTTACAAACTCCGTTTCAAAGTTGTAATGTAAATTGATGACATAAAAATAGAATGTTCGCTAAATGCTTAAAATGCTTTCAAAGCAAAATAACTGCGTTGCAAAATAACTGCGTTCATTATCCTACAATTATTATTATTAACGCTGCACCGAAAATTGTTTTAAGTGTTGTTTTAAAATTGAATTGGGCAATTTAAAGAGCATTTAGATACATTAAATGGATAAATTGCATGCATATGTTTCTTCTGAGCTTACGTAAGTACAAAAAGGTGTGTTTTAAGTGCTTTTTGTTGTTTCAAAATGGAATTGCTAATTTAATGTAATTTTTTCATATTTTGAAAAAATTATTACATGAAATGATAGATTGTCACTTCTAAAACACAACTGCGCTGAAAAAAAATTTTTTTTTGCTCAGAATTAGACGAAAAATTTAAATTTTTAAGAGCGCATTTTTCTAGGACTATGTTATTATAATTTTTTTTTTACAGAAATGTTAAATTAGTTGCCTTTCATACAGTTCCTGAGCTGGTAATCTACATGTCATTCTCAGACAGATATTGTTTAAACTTTTCAATGCGATCTTCTTTTGAAGTATTCATAAAATTGTAAGGGAAGTATAGACTTAAAGTTCTGGGTTTCAATGATAATATGTTTACCATACTTTGTGTCGATGGTATTCATATAATCACTTTATATTTTGCACACACCTCCAAGTCTTTTACGTTCGTGAAGGATTTACAGAAAGTGCTACTGTTCAATGCAGATAGATCCATTTATTTTGACAAATTCTGTCCTGTTTAATAGCATAAACTTTGATGCAGTCAGCTCAAAACAGATACCTATTTTTTCTAGCAACAGGCAGAAACAGCTCAAAACAGCTTTCCGGTTTCCGAAAACAGCTCAAAACAGACCTAAAACCGGTACCGTTTCTCAAAACAGGTAGCTGTTTCTCAGAAGCGGTATCTGCTTCCTGTAGACTGAAAGCAGTTTAGGTTGACCATTTGAGGACTACATAAACACTTTAGGCCTAATATTTATGTATCAGTATGTTTTATTATTAATAAATAATACAAATTACAATTGGTCTTTTATTATTATTCTTACAGAAATTACATTCTACGTTAGTTCCTTAAGTACACACTATATTACAATAAGTTATATTCATACTAGTCGGTACCTATACAAGCAGGACATTTATATCCGTTATTAAACCAATAGTGATGCTTTCTACAGTAATTTAAGTGTTCCAAAGTGCTTGTTGTTCATTGAATTATAAATGAGATTATTGCCTTACAATAATATGCTTATAAACTACATTATCATCATCAATCCATGAATATTATTTTAATCCCAACCACTTTATGTACACTTTATTCTTTTTACGTCAAATGACCTTTTCCACCAAATACACATCGGGATATTTAACCTTTGGCAGTTCCTGTCTATAAATAGGTGTCCCTGTCTTGTAGTAAGTACGTGACCGGATTCCTTACACGCACTTTAACAATCTTGAAAAGTTCACTAGACCAATTTGGTATATAACCTTTATCAAATATTCTTTTAAATTTTGTTCGGTAGAACATTGTAAAGACCGAAAATGTGAATAGCATAAACTTTGATGTAGTCAGCTCAAAAACAGATCCCTATTTTCTAGCAACAGGCAGAAACAGCTCAAAACAACTTTCCCGGTTTCCGAAAACAGCTCAAAAACAGACCTAAAACCGGTACCCGTTTCTCAAAAACAGGTAGCTGTTTCTCAAAAACAGGTAGCTGTTTCTCAGAAGCGGTATCTGTTTCCGTAGACCGAAAGCAGTTTAGGTTCTCATTATCCAAATGTTTATTCTTAGATAACATTTTAAATTATCTAGTTCTTCTTCTTCTTCTTCTTCTTTGAAATACTTATAAAAGCGTTGAGGTAATACATGCGAATAAGATATGTCAGTTAATAAATCTTTATTAGAATTTCACTACAATTTTTCATATAAATGATATACGTGAGCCAACGCGCAGTGACAAGTGTTTTGTATGAAAAAACAGCATGGATGAAGTTTGGGTAAAGTATGTTGTTCTTCAAACACCGTAATGCTTTGTTTTAAACATTTTTGAATAAAATCAGCTTTCTCGTCCTTTAACGTACACCTCATCTGTTGTTGATATGCAATCACTAAGTATACGAGGGAATAGACGTGGACAAGTATATCCATATTCCCACTTGATAAAGTGGTGGTTGTGAATTAACCAATTAGCTTGCTTTTGAAATTCACTATCCAAGGTGTGCCATGGAAATGGAGGCTTGAATACGTAATGAGCAATCTGCTCTCCATTATATATCGCTAGTTCCTTAGGTGTAAATATATTTCTTGCTGTTTTGAATCCTTGCACATCAATTATAACAATCATTACTTTTCTATATTTGTCTGGTTGTCTTCGTTAGCTTGTTGTATATGCGCTAATGCAATCGTGCAGTATTTCTACATGCTACATTTAAACAAATAGAACTGATTTTCTGGTTTACACACACTATTACAATTGTAAATACGTAAGCGATTTTAATGTGCAAAACAGTGCTTTAACATATATATATATATATATATATATATATATATATATATATATATATATATATATATACTTTTTAGAAAAACATGATGTTGAAGCGAATGATATGGGATTATAAAATTTAAACTTATATAGAAGGGTAGACTCCACGAGGATACCTGGCAATACTGAGCATGCACAAAGTCAGTTACATGTGTGATTGGTTAAGAATGCTTATTTTGCTATTCCTAAGAACCTTTAAGAGTCTAACATAAGAACTGGAATATGATACCTTCTCAATACCTTGTCAATAAATTTTAACCTTGAAGATTGGTTGGTATGAATTGTAATATACCAATAAATCTTAACCTTGAAGAGCTTAGCCAATATAGCTGCAGGCATCATATTATTATACGCTACATTTTTTTTTTTTTAGTCTGATCAATAGCAGCTCTCTTCATTATGATATACCCTTCATTTAATCAAAATAGAAGACTTTTCTTTTTTTTTGCAACAAAAAATATATAATTTATTTCCAAACAATTATACATAGATATATATGTTATTATTTTTTTTTACAGAAATGTTAAATTAGTCTTCTTTCCTACAGTTCCGGCGCTGGTAATGCGTCATTCTCAACCAGATATTGCTTAAACTTTTCAATGCGATCTTCTTTTTGAACTATTCATACAATCCTAAGGTAAGTATGCACTTAAAGTTCTGAGTTTCAATGATAATATGTTTCCCATACTTTGTGTTGATAGTATTCATATCAATCACTTTATATTTTGCACCCACCTCCAAGTCTTTTACGTTCGTGAAGGATTTACAGAAAGTGCAGATAGATCCATCTTTATTGATTCGAGAACGCTTATGAATTATAGTTGACACCGGAATTGTCCTATATATTACTGCATCATGATGTTAGAGGGGAGAGTGCACTTTGATAATTGTATTGATAGGCTAATCTGCATCTGATGAGGATGAACTGCTACCATCAGGAGATGCCGTCCATTTTTTTTTTTTTACATCGTTGCAAAACTGATGCAATTGCGCAGATTTCAGTTCTTCTACAAAACATGTTCTACATATTTCCTTTAAATTTAAAACTTTTCACATATCGTTACTCCTTTTCATACTTTTCACTAGGATGTTACACTCCGCCTCACTATAATCACCTCGCCCGTAAACCGCCTCATGTTCGGCATCGAATACTAATGCCCAAAATTCTTGCTTCAAGCGTTCCACCGCTGTTCTCAGGTCAGTTGCTTTGGTCCATTGCTCTTGAGCGTATGCCATCCACATGTTTTACACAACACTCACTACCCATTACACTATTTCCTTATATTGTTACTCTAAACGACCCCACTATGTTACATTAGTGCAGATATGAACCATCTCTTTGATTACCATACATATCTGGTTACGCGCATAAGCTACTTTCAACGATGATGCTGTCACTATACTTTTTAGCTGTAACGCGATCACCTTTTAGTGAGGACATGAACCGACCATTTTTAGCTATGATATACAGATCAATAACCTTTGACCACACTATTTTTTAGACTTCTAAGAATTGTAATATGACGATGACATTGCAGTTTCCATTTTTAGCTTCTGACCTTGACATACAAATTTCCCCGCCCAAACGTTTGACCGCAGAGTGACCTTGTAATATGATGAGGATGGTGACATTGAAATTTCTATTTTTAGCTTGAAGTGGAGTATTCACCTTCAATGAACTCATGACCTACTTTTTATGCATAGCTTATGAGATCATCGTCGTGACCTTCAAGTCGAGTAGCCCTTGAAAATTCTATTCTTAGATTTATGATTACCTTGCAATTTCTATTTTTAGCTTTTCACCTGACCTTTTTATATTTCTAAGAAATGTTGCGAAACAGCTATCTGTTTTGGGAAACGGACCCCCTGTTTAAGGAAACGGCTACCTGTTTTTAGGAAACGGCTACCTGTTTAGGGGAACGGCCACCTGTTTACCTCACTTGAGGGGCGTGGCATTGCTTGAAACATGCACCTCAGGGCTCTTGATTTCCTAGAATTGAGATAACAATCTATTTTTAAAATAACTGAATAATGGATCGTCTTTGTTATCAGAGGTGTGACCTTATAAACATAAACTTTAAATCGTTGACAATGGATTGTCTTTGTTCTTGAAAGAGATGTATTTAGATAACAATCTATTTTTATAAATTAACCGGAACAATGAATCGTCTTTGTTCATTTACCTTTGAAAATTATAAGCATAGACTTTGAACAATACATCGTCTTTGTTCATGATTTCTCAAAATTGAGATAACAATTTATTTTTATAACTCGACCAGAAGAATGAATCGCTTTTGTTCTTTTACCTTGAAAATTGTAAGCATAGACTTTGAAGCGTTGACAATGGGTCGCCTTTGTTATTGATTTCCTAGAATTGAGATAATAATCTATTTTTAGAATAACGGAACAATAGATAGTCTTTGTTCTTTCATGTGGTCTTGAAAGCATAGACTTTGAACCGTCGACAATGCATCGTCTTTGTTCTTGATTTCCTAGAATTTCAGAAGCTATGGCTCAACCAAAACAATAGATCGTCTTTGTTCTCTCATGTGGCCTTAAAAGCATAAACTTTAAACAACCCCTTTGTTCTTGATTTCTCAGAATAGGGCGTGCTCTTGAAACATGCATAGACTTGCTTGAGACTGAGGGCAATGACCTTCAGGATAATCAAAAACCTAGTAACTTTTCTAGTGAGCTTGAAGCGGGGGACTTAGCAGGGTTGCTACCCCTTGAAATAGGCAATGTTACTAACCTGTGACCTTGAAGCGGGGAACGCGTACGTGCACGGTGAGTTAGGATCCGTATACCTATACGCGTAATTTATATAAGAAATATGCGTCCTACATATTACAACATGCTTAAACTTGTTAAATACCTACTTTTGACCTTGACTAGAAATATAATATGATGATGATCAGCAGGGTTACCAACCTAACACGTGGCCTTGACTTAGCAGGGTTACTACCCCTTCACAGGGTTACCAACAATGTGGCCTTGACTTAGCACCCCTTGAAATAGGCAATGTTACCAACCTAGAAATCTAGTGACTTTTCTGGTGACTTTTTCTAGATCTGGTGACAAATCTAGTGACAAAAGTGGATCAGAAGTGCGGTAGCTATCAGCTACCAAAACAGCTGTTAGTAAAATAGGCTTTTTGTACAGATCTAAGCAGTACTTTACCTCCCGACAACTCTTTCTGCTGTATGAGGCCCCAATTCGACCTCATCTAGAATATAATTCTCACCTCTGGGTTGGTGCTCCTCAATACGTTCTCGATACCGTTGATCGGAATCACAATAGAACGACTAGGCTATAAATGACCCGTCCTTAGCGTCTGACATACAGTCTCTTGAGCATAGTTTCAGTTCTTTCTTTGTATTATCGGTATTACAATGGCTATTGCGCTGCTGAATTACACTCTTTGATACCATCTCGGGCTACCTTTGCTAGGAATACTCGGTTCGCTCATTTACATCATCAGCACAGAACAATACTGCGATACAGAATGGTGATCGGTTTACTTACGCATCCGTTGAATATGGCCGCCTCCTGGCAAGTATTTTCTAACAGTAAGTAGAAGTATTTACGTTGTAACGTGTATATGTTAAAATTCAATCGTGATATTGTAGTGTTAAAAATGGAAAAAAACCGAAAGTGTGGTATTTGGTGTTCAGCAATTAATTGTACAAATAATAGCAAAGTTAATACAGACATTAGCTTTTTTAGATTTCCAAAAAATCCTGAAAAGTAAGTAAGTATTAGAACATAATTCCTAGTCACGGTTTTAATGGTGATTTTATTAGGTGTAAGAAATGGGTAATATTATGTAGAAGAGAAGATTTATTGTACAAATGTTCAACATATTTATATAATAATTGCAGAATGTGCTCTTTACATTTCGAAGTCGCAATGTTTTCTAATATCTACATAATAGATTGTTATTTAAAGCTTATCAAAATACAAATAAAGAAACATTTGGTAATTTGAAGATGCCCCCAAAAGAATTTGGAGTTTTTGTTAATAAGTTAGAAACCTTATTTTTAACATATATATATATATATATATACCGGATGCCCACGAGATCACTTTCCGGCTGCCATTTTTTTATTTATCTATCGATTTAAATGAAACTTGGCAGGGTTGTTACTCTAACCAAACGTCATTTTTATGTATTTTTGACAAGTATTTCCGACTTCCGGTTTCACCGGAAATGACCTTAACTTTTGATTTTTAAATGACACCCCTGTATATTTTTAGTTTTTAGGATTCGGGAGGTCATTTTACGGCCGATTACATAATATTTAAATCGATTTTTTTCCAAATGTAATTTTAAAATTGAATTTTATTTTCTCATCCAGAGTGCCATGACCATCTTAAAATCATTCTACATACTTAACTCACTTCCAGACAAATGCAAACTCACTTTTATCTTTGTTAACTTTTTTACTAGAACGTTCTAAACTTTATTTTTGCCGTAGCAAAAAAGAAAGAAAAGGACAGACACATTATGGGCGCGTCTGAGAGTTGTTTTTAAAGCAGCACAATTTTAATGCATTGCTTTGCGTATTTTCCCAATTTTTTCGGTCAACGATTGAACAAAATTTATTTTAAAACAAACAGAGTGTAATAATTTTTAACAGTATTAAAGATAATAAAAAAAATTAATAACATTAACAATAGGTATTAGATTATAAATTTTGGACCTTTTAACCACCAATTAAACTTTCAAAGTGCTGCCCTTCCACCGCTTGACATTTCCTAACACGAAAAACGTTGTTTTCTACAACATTCCTAAGCATATCGGGGGTAATGCTAGCAAATGCCGCTCGTATACGGTTTTCTAAGATGTTAAGTGTTGTTGGCGGTGTTCGATAAACAATCTCCTTAATTGGCCCCACAAAAAAAAGTCAAGAGGTGTAAGGTCAGGCGAACGAGGAGGCCACCGGATCGGTCCACGGGTAGAGATAACATGTTCTCCAAATCGTTCTTCTAAGTAATTTCTCACAACAATAGCGTTGTGAGCCGGCGCACCATCTTGTTGATAATAAAGGTGTTGAGTATTTATTTCCAACGGTAATTCCTCCAAAAAATTTTAAATTTCATGTTGTAAAAAACCCAAATATCATTCTGCATTTAAATGCCCTTGGAAAAGAATCGGTCCCACAATACGAGTACCAATTATTTCAGCCCATGCATTTACTCCAAATATCTTTTGAAAATTACCTTCCATCATTCGGTGTTCATTTATCGTTGACCAATATCTTGTATTTTGCCGGTTGAACATTCCATTATTGGTAAATCTCGACTCGTCAGAATACAAAATAGAATTGGCTAGGCTATTATCGGCATCGTTATGTTCCAAGAACCAGTTGCAATATTCCAAGCTTCTAACAAAATCTCCTTCGTACAAATGTTGGTGAAGCTGGTACTTAAATGATTTGTATCCATGTTTCTTCAAGATCTCTCTTGCTGATTTTGCGCCAATGTCTAATTCAAAGGCAATTTACCTTGTGGATGCTGTGGGGTTTTGAATGACATATGCTATTACATTTTCTTCCGTTTGTTCATTAATAATAAAATGTTGCAAATTATCTGGTTCTTGGCGCATTTTTCTTATAAGGTAGATAATGTATTGTCTTGTAGGATGATGAAGACGCTCAGGATATTCTTGCCGATAAACTCGTTAGGTTTCCGCTGCATTTTTGGCAC
Organism: Vesta saturnalis; assembly: GCA_036346205.1. Lineage (NCBI taxonomy): Eukaryota > Metazoa > Arthropoda > Insecta > Coleoptera > Lampyridae > Vesta > Vesta saturnalis. The sequence continues at coordinate 4,743,372 of JARFJB010000002.1, forward strand.
ATTGTCCATACATAATAAGTATATCAACCTGCTCACTCCTGGTAAACATTTTTGTTAATTTTATAATTAAACTATGTACACACTTTAATTTAATTTTTAAGTAAAATATTAGATTTATGTTAATAAACAACAACATTTCTTATTACCTGTCAAACTTTTAAATTTACCATAGTGTTTCCATGGCAACCTAGCCACCTATTGTTTTCATGGCAACTCTGATGTGCTGTGACATAGGAAGTGTATTTTATTAATGAGTAAGACGTAAATATAAAAATAAAAATGTTTTAAATCGAAAATGGGTAAAAATGACAAAACGTGTTATACGTCATTAAATTCGTTTTAAAATACTGCATTTAGTAGTTTTATGAAAGTGGTATGCTTCCATTTAATTTTTTGAGCTACGGCAAAAATAAAGTTTAGAACGTTCTAGTAAAAAAGTTAACAAAGATAAAAGTGAGTTTGCATTTTTCTGGAAGTGAGTTAAGTATGTAGAATGATTTTAAGATGGTCATGGCACTCTGGATGAGAAAATAAAATTCAATTTTAAAATTACGTTTGGAAAAAAATCGATTTAAATATTACGCAATCGGCCGTAAAATGACCTCCAGAATACGAAAAACTAAAAATATACAGGGAGTGTCATTTAAATATCAAAAGTTACGGTCATTTCCGATGAAACCGGAAGTCGGAAATGCTTGTCAAAAATTCCTAAAAATGACGTTTGGTTAGAGTAACAACCCTGCCAAGTTTCATTTAAATCGATGGATAAATAAAAAAATGGCAGCCGGAAAGTGATCTCGTGGGCATCCGGTATATATATATATATATATATATATATATATATATATATATATATATATATATATATATATATATTAATTACATGTTGGTACAACATTATTTGAGATGATGAAGAAAAATGTACTACTAGACTTGGAACATCCTTGCAAAAGATTTTCCTTTAAGGTATCTTATGATGTTATTTATTGGGTTACGAATATTTTATTTGTTAAAATTTGTAAATAAAGATTTTAAAACTCCAAGATGTAGAAATGAATCTATTGTAGTACAAAACTTATAATTTAGTGTTTTAGTGTAACGTAAGATATAGTTTACTTACTGTTATTGTACACTATTTAACTTATATTTTAATGTAAGGTAGTAGTTTATGTATTGTTATTATAAACTTAATTCATGCGGTCAAATAATATTGAAATTTTAAAATTGACGTATTGTATTCTATTTTGTAAATAGATAGAACAATTTAGTATCTAATAGCTGATTTTCTCCTTGTTAATCTATAGCTTTAGAATTGTCAAGGCAAACATTCTTAATAGTTTGTATAAATAATAACACAGGTCTACGATAGTAAAAATTTGTTTCAAATATTTGCAGCGATTCTTATGGAATTTTTTACGCTGATTACAGATAAAATAGTCAAAAAATTTCATCACCCTTGGTTTACCGCAAATAATACATTGAATTTTTAATTTTAAGGTCTTTTAACATAAGTATTAACTGTTTCCTTCGGGTAATAAATCTGAATAATAATTTTATATCATATCATTTTTAGCTAAATAAATTAACTTACGAATGTATTCAGTATAAATTTAGGTTGGTCTATTGGTAAATAAATTGTACAGTTCATACTAGATTTGATGCCCGTATGCTGTTGGTCTCAGTACCCCTTCCATTCTTCCACCTTCCCCTCCACCCACTGTCTGTTCACCGCTGCAAGGTAAAGCTACTGCCAGTGTGGATGTAACCACTGTGATGAGCACACTTCCAGTGTTGATTCGTTGAAGTGCAATTTAGTTTTGTGTTTAGAAATGGCTTCGGTTGTGTGAACTTTCCTGATTGTTTCTGCTATATTTGTGGGACTTATATTGTTAAAAAGCTACAGAGAAACATTTCTGATTTTGTTAAAAAGGTATACTTTGCCTATTTTGGTATGAAATTGAGGAATCAAGACAAACCGTGGGCTCCTCATAAGGTATGTTCGGTGTGTGTAGAAGAACTGAGACAATGGTTTCAAGGTAAGAAGAAATTTCGTTTTGCAATACCTATGATTTGGAGAGAACCTAAAAATTATAGCGATGACTGTTACTTTTGTTCTTGTTGCGTGCAAGGTTTTAATTTAAAAAATAAAAAGGAGATTTTATATCCGAACATTCCTTCAGCTCTGCGCCTTGTTTCTCATAGGATTGATTTACTTGTACCTTGTCCTGCAGCTACACTTGAAAATATTTTAGATGATGTTAATCAGTTGTCTAAAGACAGTGATGACGATGACATTGACGGTTGTTATGAACCCGCCAATAATGAGCCAAAACTCTTCACACAGTCAGAACTAAATGATTTGGTTAGAAACTTAGCCCTTCCAAAGGATTCAGTCGAGGTTTTAGGGTCAAGGTTGAAAAAAAAACAGCTGTTGGCACCTGGAACATCCTTTTCTTGGGACAGGAGTAGAGAAAAATAATTCGTGTCTTTCTTCTCTCGAGTGGATGACCTCGTTTTTTGTATTAATGTTCCTGGGCTTTTGGATACATTTCAACATCAAATACGAACCTGATGAATGGAGACTTTTCATTCATTAATTCCGTGACCGTAAACAAGATTATGTTAAAAACGAATGCCCAGTAAGAAGAAATTTTCTTGGAGTTAAGAACGTTGAAAAGGAGGGTTTAGTGGATCCTAAAAATATTTTACTTTCGCCACTTAACATCAAGTTGGGCTGATGAAACAATTCATCTGAACTATTTTCCTGAAAATCTTGGAGCAGTGAATGAAGAACAAGGATAACCAAGATATAAAAGAAATGGAACGCTGGAACGTTAACATGATGGCTGACTACTGTTGGATGTTAAAAAGGGAAAATCCTCAACTCCACAGCAGGAAAAGTACAAAAAGAAGTTTTGAAGGAAAAAGGAAACGTTACTACGAAGACTTGTAATTGTGTTGTAATAAAGCCTTATTAACTATTCTTACTCTACATTTAAGATTAACCTATGGTTAAAGTGGTATAATAAAATTTAAATAAATAATACTGATTTAAAAAAGTCGCCTTTTTATAATTTTTCCTAAAAGTTTTATTTCATTTTGTAGAAAAACCTTACGTTATAAAAAAAACAATATCATTTCTGAAATCAGTTATTAAAATTAAAACAATTTTCAAAAATATTTCTTTTGCAGACCTGTATAATTTTATAATACAAAAAAGTAACGAAATTATGTACATACCAAGTTATACTAAATCTTCTTTTTGACAATTTTCCGCCAATCTAACTCCAAGCTAATGGCGCCGGTCACGTAAACCGACTTCACTAACATGAAAGGCGCCGACCGCAAGTGTTTCTTCTGTTTCGTAGTATTATTACGTGTCATCAGTATGCAGTACAAATCTCCACTTGTCGTACCGAACGGGCGCAATCCACTTTCATCTATACGGCTTCTAAACTCTGAAATGAGTTTTCCTCTGACTTATGGTGTTAAGGTAGCTGTTCATAGGCACCTCTTGGCAATTCAATGTCAGTCTATCCACCCTCCTAAGTATTCCTGAGTGCTTTAGCACGATAGGCCAAATTTAGCCTGTTCAGGTCCACAATTATTTAAAAAAAAATACTAACATGGGTGCCGGAGCTCAGAATTTAGTTTTTGATCATCGAGAGAAGTCATTTTGCTGTGTTCACAAGGACATACGTGTATAAACGTAGATTTTCGGCACAATTCAGACCAAATACAAAACACGTAACAAAATTTATGTATTGTCATCAGTTGATGTGCAAATATAGATTTTGGGCAATATTTGGCCTAAGTTTTAAGCAACACCCACCGACAACAGAATTTAGCCTTCGGCGATCAAATGAATTCATTTTCCGCGACCCAAACGAAATTGGTATATAAACATGAAAGAAAATTCAGCTGAGATACTGACCAACAAGGGTGACAGAATTTAGCTCTTGGTTGTCGATGCAGTAAATTTCGCTTTAACCTCAACGAAATTGGCGTTGAAATATAGATTTAGGGCAATATTCAGCCTAAATGCTGGACCACAGAATTTAGCTCTTGAACATCAAGATAATCAATTTTGCCCAGTCCCCAACGAAATTGGTGTAGAAATATATGTTCAGCTCAAAACTGAGCACAAATACTTGCCAACATTCATGGGTGATAAAATGTTGCTCTTGGCCATTGGGGAAATCAATTTTGCGGTAACTTCAATGACATTGGACTTACACTCAAGGACCATAGAATTTGGCTCGTGGTCATCGTCTACAACAACATAGACATGGATTTTGAGAAACAATCAGCCCAAATGCTGACCAACGTTCATAAATCGCAGAATCGGGACATGCTGTTCCTACACAAGGTATCATATAATGAAAACCAGAAGTCGTTCGGTGGTCTAGAGACCGAGTTATGTTATTCACGCATCACACTGCCTTAGGTTAAAATTGTTTTACTCATTTCTTAAAAATCCGTTTGTACATAGTTAGGGCGAGAAAAAAACAAAGAAATATTCTGTTAGTATTTTGTAAGCGACATAGTAGAGAAGCAAAGTTAGATTTTTGTTCTTGTTCGTAACTGTGCACAAAGGTACACGCAGCTCATAGCCGTACGTTTTAATTTTTCTCGTTTTTACACAATATTTTAGTACATAGTGAAGGTGTGTAATACGGAAGAAATTATCTTTTGCTAAATGGTTTAATAGTTTGTAATGAGCAGAGGTGAGGATTTACATCAAGTAATAGAAAACACACTATGTAATACGTCCTACAGTTTGGGATTAGGCTATCTTTACATTGCAAATTTGGTTATACAAACTTTCAGCGAAATTAAAAATTTCAATTATCCAAGTTATATTATAATTATTATTATTGGTCTCCTGACTGCACCCAGGCGCATATATTGTTGTAATTAATGATTAGGACATCAGCATGTTGTCCATACTGTAGATCTCGCCTTGGCTGCAATGAACAGTGGTATATTCTAAGGTATGGAGCATATCTCTGGGTTAATTAATGATTATCCTATATCATTGGGGTTAATCAAGTCCTAGGAACTACGTGTAGTCATTTGAACTACTCAATAATATTATATTTATAACATTCATTTAAAATACTCTTACATGTAGTTTAGTTCAAAACAATATATAATATTATATATTTTATAATTTTTATTCAAGTATTAAGTGCTACATTTAAATTTACAAACATTATGCATAGTAAATGTTATGACAGTACATTGAACCATAGATAGTTCGATCTCTTTCTTAGTTCTTACTGTCCTATTGTCACTGACAGTAATAGCATGCGTACATATAACCTCACTATCAATATTACTGGTCTGAAAAATAATAAACTACAGTTATACCCTTAGATTAGCTCTTTCCTTGTTTAAGGTTATACTTATTGCAAGTTAGACTTTTGACTTATAATTTCTATAAATCTTGAAAGATACATATATGTTGTGAATAATTATTCAACATTTAAAATGACAATAATTGTATTTCTAATTGATACATCTGCATCTATGCACCAAAAGTAATTGTTTTTTTAACCATGCAGCTATCAACTTAATTATTTTTCTAGAACATATATTGGAGGACGTACAACCTTATTGGATGTTGCTAAATCGGCTGTTGAAACATTTGTTAAAATTCGTCAGCGGAGCCTTGAAAGTAGAATAGATCGTTATATGCTTTTAACTTTTGAGGAATCTCCAAATAATATTAAAGCAGGTTTGTTGATTTTATCATTTCACTAACAGGAAAAATAAGTTTTTGTAAAATAGGATGGAAAGAAAATTTAGCAACATTTATGAATGAATTAAAAAACTTACCTTGTTATACTATGACAACAATGGGGATCGCAGTTAAACAAGCTTTTGATATTTTAAATATCAATCGAATGACATCTGGCATTGATACGTATGGACAGGGTCGTAGTCCGTTCTTTTTAGAAACTGCAGTTATTGTTTTAATAACAGATGGGGGACCTTTAACTACAAGTAAGAAGTTTTAAATTTTTTTCACGTTATTTGCTTTTTTTAAATATTAGCATCGGGTGTCCATGATGATTTTAATCTACCAATGACCAATACAATTCCTGGCTCTGAATTGACTAGGGAACCTTTTAGATGGGATCAGAGACTGTTTGCATTAGTCCTTCGTTTAACAGGTGAAATAGCAGTATCTCAAAGTTATTTTTCTTACAAAGCAATTTATAGGCACTCCAGCAATAGAAAGAGACACAGGATTAGTTCCAAGTGACAGTAGTCCTATAGATGCAATGTGTGAAGTAACAGGTGGACGTTCATATTGCATTACATCACATCGAATGCTAAATCAGTGCATTGACAGTTTAGTGCAAAAAGTAACTATTGTATCTTTAAAAATTCTATAGTTTTATTGTCTTTGTTTAGGTACAAAATGGTGTAGTAATAAATTTTGAAAAAATCGGTCCCGATCCACCACCCGCAAATGTGGAAAAATCAGATGATGTATTAATAAAAGATGAAATGGATACGAATAGTAGAGATTGTGAACCTATAAATGATATCTCTAATGCTAATTTAATGGATAGGATGCAAATGCAAAATTTAAATGGGCCAGCAAATACTTCCTGGCACAATTGTAGGCGTATGATTTATGTCCCCACAAGATCAAATCAGAAAGGGTTCCCATTAGGTTTGTTTTAGAATTTTTATCACATAAATATATTAACTTGTTCCAAAGGTTTCTGGCCTATTCCGGAATCATTTTGGCCAGAGTTAACTGCTGCTGCATTGCCAGGACGCAGTGCTCATCCAAATGTTAAGTTTGCTTGTACCAGTTCTGACCCAATGGTTATTGAAAATTTACCATTTGACAAGTATGAATTAGAACCATCACCTTTAACGCAATATATTTTATCTAGGAAACAACCGACAACTTGTTGGCAGGTTTGTTTTTTTATACATTCTTTGAATATAATTAAAAATAGTTAACTTTTTGACTAAAGTTGGGTATTAAAAGCAAATTTTAAAAGCATTGAACATTTTAATAGTAATTGCAGATATCCTCCTTCCGTAAAAATAGAAAAGTGTTAATATTTGAAATTTTATTGACAATAATATTTTAGATATTGGTCAACACCTTCGTATTTTTATTGAAGAGAACACCTACAATTGCTATGAAACATTTGAAGCTTGTAAAATTTGATTTTAAATACAGTACTTTACCCAAAATGATAAATATTTTAAATTATGAACATTAGTCGTGAAAGTTTTCATTGACATATTCTTCGAATATGTAAGTAAAATTAAAAGTTCTGCTGAGGAGTATCTCAACTTAAAATTCATAATCTTTTTGCTATCTAGTATGTAATCTTTTTGTATGATTGGCACTTGGACTAGTGAGAAATGTGTTTTATAAGATTTCTCTGCCAGACAAGTGTTAATAGCAATGTTGCCTCTGCTTGGTCAAAATTATCATAGACACAATTATTCCAAGAATTAGCATGATAATTTAGTGATGTTTACCCAGTTTAATTTTCGTAAAGATATTGTAATATATGGATGATGTCATTAATTAAAAAATTGGGCCATAGGAAAACATGCAATATTCAGGCCTAGAAGTTATTGGCATACTTTGTCTTTGTTGTTCACACGCAAGTTTGACATTAAAATGTAGTTGTGTTGGTCTAAAGCTAGGAATAATGTGATTTACATGATTTACAGCATTGAATATAAAATCTCACAAATATAAAAAGCTACAAAAGATTACAAAAGTGAAGAGCACTTAGTCGACTAGATTAGTTCGATGTTATCAATTTACAAATAGATACTTTATAAATTAGAATCATGTAATAAAATTATCGAATGTTAATTTGTTTTAAACGTTAATACAGGGGTATGGTTAACAGTATTAAGTAGGTCATAAATTTTAGCTGATGTTTTTTAATGCCATAAATTAATTGTACACAAGAATTTTGCACAATTTCGACTCTTCTTGCGTTAATTCGGACTCTTCTATTAATAGCACCAAATTAACAGCAAACATACTATAGAATGATTTCAACATGTTACTGTTTTAATTTAACTCTCATTTATATAAAATCAGGTTTATAAAGACAACTAATGCAGGTTAAATGTGAATGTTATTTTATGTAACTGAAACTTCAGTAGTTATATGTACAACGTGATCAATCTCAAGTGTACTGTTTTGGTATGACAAAAATCCCTAGTTGTTAATATTGTTGTATTTTGCAGTTGGCTGCTTTGGATTTTTAGTGTGGTTTTAGTCGTTTTAGTTTATGTCAGTTTATGTCATATTATACCTTCGTTTTTCACTTTTGTATTTTCTTGAGTTATTTACAAACTGTCTATATCAAGACAAATTATATATTCTGAATTTCAAATTGTGATAACGAATTTAATCGTCATGCCATTTTCAAACATGTACTGTAAATTTTATTTAATTATAATGAAATTATAACATTTAAATGCTTAAGATTCATTATTTTATAATGATGTAATCCAATCATTAAATAATATTTTATTTATTTTGTTGTATTTTGTAGGGATGCAGTCTAATCAAATACAAAATAGTCATTATTTAAATTAAGATAATATTTTATAATATGTATAAGTTAATGACCTTCATACAGATTTGAAACTGATCGTAGTTTTTACTCGAACCATGCTCTAGAGTAGCTAGAGCAATACAGCTTCTTACCAACCTATCAGTGGTGCCAACTTAAATATTTTGATCACGTGGTATACGCTTGAGATTGATCACTCTGTATTACAATACTAGAAAAAGAGTATTTATGAGTACTCACAAACCATTTTGTGGCAGAGTGATACACAAGATTTTTGTTGTACTTTTTAAAATTTCATATCTGTTGAAATTAAGTTGGCAATACTGACAACTGGCAGTAACCAATATAACCTAAAAAATACAATTGCGAAATTATTCATTACTTGAATTTTGTAGGTACCTTACCAATTTGTTGACTTTATAATAATTTATAGATGTAGTTTGTGGTTTATAAGGAACTAATACGGACATAATAACGATGCGTACTGGTACACGGTAACGCGATTACGCTTTGTGTTATGTCAAATGTCGAATATTCTATCAATTCTGTCACTACAACGAATACCTACTGCATATGCCGTATTACAGAACGAAGACACAAAAAAATTATTACTAACCAGCTGATTTTTTGACTGTTGCTTAGTTAATGTTTGCATAATATAATGGCCACATTGTCCTACAAATTGAGTGGTACTTTTTCCCAGTCCTACACTCAGAAGTATCTAAAACTGTCCTACATCACGAAATTTCCAAAATTGTCCATTTTTTTATGGGTGCAATTTTTTAATATAATCTGGTAGGGAGATTGTTCATGTGTCTAAATCTTAGTTTCCACGATTCGAACTGCGTAAAGCATTTTTATAGAAAATTCAATATCTATAGCTCTTGTGTTTAACTTTTTTGCGTCAAATGAATAATAAATAAGTTATTTTCAAAATACCATGAATAATTAAGACATGAGGTAAATATCATTTGTATTTTCAATTTTACAATATAAAATGTTCAGAGCTTAATTATAGTACTTTTAATTATAATAATAATTATATATATATATATATATATATATATATATATATATACTTCCTAAGAGAGCTGGAGCTCTTGGAAGATGGCGCCCTAACATCGGTTTTCGAAATAAATCAATTTGAACTTTTCATCAGTTAATCATACTTTTATGAAATTAACTAACGAATTTATTCACATTTATGAAAGATTGCCATGGAAAATTAACAAAATAACAATTGCGTGAACATCAAACTGCTCTCATGGCATAAATTAATTTTGCTTTAGAAAGTTAAGAAATAAATAAAAAAAATAATCGTTTTTGATACAAAAAAAATGTTGCTAACACAATTAAGAATAAAAAGAGTTCAAAATGACAACTGAAAGCATGAAACACAAAATTGAATCTACAAAAGATGCTCCACATGACGACCATCCGTTTCTATAACCAAATTGATTCGTTTATGTAGATTGTCGAATTTTTGCAAAAATTCCCCTATTGTTCCTAAATTCGCCGCAAGCATCTTTAATTCTTCTCCAAAGCTGATCGTGTGTTTCTATTGGTTGGGAATAAACCATTGATTTTATATATCCCCAAACACAAAAACAAAACACAAAACCGCCTCTTCCGATCCATCACTCTCGGTAATTGTTATCTAAAAAAGTACGAACAGTTCTGCTACCGTGAGCCGGACAACCATCATGTAAAAACCACAAGTTCCGCCGAATATTCAGATTAGTATTATCTAATAAATCCGGTAAAGTATTTTGTAGGAAGTTGGGATATTCTTCGCCGTTTAAACGATTAGCCAATTCTGCAGGTCCAAGCAAATTATCACCAAGAACACATCAACATAGGAGTAATACTGTGTATTATGATATTAAAAATTCCATCTTTTGTACAAGCGGTTTCATCACAAAACAAAATATTAGAAAAAATCTTGGTCTTGATTTTCTTTGTTTTGCATCCAATTGGAAAAATCAACACGAGCAGGAAAATCACCTGCTTGCAAGGCCTGGACTTTATTGAAATGAAAAGTATACAAGCCTTCCTTACGTAGAATGTTCCACAGCCAACCTTGTTACGCTTATTTCGGGATTGTACTCAATTTCCATTAAAATATCATCCTGATATTCTTCCATTACATCAGCAGGTCTTCCCGTTTCATTATTTTTAGGAATTGCCGATCCTGTTTGCCTAATTCTTTGATGAAGAAGCGTAAATGATTTAGGAACAGGAGGTCTTTCACCTGGAAATTTATCTGCATATATACGTGTTACTGCCCGAGCGTTGTATTTCATTTCGCCGTACACTAAATGCATATCGGCATATTCTTCGTTACTAAACGAAACCGTTCTAACAATATTCAACTTTTTGTATTTACGCTAATGTAATTAAACAATAAAAAATCTTTCACTTAAAACTTATTTGACACTTTAACCTCAAGTAGTGTCTGTAATACTACACCTTTTCCAATTTTATACGAGAAAGCATAAGGTTAATTTGAGAAAGTATCAATTGTATTTGAGAATAGTCAAATGTATTTGAGAAAACAACAAATATAGTTCAGAATAGTGAGTTGAATTTGAGAAGGCATCAAATGAATTTGAGAGTAGTAAATTGTATTCAAGAAATGGTCAAATGTATTTGAGAAGATATCAATTGAAAATGAGAAAAACAAAATCACATGTATAACATAGCCTGCTGCTGCTGCTATGAGCTCCATATTACAAGTAATTAACATAAATTACATCAATATTATCTTTCAAAAGTGCAAAACACATCCACTACCGGTACAAACAAAACATAACCTTATTTGTTATTTAAAAAAAAATTTGTTATTTATTTACAAGTGAACAGACAAACAATACAATAATCATAACACCGAACAGCTGATTTTAATTTGGATATTCTTCTCAAATACAATTTACAACTTCTCGAATTCAAATCACACATTCTGAAATACAATTAACGACTTCTTAAAATGAAATGATACTTTCTCAAATACAATTGACTATTCTCAACTACATTTGTTGTTTTCTCAAATTCAACTGACTATTCTCATCTACTTTTGATGTTTTCTCAAATACAAGTAACAATTCTCAAATACAATTAACAATTTCTCGAATAAAACTGGAAAAGGTGTAGTTATTTTGACGTTCACGCAATTGTTATTTTGTTTATTTTCCATAGCCATCTTTCATAATTGTAAATGAAATCGTTAGTTAATTTTATAAAAGTATGGTTAACACATGCAAAATTCGAATCGATTTCTTTCGAAAACGGTATGTCGTAGCGACTTCAGACAAGAATATCATTCTTTTATCAAAAAATCGAAATTTTTTTAATTTTGTTAAAATTGCGAAATTTTGAAAAACAAATAACTTATGAATAACAATATCCAATGCCCTGCCCAAACGAGCCTTTTATGAGTATAACTAAAAAAAACATATTCACGCTATACGATTGGGCATATTCCACTAACTAAATGTACAGAACGCTATCATTTATAGGGAAACCATTTTGAAAATGTTTGAATTATACCGATGTTAGGCGCCATCTCCCAAGAGCTCCAGCTCTCTTAGGAAGTATTTTTGTATTAAGGTAATTTACGTTAAATCGACATAAAATCAGCTCTAGAATTCTCAGTTTTTTTTTGTGGACACCCTGTATATATCCTCTCTTAAATATAAGCTGAAAAAATAAATTTTCACTCAAAATAACTTTTCGTTTAAAAGATACAGGGTGTCAAAGTTTAAAGAAATATGTCAGTTTTTGGTTATAACTCGTGTAAATTTAAACCGATTTTGATGCAACTTGGCATGAACAATAAACAAACAAAGATCTTTAATTTGGCTATTTCAGGTTTTGTAGATGTCTCCCAGTGGCATAGATATTCAGGCCCCTCTTTTCCCTCCCTATCTTTACGCCACTGCATTTTTTTTCAAATCTAAAAGTCTTTTTTAATTTTAAATTTAATTTACAAAAATAAATGGCTCTTGAAAAATATTTATTAGAAGCTTATTTACAGAGATGTTTAAGATATTTTAGTCTTATTTTTGAATTATTTAAAATAATGTATTTTAACAAAATCAGTCAATCGTTGATAAAATTGATAGGTAATTTTTTTATAGGCATATTTATTTACAGTTGTCAAGACATTTTGGCTTGTTGTGCATCAGTTTCGTGTTTTTTGCGTTTTAGGGCGAGTAGCAGAAAATCCATCCACCAGCATTCGTGCTGTGGCTCACGATAATGGTGCTTCTCACATATCAGTTTGGAGAGTTTTCGATGAAGACCGTCAACACCCGTTTAAAAAGCAGAAAGTTCAATCGCTAGATCAAACAGACTTTGCGCCTAGAACTGAATTTTGTCGCTGGTTTTTGGAGAGATCTGCAGTTGTGCTTTCTTTTGCTTCGGATATGATGTTTTCGGATGGTATGTTCAACACACGGAACAGCCATATCTGGAGTCACAGGAACCCTTACGTTACCGTCGTACGTGGTCAGCAACAACGGTTCTCAGTTAATGTTAAGGGAGCGATCATTTTTGATTAGATCTTTTATTTTTCCTCCCAACGTTACCGGTCAAGTATATCTTGAATTGATGACGAATTCTCTTTTGGAATTGATGGAGGATATTCCCCTAAATATTCGGAATAGGCTGATATTCCAGCATGATGGAGCACCGGCTCATTTTTCGGCCCAAGTCCGAAATTATTTAAATAACACGAGCGGTTTCTCTGCTGTTCCCATTTGCAGCACCATAAATAAAATGCATATCTGTTAATTCAGCAGGTGTGTAGTTTTCCATAATAAAAAACGCGAAAAACACGAAACTGATGCGCAATAAACCAAAATGTCTTGACAACAGTAAATAAATATGGCTATAAAAAACTAACTATCACTCTTATCAATGATAGACTGATTTTGTTAAAATAGATTGTTTTAAATAATTCAAATGTAATATGAAAATGTAAACTTTCACCATTAACACTCATAATAAAATACTTATCTTTTTTGGGATTTTTTAATGGTGTACTTTAAATTATACAATCTAAACGTTTCGATAACACTTACAGTTATCTTCGTCAGTAGTAATGTTTGTTAAAAATTGTTAAAGATGTAGTAAACAATTTTGTCAAATTTGAAAAATTAAAACATGTTTTAATTTTTCAAATTTGACAAAATTGTATACAACATCTTTAACACTTTTATCGGATATTACTACCGACGAAGATAACTGTAAGTGTTATCGAAACGTTTAGATTGTATAATTTAAAGTACACCATTAAAAAATCCCAAAAAAGATAAGTATTTTATTAATTCAAATGTAAGACTGTCAATTATCTAAAATACCTCTGTAAATAATCTTCAAATCAAAATTTTTCAAGAGCCATTTCTTTTTCTAAATTATATTTAAAATTAAAATATAGTTTTAGATTTGGAAAAAATGCATTGGCCAAAAGATGTGAAGGGAAAAGTGGCGCCAGCTCTGAATATCTACGCCACTGGAAGACCTATAGAAAACCTGAAATAGTCAAATTAAAGATCATTATTTGTTTATTATTCGTGCCAAGTTTCATCAAATCGATTTAAATTTACACGAGTCAGTCACACAAATACACACAAATCTAAAATCTCTTTAAAAGCTTGAGGGTTGATTAATAAAATATAAATGGTAAACATACATTAGAAGTTACTACACAGAGATATGCAACCCACCTTCCCAGTAAGCACAGGATTAAACATGAACAGCCAGAGTTCTATTGTGTGAGGTGCTTTTAAAGTAGGTAATTAGACATATAAATATTATTAAAATTATCTGTCTTTCCTAGTATTCAAGTTAGGTTTTAACACATTTTTTCGACTTTGTGCCAGGCAAAACTCTGTGTTGTAGACTGAACATCGTATTTGGACCAACAGCTAATAATCGCTAATAGCGTATGGGACAGTAATACATTTTTTTTTCAAAATACTTTGAAAGAGTGCATACAACAAATTACATGCTGCCGTTTGTAAAAATAAACATTTCGTCTTGATTCCAATTTTTTCATGTCCATTATTATTTGAATTTGGCATATTCGGATTGGAATTTTCGAAAAATTATAGAGTAAGGGTATAACCCAAAAACCTATCCAAAATCATTATTTATATCATTCTTGGTAAGAAAAAAATTAATAAGGAACTAAAAACTTTGGGACTTTTGAGTCGCAGTACCATTTCCAACATTTGGCTGTTTGTTGAATGAACCACAATTATTACAAATTATATGGGGTGTCCAAAAATGATTGCGAAACGTTTTCAGAGGTGATTCAGTGTCGAAAATTAATGGGGGGTCTTTCCTTTGAGCACTCTTCGATGAGTTAAGTGTCTTGAAAGGGGAAAGGAAAAAATAAGATTTTTATTTATTTTTACAAAATTAAAGAAATTGAGAAAGGTTACTTATGAGTGATGTTGCACTTCTCCCCTGATATTAGAAAGGGTTGATATAAGTAATCCCTATGATATTTCTTATTATAACGGTAAAAGCATGATAATAAAAAAATAATGGTTGGTTGGCCTAATTTATTTAGAAAGTTTTCCGACTCTTGATTTTGCCATAAAATTAATATACCTTATTTTCGATAAAATAAAATAACCACAATCAAATTACGTTCAGATGTATTCTAAAACGTGTTGTGACTCTAGCCTGATTCGGAATGACTAAAAAAAAAGCATAATTTTAGCTAAATATCGTAAAGGGTTATCAGGGTGTGTAGTGACCATAGCTCAACGCTAGTTTTTTAATAAAAAAATAAAATACACCAACACAAGTAACGCAATTTTTAAAATATCTAGCAGGTTGCTAATCTGTAGTGTCAATATTTTAAAGTCGGTGTTCAGTTTATTGATATAATATCTCATACTGGTATTGTTATTTTACTTTGTTATGTGTTAAATATTTTTTAGTTTATGGAAAAAGAAAATTACATTACATATATTGGTGTGTTTTATTTTATTACTCGAAAACTTTTACGGCAAATTTAGAGTCGAAAAACTTTCTAATTAAATTAGGCCAACCAACCCATATTTTGTTATATCATTTTTTCTGCCGTTAAAAACTAATAAAAAATATCATATCATCCCCTTTTAATAGGCGCTCAACTCATCGGGGAGGGACTCAGACGAAACACTTATAAAATCCCCCCCACAATTTTTGACATGACATCACCTCCTAAAATTTTGCAATCATTTATTTACACCCTGTATATCATTTAAACACAATGTTTTATTAAACAATCCTTTAATCATCTCGTAATTATTTATCTGTAAATACATCCAACTTTTCAAAAATAAACAGTATACCAAAAAATATAAATGTTTTGTAAATGCTCATTTCGATAATTTGTAGGCTTTGCTGTTGAACCATCTTAATTTATTGTATATATTGTAGCTTTGATTAAGGTACCTTCGATTTTCTCTTTAAACTAGCCAAACTAGGTACACATGAATGATGTACCAAATAAAAGTTCATGTATACTTTTAATAAGCATTTGTAAGAATTAGTCAGTAATCCAAACGCCATATCTAATAAAGGGAATAGGAGAAATTAATGATCTGGAATTAAAAACAAAATTTAATAAAAACTAAGTGTCGTTTCAGAGGGGCTTCTTGGGCGCTTCTACTAAAATATTAACATTGTCGGTTTAGTTTTTTTTTCTAGTCGGTAGATGGCGTTTTGTGAAAAAGCCGTAAATTTTTGCAATTTTCTCGGAAATTTTAAATGTTACGGTATAATTATTTTTTCGTTACGTTTAAAATTTTCGAGAAAATTACAAACATTTACCGCTTTGTCACAAAACGCCATCTACCAACTAGAAACAAACGAAACCGAAAATGTTAATACTTTATTAGGAGCACCCAAGGAGCCTCTCTCAAACGAGATTTAGTTTATAAAAATCGGTTGAGTTAAAAAGAAGTTATGGCATTTTTTCAGGTGAACATTTACCTCTCCTACCTCCCCTCATTTTACAAAACAGAAAAATGCAAAGAGAAACTGTTTCTAAGCTTATGTAGTTTATAATAATACTATTTTGGACATATCTTGATAATGCTGATTTAAGAGAAAAAACCGATTTTCTAATTTGTTGTTCGTGTACGCCCTCTAGCAGCCATCGCAGGAACTTGAAACTAATTTCCAGTAATTTCTCTGTTACTTTTACTATCAATATTTTTTTCCCGAAACTGTGCGATACGCAGTTTCTCATATATAGCCGGCTTTCTTTATTAATGGACCACCTGACACATTATATGAATGTATTTTGTTTCTGTTATTTATATCACCTTTCTAAATGCAGTTTTTGATTGACTCATGCTAGGGGGAAATATACTCCAAAATTAATGAGAAATCTACAAAGAGGCAGAAAAACAACACTATAGAAAAAGGTAAAACAAAATCACATACTTTTAGTATGTGTAGTAAATTTTTTTTTCTTACTCAAAAGTACTTTATTATTACAAATGTTATTGAAACTATTAAATGCTTCAACAATTTACAACTTATCACTGCAAAGAAATTTGTTTGGGCGAAAAAATTTGGATTTTTTAATAAACCAATAAAATTCATTAGGGAGAAAGTTTATAAAAAATCATCATAAATGAATACAAAATGTAAACACACAAAAAAGTTGTTGAGGAAAACGTGCACAGATGTAATTATACCTTAACTTAGACGAAATGTAGTTTTAGTTTGTATATACGTTTACAAATCTCTAACACAGTCAATAAAATAATACATTGTAATCCCACAGTATCAGACTAACAATTTACAATCCGATAAATGTTCCACTATTTGAATTATATGGAAACGTAATCTAGCTCAAATTCAAAAGAAAAGAACAGAATGTTTTCAATTAATTTTAGAAATTTGCTATCCTTCAGTTTCCTACAACACAATTGAAAGTGTTTTGTATAACTTTTTTAATGTGCAAATTCTACTTAGAAATTGCGTACAAGAAAAATCCAAATTGGACGAATACGAACTCACAACTGTATCTAGGTCATCCTACAAACACGTGTTTGATAGGTTTTTTTTTTAATACTGTTATGTCCTCTATTATTAATTGCTAAACTATGTGCTAGTGAAATAACAACATATTCTAACCCATTCCGAGAATTTGCGAAATCAAGTTATCAGTTTTTGACATCATTCAAAGTTCTCTTAACATATTATCTGCGAAAAGTGTCATTGTATTAATCGATCATAACTTGGACAGTTTGATACTATGCATTTTCTATATGTAAAATATACAACATGCAAGCTGACAATTTTATTTGTTCCTTTGTTTAATGAACTTTCACAGCATGAATTTAAATTTTGTGTTGTCATCTTGCATTTTGTACATTTTTATTACAGAAAAACGTATAGGGTCAAACGTAATTTATTGTAAACTGTTACAATAAATTACTCTAATGATTAGAAAACACACGCCAGTTACAAAAGTGTACGTTAAGAGATGTTACTTGAACTTTCATTACGCTTGTGTTGATTTTACCGTTTTCGGGAATAGAGGTGCTTGCCTCGCCATGAGAAGATAGTTGGTTTTAACATCTGCTAGGCATCTTAATTCGTCAAGTATTTATTCGAAATCGATATTGCAGTTCTACGTTGGATTTTTTAGGCAATTATGCTACAAAGCGCAATGGTTTATTTACTAGTTTTTTTCGCATGATGCACATTACACTGCTGTTTACATAGGAATAAAATGCTTATAACTTTTGGACGTTGTAAACATGCAGACAGATTGACAACAAACCAGTACGAAATACGCATATAGGTCGCTATGTGGCCACAAATTCTAATCACTGCAAAGGAAAATACAAATCACAAATTGCTTATGTAACAGAACAAGAATTCTCTATCTGAAGAAGGTAGCCGAAGTGCTCGAGAGGATTATATATTATATTCTAAAACAAAGGAAATGTTTCTTGAATGACCAAATGATAAGGAATACAGAGACCAGAGCCAACAAAACATAAACAAAGGGTATTTTTATCAAACACGTTCAAACGGTATTGGAATGAACTATAAGACTAAATGGTCGCTATGTCACACAAGCAAATTAAGTTTTAAGTTTGTCACAAGGCACTTAAAAATATTTAGAAAAATTACTCCAAACAAAAAGTCTTAGTGTTGCCTTTAATATGGGTATTCGAGCCAGATGTGATTGGGAAAATTATTAAGCAAATACGTAATCAGGCATTTTCAAGTACGTCACACTGACGTCACAATCTCCGCCTCTAACAGCTGATCTTGGACAACTTGTGTTAGTGTTTAATAGGAACCTACGTGTTTTGTTCTAATTTTTGAGTGTTTTCTCCAGAAAAAATCGTGATAATTGAACATTATTAGTGTATATTATAGTTGGGTTAGATTTTATGAACACGTATTCGTCCCTTTACGACATTGCAATAGAAATTTGTTAGTATTTTGTTACTTGCTTTAATAAGGTAAAACCCATGTGAAGTTTGGTAAATAATGTTCGCTCTGTTTTCTTCCCAGAAAACATGGCCTTAAGTAAAGCCGCCTCTATGTTACATGCCGTACTGTAATAAATGTGGCAACAGCGAAAGTAGTCCGACTCAACCGCGTTTTCCAATGGTATGCTATGCGTTTACGTGTGTAAAACAAAATAATTTAACAGTTTATGTAGCAACTTTCCAGTGATTTTGGTTGTAGTTTCTTTTAAATTGGCGGCCAGTGCTCACAAGAAGTGTTTATTTTTACATACTTAACATCACGGTAAGTTTTAACTTTAAATTTTACTTCCTAACCTAACCTAATAGAAGTTTATCTAGCTGCAATTACAATATTTCATTTCAACCGCTTCTTGAATCAGAGAAATTCTTGAATTGGTAAAAGATAACAAATTAATCCTTAATAAATAACACGGAATTTTTGGATGACGATTCACGAAATAATAATATTGACGAATTTTATTCCTTGTTCTCGACTGATTATTTGCACAGTTGTGAAATAGATCAGGCAACAACATTGTATATTTGTGGTTTTTCTAGCAGTTCAGTTTTCAAAACTCTTAGCTGCATATATTAAAATTCCATCAGAGAATCTAAGGGCGATGAAAGTAATTGTTCTTACTTTAATAGTGTGCAAAGGGGAAGTTTAACTTTACCGAGTGAATTTTTTATAACAATATTTTTCCATATGCAGGCTTTGTTTCAGTATATTTTGAACGATTCACATTTCAACCTGTTTGTTAAAATGTGTAATCATAAGAAAGTTTTAATGGCACTTACAGATAAAAGTTTAAGTAATAATAATTTCTTTAGAGTGTTTGAAGATTGTGTTTGCGGCCTATCTGTCAAAGATTTAACTAAGAAGTTCTGTTCTACATTTGCTAATATATTATTAAATAATGATACAAACAGATATTGTTAATACAAAAAATTCTGCCGTTGACGGCCCCAGTAAAGCCAAAGTGCGTAAAATTCAAACTTACAAATAAATTATATCCAATATTTACTTATATAATGAGTTATTTACGTAGTTAGTAATAGTTATTTATTTAATTGGGATTGTGTCAAATTACCTTTACATTTCATTTCTGAACTATTACGTACTTATATTTATATTGTCCAATTAAAAAACATTTTTTTGTATAATTCCAAATTTATTTATTATCCCACAATAATTTTCTATGACGTGTAATGAATGCCGATTGTGAAAAGCCCCCATAGCCGGACTACTTCCGAGCGGCGATGCGACGTTGCCAGTTTTAGCAACACGGCTTTAAGTGATTATAATTGAATCTGAGTTTTATTAACACTCTCAAGAAATGATTGAACTTATTTGTAATAACTGCTTGTAGTGCTATGTTGATATAAGGTTCAATTAAAAGAACCTTACCTTGAACGTAATTCTTTAATTTGACGAGTTTGATGTTAACTAACCTAAAAATCGCACGAACTGTTCAATATTATGTAGCAATCCTCATCTAAAAGTATTAGCACACGATTTTCGATAAATTGTCAGAAAACAATCACATCCCATATAAACGAGTGTTAAAGTTGTCCAACATCAGGCAAGGTCACACGTTGTGACTCACTTGAAAATGCCTAATTACGCCTCTGTAGCTATTAGAATTGAAAAGAAAGCTTACCTTCTTTACAACGTGAAACGTAATTCTAAATTTATTTGGCCAACCTTAAAATGACTTAACATTTATAATAAACGAAATTCTAATTACATACCCATTGAACTGCAACATGTAGAGCTGCTAAATAGCGAGTTCAATAATAATTTTTCAATTTCAACCACCAAAATGAAACTTCAAGAAATCTTGTATTATTACAGTAGCAATCTCAAGATTCCAGGTGATAAAAAGTTTGAATTTCAATCTGTTTCACAGAGCGATGTGCTCAATATGATTAATAATATTACTAGTAAAGCAGTTGGCGCTGATGGTATTAGTACTTTTGTTATTAAAGCTTGTATCTATTAAATATCATAACTCACGTCATAAACTTGTGTTTAACTAAATCCTTCTCTCCACGAGTTTGGAAGCAGGGTAATGTAATCCCTATATCTAAAGTTCCATCTCCGACGTCGATAAACGATTTACAACCTATTAGTATTCTTCCTGTATTTTCTAAAATTCTAGAAAAATGCATGGAGTTACAAATAAGAACCTAATTGATTTTCACATTTTACCCACTAATCAGTCCGGTTTCAGACAGAAACACAGTTGTACAACAGCACTCTTGAACGTTTTTGATGATGTCATTTTGGTAACTGAGAATAAAAACTTGACTTTGCTTGTGCACCTTGATTACTGTAAAGCATTTGATAGAGTTAATCGTGATATATTGTTGGCTATGCTACACTACATTGGCTTTGACTCACATGCCTTTCTGCATCAATATCTAAAGAAAAGGACACAAAGAGTTGTGCTCAATAATGAGGTGTCTTTGTGGAGTGCTGTTCTAAGTGGTGTACCGCAAAGTTCTATACTTGGTGCTTTACTTTTCTCAATTTAACATCTGTAATACCAGAAAAATTAGTTTATTGTAAGTATCACTTGAACGCCGATGTCACCAAAATATATCTTTCTATTAACGTTAATGATGCTAAAACTGCTTGTCAACGACTTAATGAAGATTTAAGGACTTTGCTAGATATATCCTCAAACTTATATCTCAGTTTAAACCCAAATAAGTGCCAAGTTATGTTAATCAGAAGAAAAAATGATAGATTAAAAGCTTGAGTTTGTGAATTGTTCCAGAAATATTGGTTTGTACACGGATGTGTGTTTAACATTTCAAACTCGTGTAAGTGCCTTCATCGTGGGTATTCAAATCTTACAAGAATCTTTGCTAACCGTGAATTTCTTGACAGAGACACAAAAAGGCTGTTGTGTGATTCTCTAGTGTTGTCTGTTCTTAATCATTGTGATGTGGTATACAACTTTTGTCTAACTAATTGTGACAAACATAGAATACAAAAATTGCTCAACTCATGTTTAAGATAAATTTGTCGTATACGTAAGTTTAGTCATATCCCTCATACACTTTCTGAGGCTGGTTGGTCAAATATGGAAAATAGACAATATTTGCACTGTTCTTGTATGTACTATCGCATTCTAAGCTCTAAGTGTCCTCTATATTTGCACAAGAGATTGAAGTTTAGAACGGATGTACCTACACAACTTACAACTCCGACATAATATTAACCATTCCATTGCACACGACAAGTTTTTATAAAAAATCGTTTTCATATCGTATAAGTGCATGTTTCAACAGGTTATTTGACCTCTTTATTAAATCGAACTGTTTCAAAATATGTAAAAGTAAATTAAAAGTATACCTATTAAATGACCAACAGATTTAGGTGAGCCAATACTCCAATTATTATTTTTCTTTGTGTTTTATTTAATATTTCTTCTTTCATGATGAAACGTCAAGTTGTGTATAAAATGCGTCAGTATATCATGTCGATACATAATGTGATAGTTTTTGGTATTGCAACGGAATTTAAAAAAAATTACCTATGTTTGTCACTGAAACTAGGTTAAGTGGTAGAACAGCAGATGATCACTTTGTTCATGCTGAACTTCGCCTAAAGTTTAAATCTTCTGTTGATATTCTATATATGTACATATTTTGATTAAAGACATTATTATTATTATATTATACTATTTGCTGCTTTAATAGGATTAGTTGTCTATATTCTGATATTCCCAAACAAGATGTTCTAAACTTGATCCTTTGATATTAATAAAAATCAATTATATTTATACATTCAAGTTATTTATAATTTTTAATATGATCAATTAGGTTTTCGTTGCAAATAGTTATAAAAGTTCTGAGGTCGGCCACCCGTTCGGGTATCTAAAAGCAAGTACCAATCTAAATTGTGTTAACTTATTTGTAATGCCTTATAATTATCCTGTTTTATTACCATTACTAGATGAACTTCTTAAGGTAAGTTTTGTAGTTTTTTTTTTAAATAAATTAAAAAATTAATTTTTGTTACACAGATTCATCGTTGGAAACCTACAAATGAATGGAGAACACAATTTCAAAATTACATGAGGACACTCCCTGCATATTATGCAGTTCCATTAAGAAGAGCTATTAATAGAATGGGTAAGATATTTTACTACGATTTTTATTCACATTAGGAAGGTACATATTTTCTTACAGGAGCTCCAGTTGCTCTTGCACAAACTTTAATTCCTGAAAGTGCTGAAAATTGTCTGAGCTATTCAGTGCATACTTATTTGAAACGTATCAAAAATCAAGCGAAAAGTGAGTATGACCGTATATGTGGAGAGATTCTACAACGACAGATAAATGTATATAACTATCATTAAGTGTGGATCACGTCGTAACAAATTACATTTTAGAATTCTGCAAAAGCTTCATATAATACTCCAGAACAAATTCGTGTCATTTCTAGGGTGAATTTAAAAAAGGAATTAGTGAGCCATTTGTTATTAGGTGATAAATTTTCTTCCCAACGTGATCAAATAAATGATCAGACTAGTTTTATAACTAGGATTGATAAAGAAAGACCGAGTATTAGTTTCAAAAATCCATTTGATATCCCTAGGGAACGATTAATGGATCATGTAAGTAAAAACAACCAATTGGCGAATATTTAAGGATCTATTTAATTATTTTTTTTAAGCGTTGTAGATTTCAATCATTAACTTTTAGGTAAATTAGAATTTATTTACATTTTATTTTCGGTTAGTGTAAAATGATATGATTCATAAGAAAGAATAATATTAATTTAGCTAAACTGTATAAACAGAGACAAATCATAACTGTTTTTACTTTCATACACACGAGGCCTTAAGTAATTTGTATTGTTTTGGTGAAAAAATCGGTTCCAAGTTTTCAACGGATTTAGTTCAAAAAGTACGGCCGTTTGGTCACACAAAATTATACTTCCAAAAAAATTACAAAATTTATAATCGATAAATTAAAAAATTAAAAAAAAACGTTAACAATATTTACAAGCAAATCTAGAGCGAGAAAATAAACATGGCGGTAATGATGATCACACAAAGAAATTTGCAATGATATAGGTAATCATTCAAATCAATTGAATAGAAAATAATGGAAACACAAGCGTAGGAAGAACTTCAGATGACTGTACCAAAACTAGTTACGGTTTAACATATTTAATTAATACGAAAAACTAGAGACTCGCTTATCATTAATAAATTGTATATAAATTCAATTACAATCACAAAAGAATTTTTACGGTTAGACGGTTTCATAGTCGAGTGTTATTTAACATTAACATTCTTTTACTAATAATTAATTAAAGCGGCTGTGGAACATACATCTCTGTTTCACTTATACATTTCAAGAAAACAAAACAACTTTTTAGCGCAATCATGGCGTTATTTTTTTGTTTAAACGTAACAGAAACATTTTAACTTTGAATACCTACTATCCTAATTTAAGATGTGTGATGCGGTATAGGGAATATCTGTATCTACAGATACCGAAAAGTTGTCTCTTACTATATTTACGGATTACCAATATACTGGGCGTCTAAAAAATTAGGGGACAATGAAAAATATGTACGGTTTTAATTTTGTGAAAAATTATGGAGGTGGGTATAGAATAAAGTACCCCAGTTTTTTTTATAAGTATATTTTATATCGTAGTGAAATAAAAAAGATGTTTTACGCATCATTACAGTGTACAAACCCTATTGTAGGAAAACAATACATGTGTTACAACAAAGAATCTGATATGTTATATACTTTGAAGCTTTTCAAACACTACAAACATTAACTAATTAACATTCTTACACAGATCGATAGAATGCGAACTAATTTTGTAAGATCTGATTGGATATCACTGGATCATGATGCATCACATTCACTACCAATATCTCAAATGGGTAACTATCAAGAATATCTTAAAAAGCAAACACCTCAACTTCGGGAGATTGAATCTACACCAGTTAGGCAACACATGTTCGGTAATCCATTTAAAATAGATAAACGGATGATGGTAATTATGTTTAATGTAGTGAAACTTTTATTTACTTTCTTACTCCGTAGGTTGACGAAGCTGATATTGACTTAGTTGGTTCCGGTTCACCAGGTGCTACTAGATCAACTAAACGCTCAAATCCTTCAGTTGATACAGTGGCACGTTTACCAAATAAGAGGAAACCAGGTCCATTACCTAAGGACTTAGTTGTACATAGACCTAGTGCTTCATCTCCATGTCCATCTCCCACATCCTCTCGGTCTTCATCACCAGTACCATGGTAACTTTAATATAAGTTGTAATATAAACAGTCTAACATTTGTTTCTAGGTTAAGTGTTGTTGAAAAAGAACTTCCCAGTGTGGAAGAGAAACTTCCATCTGTTACATTAGTTAATGGAGTCGATAATGTTACAGAAAGATCTCGTTCACCATCACCTACACCATTGGAAGAAAATTCTATTTATAATAGTGATTTGAATAGCTTATATATGCGTTCAAGCTTTGTGGGTCAAAATACCTATTCATTACCGGCAATAAACGATAATTTAATAATGAGTATTCCAAATGAACTTAGTTACAGTATTATTAGTAACGACGAAAAACAACAAATATCGCAAATTTTAAAAGAGGCAAATACATTAAGTGGATTAAATGTAAACAGTTTTCAAGTATCACCTGAAATTAAAACTGTGAAAGTATGCTTTTTACACTTCATTTACAGAAAATAAGTTTCTATTTTGTTTTAGGTAAATGAAAATAAACGAGAGGTAGAAAATCACAACATAAAATTAAGAAGATTACTAAATAAACTAGTGCGGAAACCTGGAAAAAATTTTGCAGAACTATTTGATAATATTAAACTTTTGAAGGGTAATACTGATGTGCAAGTGAGTGTTGTTGAACTTATTATCAATGAATCATTACGATTTAAAAGACAACAACTAGCTCACCTATTGGAAGAACACATACGAAATTTAAAAAATTTAGATATTAAATAAATACTTAATTTCTTAGTTTTATATAGAATTAGGAACAATTCTTGTACATAAATAAACTTTTTATCTTTATAATTTTGAAACGAACCTATCGAATACAAAAGTTAGACCTAATTTATTTATATCATTATTTTTGTTGCATGTTGATTATTTAAAACTGTTGCATTTATAGGTTTTATAAATACTTTGACTCACGCTTAAAATTTTTATTTTATTGAGATATGTATATGATTAGGGTTCTTGACTTTGTAAGTTCCCATCTTTTGTGTCTTGATTTGAATGAATTAACTAAATCTGCTCCCTAAAACTCCCAAGAGGTTCACATTTTGGATGCTCCTTAACAGTGCTATAAATCTGTTCTGACAATTTATTATTTACCACAAGATTTTATTTACAAGCATTCTAAAGAAAGAAAAATGTAATAACTGCAAGAAAGAAAGAACAAATTTCCTTTTACGACACCCTCAAAGATTGTACCTGAAAATAAGAGCACCAAAACAAAAAACTGGTAGTATGACCGATTCTAAAGGATTTTAAAGACAGTTACGATATAATACTTTATTCTGAAACATTGCCATTTTTTGTCTTTTTAAATAAATTGTTGTTAAAATGATCTATTACATGATTTTTTACACTTCATTTAGAAGTAAAAGGAAAAAAAAATATTGGCAATTAGAAAATGTAATTAAAATAAAATGAGTTTGGTCAATTTATGATTAATTTTTTTGGTGTTCTATCACAAGTAATTCATTCTAATGAAAGAGCATCTCCTCGAAAACTTACGGCAAAAGACTGTTCACCCCTTTGCTAAATAAACCTACTTCTCCAGAGACCTATACTAGGAAATTGTTAGACGAGATTATGCTAATATCATGCCTAATTGTTTTTAAATGAAAACTATTTTCTTCCCCTGTGTCTTTTCGTAAAGACAGAGTCAGATTAGTTTCTACTCAAAAAAAGCTAAGAACGCAAAAACTTCACGTTTAAAGACTGTGTAAGATTGTTAATAAGCAAAAGCACTTGAATAGGATTGATAGCATTTTCATTAAATTTCAGTTTGCTTTACTTTATTCATAAACATTTGCACATATGCAGCTAAAGGAGATTCGTACAGCATGGACACTAGCAGATAAAACTCTGAGACTTATGCTGTTTTACAAATCCTTCAGCCTATAATTTCCCTAGATCAGTGAAGGTTATTCTTCCCATTCCTTCAACAATTAAGAAGTGGATTGGGACTTCTAAGTTTAAACCAGGTTTCAGTTTAAAGTTGTTGGAAGAATTGAAAAAGAAGTCTGTAGATTCATGTTCTATTTTATTTGATCAAATGGCTATTAAAAATAAATTGGAATATTCAAAAGACCTTGGTGCTAGAAAAGGTGTTGAAGACTTATGTCCAATGGTACGAAAGTCTGTAGAAGATAATTCTAGACAAAGAATCTAGAAAAAGCAGGATGCTGGTTCATATTACAGATGCCCATATATCTTCCAACACCTTTGAGAGAATTATTGTGAAGATGGAAATGAAACAAACAGGTCGTACAAACCTGAGCAATAACAACTGTTGTTGGTACTAAAGAATTACATTAAGAAACAGATATTCATACAACAGAATTTGTGGAAACTATTAATAATTCATTTGATTGTTTTAACAGCAAAATGAGATTTTCTTCTAACCCTTATGAAGCTTTGCAAAATGGTTTGAAAGTGATAGAAAAAATTAAAAAAACATCACAGAAGCAAAAAAAGAGTCGACCACCATGCTTTCAAGTTTATTCCTCACAATTTCGGGAATTTTAGGTCTCCTACATAAAGTACTCTTAAAAATAATGAGGTGTAGTTTATTCAAACCAATTGTATTAATCAAGATGTGCTTGAAAATTTATTTAGTACTTATAGACAAAGGGGAGGGTACAACAGAAACCCAACTGCTAAATCTTTAAAAAGTGACCTTTCATAACCATGCAATAAACTCATTGATAAAACCTACTTCCACCTAGAACTGTGAACAAGATTGATTATATATATATATATATATATATATATATATATATATATATATATATATATATATATATACATCATTCTATCATTTTTGCGTCCATCTATTTGGCATTTACCATCAATCTGGCTACACTTTGCAAAGTGGCGTCTGTATATGGACGCCAGATTACAATCCTTAATAATTTTCTTGGTATGAGTGTTAAAGAAGCACCGTTGACAAAAGACAATTCTGATAGGATACTATAATACTCATTCTGAGTATGGGGCCCATTCCATACTCCTACGTTGAGATTTTTTAAAAACTTGTCGACGCCAAAATCGTGTAATTCGTAAAATTGTATACAAACTTAGTTCAGCACTTTGCCGTCACGGCGCTATTTCTAAATATACTTTTATTGTATTTATTCTGTACATTTACAATCTTTCAGACGTCTTTAAATGGCAACACTGTAAAACCAATTTCTAATATTCTTTCTTATTTAATTTGAAGTAATTTCATATTTACGGTCTACAGCCTTCTGGCGTCATTCTACCTAGATATACAATTGATGTTACTTAACATCATTATGAACTCACACATGCATTATTTTGTAAATCATTCTGAAGTCATATATTAACATATATACATACTGTTTATTCTAAGCAAGATTAGCTACCTCATGCACCTCAAATACACCATTCTATGTACACACCAGAAAATAATAAAATTTACAGATAAATGTAAAAATTAAAATGCAAATTGGTTAACATATTTTAGTTTTGTCATAGGTAGATAACTACGACGGTTGTTTGTATTAGTAACTTTGCTTGGGACACCCAGTTGATTCGAACGTTACCAGATGATATAATCCAATGCAAAATTTATTTATTATTAACAGTTGAGATGACATTATTACCCTTATTTTAAAAGGGTGACTTTTTAAATCGCATTTTGGATTCGCTTCTATATTTGTGTGTGTACAAATATAAAAAATCCGTTTAAAATTAATTAAATAACTTTGTACACCAAATTCATAGTTTTAATCGACACTGCATAGATTTAATTTTGAATTAGTATTTGTTTCAATTCTTAGAGGTAGATAGTTTAACCGAAAGTTTTACCGCGACGTATATTCATCCTTGGATTTTGCTTAGTAAACCTCTAACAAACTGCAGAATGTAGATTAAGAAACAAGTGTCTTAATTTTGAATTACGTAGTAACTTGTTACGATGAGACCGTTTATTTATCAAAATTATTTTTTTTAGTGCGACCAAGTTAAATTAGTACCGTTTAGGGCGTTTAGAAACCAGTTCTATAATTAACCTCGTGTCTGCGCATGTGCGCGTCTGTGCTTGTGCGTCAGTACATGTGCAAGCATGGGTGCATGTGTGTTTATCGTTTATCAGGACGTCCATGTCCCTGGCGTATTTGTACTTTTAGAACTAAAGTTGAGTACTTTGTGTTATACTCAGAGAGGTATAATGAGTACCACACCCATCCATGTCCATAAACAGCACTACTAGTTCCTAATAATAGGGCGACACACAATGCTTCCACTGAACCTGTATCATTCTTTTCCCTGTTGAAAATTATTATTGACTTTCAAAAGGCGGGGTTTTATGCAAGGCTGCTCTACATCTAATTCACTATACTTAAAAATGAATGTACGAAAAAAGGTCGCGGACAATTGGGCGCGCAAAAAAATGTCGCGCACATTTGAACGTACATCAAATGGTCGCCAGCGAAAAAAGGTCGCGGACAAATGATCGGGTGAGAAAATCGCGTAGGCATGTATACTCCTTGCCAGCCGGGGAGGTACCACCACCCTTACCATGGGCTCCTTAATATTGGGTCTCCGATTTTCTGAGCTCGGTAAGGGCTACCTTTTCCATCATCCTTAATCTATTCTCATCCTTATTCTTCCTTCTCGCCCTCACTGTCTTCCTATCGGATTAAAAGTCCCAAATTAAAAAATAAGATGGCTGTGGTTTCTAGGGTTATAAATTCCGGACGTAAAATCCTGCCCCACTCGGATTTCCGGGAGGGCAGGGCCCAAGCGACCTCGGTCATCGAAAGTATCAACTTTCTGATTCACTACTGCAACATCCGCGGTATCAGGTCTAATCTTAATGCTATTCACCAACATCTTGAACAATTACAACCTGATATATTGTTTCTATCTGAAACACAAGTCTCCTCTGAAAGCTCCGAGTCACCCGACTTGCAATTTCCTCAATACCATCTTCACTCTAACTTTCGATATAAAGGAGGCGTATGTGCGTACATCAAGGACAGAATTGCTTGCAAGAGGGTTTCTTCCTTAGAAAATAAAAATTTTGACATGATTTGGTTTAAACATTCTGGTCCTAATTTTGTGAAATTCTACTGTTGCATTTATAGGTCTCCTAATGACAGCAACTTTCAAGACTTCTACGATTACCTTAGTATGAGAGTTGACTATCTCCTGTCTCAGTTTCCATCTTGCGATATCTCATTTGTAGGCGATTTCAATGTTCATAACTCTAATTGGCTTCAATTTTCATCTACTACAAATCCCGCTGCTCATAGTGCAGAAACATTTGCTATTTCATGTGATCTCACACAAATGATTTCTGAACCCACAAGAATCCCTGACAAGCCTAACCATACTCCACATCTTTTAGATCTGTTTCTTACATCAAACCCTCTTGTTTATAAAACTTCCGTTCTTTCGCCTTTAGGTCTTTCCGACCATTGTCTAATAAAAATCATTTCTACTGTACCTAATTCCACTGTTGTTCGCAAAACCGATAGAACCTTGTGGTGTTTTAAGTCAGCTCGATGGAGTGATTTACGGGATTTCTTTGCAACCTTTCCATGGCGTGAATATTGTTTTAAGTCGTCCTCTTCTTCGGACATCGCTCTTTCAGTATCTGAAGTCATCCTCATGGGAATGGAGTTATACATTCCGAAAAAACAGTACCGTGTAGGTCATTCACGTTCCCAACCCTGGTTCAATAAGGCTTGTTCTGATGCAATATCTTTAAAAAATAATTGTTACATTAAATGGAAATCTAATAAATCGGTTGACAGTCATGTAGAATACGTTGGTGCTAGAAATATCTGCAAAAGTGTCATCACTAAAGCTAAAAAGTTGTTCGAACAACGAAAATGCAATGAACTAGCTAAATCTCCTTTAGGCAATCGTAAATTTTGGTCTTTAGCAAAAGCCATTAGTAAAAACTTTCGAACATCTTCATTTCCCCCCCTGACATCTATTGACGGATCGGTAGTTGCTGATTCTGTAGACAAAGCCAACGTTTTTGTGGATTTGTTTGCATTAAACTCGTGTCTCAATGATTCTGGAAAAGATGTGCCCCTAGTCAACTCTTCTTCATACGTTATAAAACCAATTCATTTTCGGTACAAGCTCTTGAAATAGATCATCAGTAAGCTTGATCTCAATAGGCGACTGGCCCAGACGGTATCCCAGCTAAGAAATGTTCTCCCGAACTAGTATCAGTCCTATCTAAGCTCTATACGATCTCTATATCTTCTGGGGAATTCCCTTCATCATGGAAGTTAGCAAATGTTCAACCTATTCCCAAAAAAGGTGATAAGACCGATCCCTCAAATTACAGACCAATTGCCATCACTTCCATTTTGTCTAAAATCATTGAAAAAGCCATCAATCAGCAACTGCTCACGTTCCTTGAAACTAACAAACTCCTTAGTGACCACCAATATGGGTTTAGGCAAAGTCGTTCAACAGGCGATCTTCTTTCATATGTGACCCAAGTTTGGAACAATACAGTAGAGCAGTCCGGTGAAACAGTTGTAGTCGCTTTAGATATCTCAAAGGCATTTGACCAAGTTTGGCATAAGTGTTTACTTGCCAAACTCACCTCGTTGGGTTAAATGATACGCTCATCAACTGGGTTTCTAGTTTCCTTGATAAAAGACGAATACGTGACGTAGTTGATGGCTTTTTTCAAAAGAAGTTAGCATTAACGCGGGCGTACCACAGGGATCCGTTATAGCGCTTACACTTTTTCTGCTGTACATAAACGACCTTATTTCTTCAACAACTAACCCCATCCATTGCTTTGCTGACGATAGCACTCTTCACTGTAGTTCATCTCAGTCTACTCATAGTGATAATCCACCTTCTATGTCAAATCAAGAAATTAAAGCTGAAATGGCAAATTCAATCAACAATGACATTCAACGTATTCTCGAATGGGGAAGCAATAATCTAGTTAAATTTAATGCTAACAAAACTCAGTGTTGCCTTATGTCCGCCAAAAAAGATCGATCATTTCCTGTTGTAAGTATGAATGGCTCAGTTCTTAAGTTTTCAGACTCTATTACTCTGTTGGGTATGACTGTATCTTCAAATCTCTCATGGGTTGACCATCTTCTGTCAGCTACCAAAACAGCTGCTCGTAAAATAGGCTTTTTGTACAGATCTAAGCACTACTTTACCTCTCGACAACTCCTTCTCCTGTATAAGGCCCAAATTCGGCCTCATCTGGAATATAATTCTCACCTTTGGGTTAGTGCTCCCCAATACGCTCTCGATATCGTTGATCGTATTCAAAAGAGAGCGATTAGGCTTATAAATGAGCCGTCCTTAACTTCTCACATACAGTCCCTTGAGCATGGAAGGATGGTTTCAGTTCTTTCTTTGTATTATCGTTATTACAACGGCTATTGTGCTGGTGAATTACATTCTTTGATACCATCTCCGGCTATCTTTGCGAGAAACACTCGGTTCGCTCATTCACATCATCAGTATGCAGTGCAAATCTCCACTTGTCGTACCAAACGGGCGCAATCCACATTTTTCTACACGGCTTCTAAACTCTGGAATGATCTCCCTAGTTCCTGTTTTCCTCTCACTTATGATATGAGAAAATTTAAGGTAGCTGTTCATAGGCATCTATTGGCAATTCATTATCCCTCTATCCATCCTCCTAAGTGTTCCTGAGTGCTTTAGCACGATAGGCCTTATTTAGCCTGTTCAGGTCCACAATCATAAAAAAAAGAAAAAAATAACTATTAAACATTCCTCCACATTTTATCCAGGCTTAGGACTGGCAGTTAATAACTGCCATGTTTAACAGTTTTTTTTTTTGTTTTCATATTTTATGATTTTTTTTTTTTTTTTGTTGGTTCTTGCTTTTCTGCTTTTTATATTTGTAACTCGAAGTTATTAGCAACCGCCCTTAAATACTCCTAATGTGGATGATTGGCATATTATTGACAAATAGTTTTCTGTCGCTGCGCCGTATCTTTACAAATTTTTTTTGAGTGGCTGTTCGTTTCCAGCTACGTAGTGTTCAATTTTCAAACAATGTAAACTTTCCTCTTTCTTTAACGAATTGATAAATTTCTACAAATTTAGATGTGCTACATTTAATATAGAGGAGACACTATTGTGCCATCCTTCTGCAGAATAATTTGTGTATGGTATGACTTCCTTTATGAATTCAAAACAATTCCAAAGATTTCTTGAAAACTGCGGTTGTCGTCTCTGGTGTCGTCGATCCAAACGATCTATACACTCACCTTCAAATTTAGAGTGTACTGAGTGAAATCAACGCCGCGTCGCAGTGTTCTAGTCTGGTATTTAGATAATTGTTAACAAAAATTTAAATTTTTTAGTGCCACCATTTGTCCGCGATCTTTTTTCATCAGCGCCCTTTTTTCGCTGGCGATATTTTGAGGCGCGCTCAAATGTGCGCGACAATTTTTCGCGTGACCAATTGTCGGCGATCTTTTTTAGCGACACCTTAACAAACATCCACGCCTAAAATAGGTTCGAACCAGGGACTTTCTTTGGATTGAATGGTGATGAAGATATTATAATTTTTAAATAACTAAAAAAGTGGAGAAAATAAATTCATCAATTTGTTTGTCTGATAATTAAAGTGGTTGAAATAGGCTGATTGTACCAAACTCAAAATTCTAGTACGCACCCATTATTCACTGCTTTCCTGTACTTTACCCTTACTTGATAAATGTATCTCTTCTACATTGGGAGCTATTTAAATAACATAAGTATTGTATTGATTTTATTTAAACATATATGAATAGACCTTGACGCTCATATGCTGTCATAATAGCAATATGTATATCTTTAACTAAGACGTCAAAATTCTTTGGTGATAGAACATATATTTTTGGAATTAGATGAAAGCAGACCTAAAACTGATTGCACATAAACTATTAATTGCAATATGTAGACGCCAATATGTATGCAACAAGAACATTGTGTATCTTTTAAACTAAGACGCCAAAATGAAACATTCATAAAATTTTTGGATAATATGAAAGCAGACGTCAAACTGGTTGCTCACAAACTATTAATATAAAATATATTGACGCCTAAATGTTTGCAACAACAACATTATGTATATTCTAATCCGAGATGCCAAAATGATTGCTTTGTTACATTAAGAGGGCATGCAACGCAGCAAGACGCCGTAATGATTTTTAGTGCAGTACTTTAATGTACGGGTTCCAGAATGATTGTCAAACATACAAAAATTATGTATATAGTAAAAAAAAAGCTAGAAACATATGGAATAGACCATAGAACTTAGAAAAAAATGCTGACCTATATACTTCAATAAAATATCAGAGAATATGTCTTGTTCTAGGTGACGCCAAATTAAGGAATTACGTACGGACGCAATAATGATTGCATGATGATATATATATATATATATATATATATATATTATATATATATATATATATATATTTGAGTAGCCTGTAGGTTCTTGATCGTCATTATTGATTAGAATTTGTTTGTGTTTGAAGATCTCTGAATTTTCATAGCAATCAAGTTCGTACTTATTAGTAACATGATACCTTATCTACTACATTACTTTTATCAAACACATGCAGGACAACGGCAGACTTGTCCCAACGTTTATGTTTGATGTGAGCTAAACATTCTTTAAAGCGAATTTTGATAGGCCGTTTAGTTTGCCGTATATATATATATATATATATATATATATATATATATATATATATATAATTTTACAATTATTTTATAAATTCCCGATCTATCCGGCATATACATCTAGGCTAAAAGAGTTTGAAAACTATTATTTAAAGTAGTGACTGTTAAAAGATTTTAGATAGTGGTTTTCTTTAAGCAGGATAGTTTGATACTTTTACATACTTTGTTTCTAGTTGTTCTTTAGTGTTACCTAATGTAGTTACAGTCTAAACCCTCATCCTATGTGTTTTTTTTCCTAAGTATGTTCATAACCACTTCATCTGAAAACCCATTGTATGTAGCAATTTCTTTAATAGTACCCAATTATTTATAATAATTTTGAAGTGAAAGAGGAAAATTAAGCAATCTATGAACCAAAAAATTAAAAGCCGCGAGTTTATGCTGCCTACAGTGATTGGAGTCATTGGTTATGAACCTTTTAGTGCCAGTTTCCTTACGATAAATATTTATGTCTAGTTTACTACCATTTCCGGTTACTAGAATATCAAGAAACGGAAGACTGTCATTTACCTGCATCTCATAGGTAAATTTGATTGCCGGAAATTTAAAATTTAACGTTTCTACAAAGTTCTCAACACTAAAAATTTTATTCTTAAGGATGACAAACATATCATCCATGTATCTATTCCAAACTCTAGGAAAATAAGACAAATCGAGTTTTAAGTCTTTTTCAAATTTACCCATGAACAGATTGGCCATAAACGGAGATCAGCTAAATTAGAAGGGTTCATTCAGTCGCACTATGAATCCAAGAGAGAATGTACTAATTCATTGAGAAGATTCCGAACGTTGCATAGACCAATAAACGATTCCTGTTATGTAAAATTATTCGTTAGTTGGTGAACAAATTTGAGGAAACTGATACAGCTACAGATAAAAAGCAAATTGATAGACCAGAACCGTAGTAGAAGACAAAGGGAGTGTAGTTGTATCTTTATAAAAAGTTTTGAGGGTAAACGCATGGAAGAGAAGTCTATCATAAAACACCTGTGGAAGTTCACCGTGCTTATCTCATGTTCTCACGTCGTATATAATATGGCGATGATGCTATTCGTGATTGTTATAAAGTGACGTATTTCTAGGCTATTAGTTTAAAGCCAAAAATGTTGCATAATAGGTTTGTACACCACGAATAAAGTTTCAAGGCGTTTGTAGATGGTGGTGAATTCTGAAAAGCTTAAACGGTATCCATACAAACATAAAATGCTTTTTGAACTCAAAATAAGGTTATTTTTGTCGCTTTCGGTGTGCAAATGTTAACAGAGATGCAGAATGTTGAATGGGTAAATAGAATCTTTTGGCAGATGACGCACATTTTGAATTAAATGGAGATGTTTGTTATATTTTGGAGCTATTAGGCTTGTTTTGCAGTATAATTAACATAATTTTTAGTATCGCGTAAATGAGTATTTGTACACTAAAATTTTATTTCTTTGGATATATTTGCTTATGCTGGAATTGAAGTGACGCTATTGTTATTTATGGTTAGTCATATAATGTCTTTTATTTGATCATTTGGATAAAGAATAAAAATATAGGAACGAAATTTCGAACGAAAAATAAATGGAGGTAAAAATATTACGTACACCTTAGCTATTTGCACGGTTATGGTCGCTTCCGAATTGGCTACCGTGTAAGAAATGGGTGTACTAACCGATGACGCAGTAGATGAAAAGACCGTCTGTTTCATTCTCCCCCCAAGGGGGAGGCGGGTTGCTTGAGCTTTCCAAGCTCCTTCGGCCACAATCGTGGATTCCCAATATACATACATTAAGTACCTATGCATGCATGGTGGGCTTAGGGGCATGTGCGCCAGGATAAGATCGGAAGGAATGGAGTTAGGGTTCTGAGGGGGAGGATACTACCACAGTATTTGCCTAAACAGCAGCATATGATGTGTGTATAAGCAGTAACCAAGCCGCTATGTGTGTATGAGGAAAACCCCCTAAAAAACCTCACACAGAGTAGACGGTAACGGGAATCGAACCGATTATCTACCGAATGCTAAAAGGTTATGTTACCACAGCCCCACTAGTTCGGTCTGTAGAGGAAAGCATGCGATTATAACGTAGATTAATGTAGTAAAAAAATCGTAAATGCATGTAAATGAAATATTTTCAATAAAAGGGCATAAAGGTCATTAATGCATGATGACGTATAACATTGGAAAATCTAACCGTCAACTAATAAGAACATTACATAATGCTAATGTTTCAGTATAATGTAGAGGGAATTTTTGTAATTCAATATGACGTCCTAATGTAGTTTTGATATTGTTCATTAAAAAATTGGCGCCAAGGCGAGTATTTAGTGACAAATGTTTTGCTTTGTAACCAAATCTGGGGATTAGGCAACTTATTAAACACAAGTCACAATATCTTGTATTTTTTTGCGCTTCTCTTTGCATTTTACCAACAGAATTCTAAAGTGAATAATAAAGAGATATGGTTTTCATACACGTAAAGGTAGAATAGTTATCATTGTATTATGTTAAATAACTACGCTGATGATGCATTTCTCTGTAGGTAGCATACATATCTTGGCAAATATTGAAAATAAATGCATATTACTTCTTATCCATTTATTAATTAGGATG
Source organism: Vesta saturnalis (assembly GCA_036346205.1). Lineage (NCBI taxonomy): Eukaryota > Metazoa > Arthropoda > Insecta > Coleoptera > Lampyridae > Vesta > Vesta saturnalis. Next base: position 4,781,066 of record JARFJB010000002.1, read on the forward strand.
CATTAGTATATTAGATACAAATCACCCAATGAAATTTCAAAATGTTCCAAATAAATGTAGTTTTTGCTACTTGTATTACAAACTATTATTATTTATTAGCATTTATAATTACGGTCTTTATTTGCTAATTTACTGACTAAATAAAGCACTTCGATGGTATATGTGTCTCTTGATAGTAATGATTATAAATGGATTATATTATACTCCTAATAACATAATCGAAACTGAATCGTAAATTCTTTCACCTGCAAGACTATTATAATGAAAAATAAGCAATCAAATAACGAACTCTTTCACAAATAGAACTTTTACGCTAAAATACTATAACACTAAAAATTAAAAGTAAAAAAAAAAATAGCTCACAGTTCATTATTCAGGTATATAATTATAACAAATATCAAGGAGATAACTTTCTTGGCTCGTTTTGATTTATTTTCTAAATTCATTATTGTCAATTATGTAAAAAAAATTCAAGTATAAATTTGTAAGTATTAAAACAGATAACAGACGGTTTGATAAAGGCGGAATCCGATCTATGCGATTTACTATCTCGCCCTAAAGGCGTAAATACATATGTATGGCTTTATCACTACCGACTCCTTTGACGGTAACTGCACGTGCAGCGGGGTAAGCGATTGGGTTATCCCAGATGTAATACATCTATTCGATTGTGCCCATCACTAGTTATAAGTAATAATGCTATTAGAAAGATTTTGTATATAAGGGAGGACCTATCAGTTGAATCACCACACACAACAAGCGCTCCGAGTCGTGGAACACATCGTGCGTGGATTCAACTGGAAGAAGTTCACCGGAGGGATGTTTCTGGACATCTCCAAGGCCTTCGACAATGTTTGGCACCATGGACTTCTCTTCAAGATGCTGGAACGCGGGATCTCGCTACCCATGGTGAAGATAATCCAGCCCTACCTCACCAGTCGATGCTTCAGGACGAAACTGCCCCAATGCAGGTCGCTTCCCAGGAGATCCACCGCGGGAGTTCCTCAAGGTTCGATACTCTACGTTGTTCAATCTTTATATTTCAAATTTGCCGAAGACCGACGGAACCACCCTAGCCACCTACGCGGACGACACCGCAGTCCTTGCCCAATCACAGCAACCACCAGGCGGGTAAGATCCTACAACGAGCAGCGGACGACCTGGAAGGATGGTATTCCATATGGCGCATCGGAATCAACCCCACAAAAGCACCGCGGTCCTGTTCACCCAAAGACACATGAGGCCCACGAGGAACATCTCCATGTTCGGCCAGGATATCCCATGGAGGGATTCCGTGAAGTACCTGGGACTCCTCATGGACAGAAAGCTCCGATGGAATCAGCACGTCGCAGACAGAAGAGCCAAGGCCTACAAGATGTATCCGCTCATGGGGCGGAACAGCGTCCTAACGACCGACAACAAGATGCTGATCTACAAGTCGATCATCCGCCCGATGCTGACCTACGCCTACGACGCATGGGTATACGTCGCTCCCTCGACCGTCAATAGCCTTCAGACCGTCCAGAACAAGTGTCTCCGGATCGTCACCGACGCTCCCTGGTACGTCAGGAACGACCGACTCCACAAGGACCTCAAGATGTCCACCCTAATGGACTTTATGAAAACCGCCGCAGCCAACCAGGAGATAGTACTAGCGGCCCATCCAAATCCCGCCATCGCCGGATTATGGAATTACGACGCAAACTACGTGACGAGGCACAAGGGGCCGAAGATCGTGCTGTGTTGAGTGAGATATTATACCATGTAGTTATATGCCTATTTATTGTTACATATCTTAAGTTAGTTTAAATTAGGTAGGAATGAAATGAGATGTAGATACTATGTCCTGAATAAAGCAAGGACCGAAGAAGGTATAGGGGGCATCTGCCCGGTATACCGTAGTCCTACCGATTAAAATGAAATGAATGATTGATTTACCAGTATTACGTCGGCGCTTTGCGTAATTTGGAAGTTTTGTGAAACGGTGAAATTTAAAAAGTTCAGTTGTAAGAAGTGAAAAGTGGCCAAAAGCTTACCATGGGTCGCAAATACGGTAAACCTATATCCGTAGCACGAATGAGTATGAAGAAAAGATCAAGAATTGCCAGCAAAGCTGCAGCGCTGAAAAGAATGAAGTAAGTTATTCTTTATTTTATGTGAATATAATTATTTTTTTAAGTTTCAATAGTATCTATACATAATTTTATACACAATCTTGTATAATTTACTAAGTAACTATTTCTTCTTTGGTAGATTACCCAAAAGTTTTTGTGAATCTAAACTTAGTTCTATTTTTGGTGATTTCACGAAAAACAACCACAATTTTTCCTAAATTTCTGTCAGATATCAATTTTTTAGTTTTTAGTTTCGAGAATGTAATTTTGCGAGTTCTCGGTAAAATTGTAGCTACTGTAACATTTTTCAGTACCTTTTGTAAAAAGAGTGAAAAAGCTTCGAACAAAATACTTATTGACTAAAAATTTTCAGATATAGAAGACTTTTACAGCAGTCATGTATCTCAGATTTATTAAAAAAATGCAGACACCCAAGGATTTGGCAAAATCCATGTTAATGACGATGTATCCCCAAATTTCTCAGAACATTTAGATGAACGTATAGAGGACGGTTTATTTTACGAAGACATGTCTGTCGAGTCCATTGAAAAGAACGAAGAAGATTGTGGAAACAAAACTTCAGGTGATGTAGATAATTTATCGGATTTAGAAATTGAATATGAAAAAAAACTGTGGAAATGCAAATACTATTACTGGTAGGCGAATTATCAATATGGAATACTTCCTGCGTGCTCTAAAATCTCTCAAGCACGAAGGGTTTCAGTGTTCGTTTTATGATTTAAACTTTGTATCCGAACAACATTACGGTTATATATCTAAACTGACATTTAAATGTAAAATGTGCAATTACATGGATAGTGTTTGTACCGACAAACTAGAAGAAACTGAAATGAACCTGAATATGGCAACCGTGTCTGCTACCATTTCCATCGGTGCAGGATATTCTCAACTGAAGGAATTTTCTAGTGCTCTGGATATACCAACTTCTTCATCTGCAACGTACGTACAATATCAAGAAAAAATATTTGATGTTTATAATATCGCCGCAGTTGAAGAGATGGAAACTGCCGCCAGAGAGGAAGCTCGACTGGCGTTAGAAAATGGAGAAGTCGATAAAGATGGATATCCGTTAACCGCTGTGATATCAGATGGTGCTTGGAGTAAAAGATCCTATACTAGGTATACTAGGGCTTAGGACAAAAAGGTTATATATATATATATATATATATATATATATATATATATATGTCTGTAAAAATAAGTTTTGTATTATATGTGCCAGAAAGGATCGGTACGTAGATGACAAACGCCCTGAACATACATGTTATAAAAACTGCAGTGGTACGTCAACCGGAGTGGAAGCTGCTATCATTGTCGGAGGATTTAAAAATTTTATAAATATGTATGGAATAAAATACTTTAAATTAGTAGGCGACGGTGACAGCAGCGTATATAAAACATTACGGGAGGTTATGCCTTATGGTCCAGGAGTAATGATCCAAAAAAATGAATGTAAAAACCATATCTTGAGGAATTACATAAATAAATTAAAGGAATTAACAAAGAAACCTAAAACGGCATTAAAGTTAAAAAACGCACTCTCTAAAAATTTATTGAGGTTTGAAACCGCAATTACCAAAGCCATCGAATACAGAAAATCTCAATCGGTCCCATTACAAGCAAAAATCAAAGAACTTGAAGCCGATATTTTGAATGGACCAAAACATATCTTAGGTGACCATTCCGGGTGCAGCGAGGGGGGCTACTTTTGCAATGTTCGAAAGAAAACGAACAAAACCTTTTCCCGAATTGAGGAATTTCGAATTATATCAGGATATGATGATAGCTCTGCAGCGTGTGGTTACCCACGCAAATAGTCTTATACACGACGTAACAAATAATTCCGCAGAATTATATAACTCGCAGGTAGAAGATCATATGAAGCTCGTTGTGCAGCAGCAGTGATATCGCATAATAAAGTAGGCGATTTTCATGATATTATCTGTAAGCATGTGACCGATACACTTGTGAAATGTAGCTCTCAATACTGCGAAAGTCGGAGAAAAAGAAATCAGCAACGTTTAAATGCCAAAATTGCCCACAAAAAAAGGTGTGCAGCTGAAGAAGATTTATATTATGGCCCAGAAGCCGGAGATGTCGTTCCCGACATGGACAACGAACGTCGAACGATTGCCGAAAAAACATTTTTTACAAGATCTTGCGCAGAATATAAAAAATATAGCTAAGATACACTAGGGCAACATCGTAATAATCGGTGGCATGAAGAAAGAATCAAACGATTAACGGCATCTAGATTTGGAAGAATTTGTAAAATGAAATCTTCTACTTCTTGCGCTAATACAGTGAAGGGCATTCTTTATAAAGATTTTTTTGGTAACGCTGCAACCCGTTATGGTGTCGAAAACGAGCACCGTGCCATAGAGGCATTTCAAGCTGAAACGAATAAAATTGTATCGGCATGTGGATTATACATTAGAGAAGATTTTCCTTTTTTAGCAGCATCTCCCGATGGTCTAGTAGGAGAAGACGCTTTAATTCAAGTCAACTGTCCCTACACCGCAGGAAAATATAGTCCACACGAAGCAACGCAACAAAAAGAAATTAAATTTTATGAAATTAAGAACGGCAATGTGATGTTAAAAACAAACCACGACTATTATTACCAAATACAGGGACAATTAAATAAATATATGTAACAAAAATAAATGCTTTTTTGTTGTTTGGTCCCCAATGGGTATTTCGATACATACTATATATAAAGATTTGTTTTTTTTTGGGAAACTAAAATGCTACCAAAATTGCAGCAATTTTATATGGCGGCTCTACTGCTCGAATTAGTAGACCCAAGACAAATACGCAAGCTACCAATTCGTGAAACGTTTCTGAAACCAAATTAGAAAAATTTCAATAGCGCCCGGCCCCTTAAAATAACAATTTGTTGATGCATTTCATATCTTTTTATAACCGATATTTAGTTTAGGTACCTGCGTATGGAAGCAAAAATTAAGTATTTAATTAGTCTATATTTATTTTTTTTGCGAAATTCAAATTATTTTGCAGTATTTCACATACTAAACATGACATTGTTTTTTTTTACTTGTAGTTCATAACCTTTTTGCGACGTTTTGTATACTAACACACAAAATATAATATACAATGTGTCTCAATCTTATTCTTAGAAACTTTGGGAGTGAACAGTTAAAAATAATGCAAAAACTTAATTTACATGTATTTATTTCGCAATTTTCGAAATATATATTTTTATAAAATTTGAACAACAATTATTATTCATTTTTTTTATAAATAAAATATGAATAATATTCCTTACGTTATTTACACACTGTATATGAACCGTTTTCATGCGATCAGTGTAATAGCCATAAATAGCGCTCGAGTGTCCATTTCTACAACAAAGGACATTTATAATCCTCTTACCTGATCGTTATCTAAATTTGCTTGTTTAGCGTAACTCTGGGATTGAACGATGTGTTGCCTAACTCTAGAAAATTTGATAAACAGAAGCATATCAACTTTCATCTATTATTATAAGATTTTCGCCGACTATTGACTATCTTCAAATCTTTGGTAATTGGGTTAGCAAGCAGTAAAAACCTGAAGATTTGGACGGTCTCAAAATTGGGAAATTTTGATTAGTAGACCTTCATTTTACAGTGAGGTTATAAACAAATATAATAATAACTCAAATTTTCTTAAACTCTTTTTCATTCGGTAAACGTAGAAGTACTTGAACATAATATATCTAAATATGAAATAGGTGTACTATCCTTCATCTCCAATAGGAAACTTGTAGTATTATAATAAAGTTCGAATAGATAGGGGAGACCGGGGCACAATGAAACATGGGGCACATTGAAACATGTAAATTTGTCAAAATATAATTTATAAATAGGATGGCGCCACCTCTTACACAATATACAAAGTTTATGAGTAAAGTGTCAAACCTGGAGTTACGAATTTATCAGTTCGTTCGAGGCTGTTTATGATACATGTGATTATTTGTGATCCAAAAGTATGTTTTTAGTTCTGTAGTAATTTTGTTGTATGTGCTGCTCTTATTAGACAATTTAAATATTTTAGTCGTTAATCTACAGTTGGAGGAAGTAGTGTTCGGTTGGTAAGTTTAAAATGTTGATATGATTTGTATAAACATTTTTTAACCTAGAAATATGTATAATTGACAGTTGGGGTACAATAATACACGTGGGTACGGGGCACAATGAAACGTGTGTCATTGTGCCCCAACCTGTTTTATTGTGCCTCAAACTGAAAATGAATTTTATGCAGGAATCATGGTGGAAACAAAGTTCGGAAAACTGAAAAAGGAAACTTTTCTGAGGACTCTATGCGAGCCGCCGTTAATTTGGTTAATCAAGGGATGAGTTTAAGGAAGGCAGCTGAGCAAGCTGGTTTCAACTTTTCAACTGTATTTCGGTGAGTTTTTATGTTGATTAAAAAAATTATTTATCGAAAATTTTGTATTATTGTCCAAAAATCATTGTTGTGATGGCTTGAATGTTTTCATTTCAGGTACGTTAGGAAAAAAACCCAAGCACAGGAAAATGAAGAGATCCGAATGAAACCTAATTACCAGGTAAGACAAATTTTTACCAAAGAGCAAGAGCAGAACTTATCGGAGTACATCGTAACTTGTGCTCGTATATTTTATGGATTGACAACATTCGAAATTAGGAAAGTTGCTTATCAGATGGCGCAAGTCAATTCCATTAATTGTCCAGAAAAATGGTCAAATGAAGAAATGGCTGTTGTTGAATGGCTGTACGGATTCATGAAGAGACATCCAATGCTTAGTGTCCGGACTCCGGAAGGATGTAGTTTGTCAAGAGCGACAGCATTTAACGAACACAATGTTAACATGTTTTTTAACAATCTGGACAAAATTTATAACAGTAACCCTATGTTTGCTGACGGAACAAGAGTATACAATCTTGATGAGACCGCAACCACGACGGTTCAAAAATCTCCAAAAGTTGTGGCAGAAAGGGGAATCAAACAAGTGAATAAATGCACTAGCTCTGAGAGGGGTGTACTTGTCACAACTTGCTGTATTGTGAATGCTGCTGGAAATACTATTCCGCCTGTAATGATATTTCCTAGAGTGCATTTTAAAAATTACGTGATTTCCGGTGCACCTTCTGGTACTCTAGGTCTAGCTATCCCATCCGGATGGATGACTAAGGAACTTTTCGTTGAAGTTATTTGACACTTCATAAAACGTACTCAGAGCTCTAAAACTCATCCAACACTTCTGCTGTTGGACAACCACCAGAGCCATCTTTATATTAAGGCCTTGGATTTAGCAAAAGATAATGGGGTGCCAATTCTTACGTTTCCTCCGCATTCAACAAATAAGATGCAACCCCTTGATGTCGGCGTTTACAAATCGTTTAAAACATATTATAATATGGCAATTGACAGCTGGTTGATGAAAAATCCCGGAAAAACGATCTCTATTTATGAAATCGCAGAATGTGTAAATTATGCTTATCAAAGAGCTATGACTCCTGCGATAATCATAGCATCATTTAAAAAGTTTTCCGTTCGATAAAAACGTTTTTAGTGATATCGATTTTATGTCTAGTTTTGTGACGAATCGACCGGATCCTACATTAAAGAAGATTCCATAGATGATGGGACAAATCCAATAGCTTCTACATCTAGCTCTGCAACATCTTCAAATATAATCTATATGTAGTTCTGCAACACTTTCAACAAATTCATTTCTAAGTCCTGCAGAATTCATAGGTTTTCCTAAAGCCAAGGACAGAAAACCGGATAGATCTGGTCGCAGGAAAGGCAAAAGCATAATAGCTACTTCTACTCCTGAAAAAGATGCTATAGCGGAAAGAGAAAACATAAAAGTCAATCGAACAAAAAAGCAGATGGTTACTAAAAAGATTATAGTTGAATCGTCCGAAGAATCATCTGAAGGGGAAATGGAATTTGAAGAGTCCGATACCAGTGATCAATTAATGGAAGAATGTGAGGACTATGAATTTGAATATTTGAAATCTGAGCCAACCAAAGGTGACTACGTGCTCGTAGAATTTATTACTAGAACAAAAAATAAAATGTATTATGTTGGTGAAATTGTCAATGGTAAAGATGAGAACAATGATTTTGAAATTGATTTCCTGAAGAAGAGTGATAAAATATGTGACCATTTTTACAAACCGGAACTTCCAGACGTATCACTAGTTAGTTTGACTTCAATAAAACAAATTTTGCCAAAACCATCTTTCTTAGGAAAAACCAAGCGTCAGAAATCATATATGAAATTTGGCCTTACTTTTGGTTCACTAAATGTTCACTAATTTGTCATTATATGCTGTTCACTTTAGAAAATAGATTTGTTTGTTACATTGTTTCATTGTACCCCAAAGGATGTTTCATGGTACCACATAGGTGGGGCACAATTAAACACAATACACCTGTTGTTTCAATAATGTGTAAATCACAAAAAAAAATTAAGGATTGAAATAACGTGAATGGATGCCAAAAGTTATAAGAATTCTGGTACCTTTTCATATACATAATATTAAAATTTTACATAAATATATTCATTATGCATTTTTTCGTTTCATTGTGCCCCGGTCTCCCCTACTCCTGTACGCGGCCGTACGATAAGTTACTAAATACTCGCCTAGACTGAAACGGTTTAATGTCTGCTTGTGTTTGTATAGTTTTACAATGATTTCGAACTTATTTATTACGCATTAAACCTTTCATGGATGAGAGAAACCATGTACTTTGCAAATTCACTAATTCGATTGGGGCTATAGTTTCAAATCAGTATTTATGATCGTTTTGAGGGTAAAATCATGGAAGAGAAGTATCATAAAACACCTGTAGAAGTCCACCGTGCTTGTCTCATGCACAGAACGCGCTCTTTATCACGTCGTATATAATATGACAATGATGCTATACGTGATTGTTTTAAAGTGGCATATTTCTAGGTTATAAAAGGGACAGTTGGAAAGCGCTAGTGATTTTCTTAATTATTGATGATTGTAGCGAACTTAGATCACACACCTAAGGGAGCGAAATGTTGACCGATTAACATCGCGGTTTAAAAATTTTATTGTTAACGGGAAGCTATCACAAATTTGAGTACTGTAGTTAAAAACTAACCTACTAGGGATTTATAATATACATATTAGATGTACACATTAAACCTAGTTTTATAATGTACAGTGTCTCCCAAAATTCGAGAGCATATGAAAGTTATGTTTTTTTAAAGGGAACACCCCGTATATTATTTGAGTTTTGGTTTTCACGACCAAAATAATGCTAAGTTTTATTAGAGTTTACCGGACCTAAACCTTAAGGTTTTGAAATTATTTTGTGAAATTGCAGGGACTCAATGTTCACATCTATGCTAGTTAGGTGTTACTCCACAGTACTGCAACGGTCAATCTGAATTAATGAATAAAGTCAAATTGAACGGTCCTAAACGATAATAGAATTTTGTTAACAACATTGTAAGTTATTACCTACTTTCTAGCCCTTTCAGAACGGACTATACTAAATGTGTGTTGACCTTAAAAAAATTGCGGAATTTTGTTTAACAGGATCGAAACGGCCTCGATCGTTCGTGTTTAGATGTAGCTACATAGTGTAAAGGGCATTACGGTGCGGAGAGGGGCCAGTGACGTGTCGCAGCGTGTTTAAGATGGAGGTTATGTTTGTGGACGACATGGGCCGACGTAAGTATTTTGTTTTTGAATTTAAACTTGATTAGTAAGTACTGTTTTTGTTTAAATAGTTAGTTTAAAGGTCATTCTAGTGTATCATAGTTAGTTTTTTTCTAAAATTAAAAGTATTTGACATCACAGTGTGTCCACTCAGTTTTTACGCAAGATCGTGCGCTACCGTTTGAAATTGCTCTGATGAAGCTGCATATTCTGCAACTAAACGGTTGTTTTGTTTTTCACAGGATGGCCTTTAGACGATAATTTACTGCAAGATTTGCTTGGAGATGGATGAATCAGATGTGGAGATTTCTGATGAGGAGGCAGAACCAGCATTTGAGGTCCGTCAGCTGCTGGATAAGGATATGCCTACGCAAGATTCCCTTGACGACAATGATTACGACAGTGATCCAGAATCCAATGTTCCATTAGCTCAGTTACGTTCTAGGGATCAGGAGAACATACCACCCGCTCATCGAACTGCCGCTGAAAAGAGTACTTGTACACGACAAACGAAAAGATCGAGAGTTTAGAGAGCTACTGATTTCAACGATAAAGCTCATGATTATCCTTCTTGCTCTGGGGGAACCGAAGAAGTGAACACTCTATTACAGTATCTTGAAAAATATTTTAAGGAAGATTTTTTTGAAAACTTTGCAAACTGCACTACTCTATACTACCTTCGTAAAACCGGATCAGTCTTAAACACACGTAGTCAAGAGATTCGTAAGCTGCTCGGCATAATTTTGTTTATGGGGTGCATTCCATATCCTCGTATTAATATGTGCTGGCGTGCTGGTATGAGATTGGAAATAATCCCGAAACAAATGCTGCTTTTTTCAATTAAGAAATAATATGCATGTTGTAGATTCAGATGAGCCGCCGAAAGGAAATAATAACACCTTGTGGAAAGTACAGTCAATGCTTGACGCTGTGAAAAACGCTTGTAGGTCAATTGAAAGGTTCCTGGTGCTTACTCTATAGACGAACAGAATATTCCCTTTAGGGGTAAATGCAACTAATGATGGCTTAATGCTTGATTTTGAAATATATTACCCTAACAATCCGGCCTTTACTGACAAATCTCACTGAGAAGGATCTGCGTCTGGTTAAGAATGTTCCCGCAAATAGTTGTTTATATTTTGCTAGATATTTGAATACAGTTCCACTTTTGGATCGTCTGAACGATATTCAGTTGCATAGCACAAGAACGATTATGCTTAATCGAGTTCCACATCAAAAAAAGTTAAATCTTAACAGGACAGAGCAGTGAAACGTGGTGATATAGTACAGTTTGCTTCCAATGAAGTCGCTCTTGTCAAATGGAAGGACAACAGAGGTGTATTAGTGAGCTTTAATAGCACTGGTGGGAATCAAACTTCGTCTATCCCGAGATGGGACAAGAAAAAAAAGGCTACGGCTCCGAGAATAATTTTAAATTATAATGAAAATATTGGCGGAGTAGATGTTCTTGATTGAATATTACAAGATTTACCAGAAGACGAAAAAATGGACTGTAAAAGTATTGATTCATTTCCTAGACCTTGCAGTTGTAAACGCTTGGAGGCAATACAAAATTGACTGTGACGCAAATGAAAGCAAATCCAAAGACTTTCTGTGGTTTAGGGTGGATCTAGGAGACGCTCTTATGAACTGCTATAAAATTACTTCCAACGTCGCAACTGGGGATGGACAGGCTTTGCCGTCTGTTGAGATGCCTGGCAAGACGTACAGACCTGCAGCACCGCTCTTTCGATAAACGCTTTGATCAATCCGACTATTTGCCGGTTTGTGATGATCTTGCAATGTGCAGGAAATGCAGATTGGAAAGTTGTTCTTCCATCACTAAAGTACGATGCATAAAATGCGATGTTTACTTGTATATCGTAAGGAACCAAAATTGTTTCTTAGCTTATCATAGCAAGTGACTGTTCTTTTATTTTTATAGTGATTTAGATTTTTCTGTTTATGTGTAATTAACCTTTACCTAAAGAGTATTTTTATGTTATTTCTTGATTTATAACAATATACAATGTTATATTTTATGTCAAAAAGCAATTTTATAAGCCGAAGACTGATTTATGTCATTCTTAAGTAACTTTGGTTTTATGTCATAAATATTGATAAAGGATTATCTCGAAGTACCGTGTTCATAAAGAAATTAAAAAAAAGTAATAAATATTTGGTTTAATTATCAATAATCGGCTTTGATTACCATCTTTCTTTGGTTAGGCACAATCTTGCGTTAGTACATTTAAATTATTTTCCCTAGATACTTTGACCACCAAGGACCTATATTTGGCCAAAGGTCTTCAAAATCAAAAATATATTTTGTCGTTATGAAAGGGCTAGTTTAATAAAGATTTACATAATAAAAACTAACAGAATGATAGACGTTGAAAAATAGTTAAAATAAGTGTTCAAAGTGATGATAAACAAAGTAAACAAAGTACTTTTGAAATTTTTTTGTACCATTGGACAACATTTCTAGGCCTACGTTACGGAAGGCTTCTCTGACATGTTCCTTCATATGGTGTTGTCAGAGGTTAGTTGTAAACAATTCCCTTAATAACACTTTCTTTTATTCGAATAAAATTGGTAAAACATCACAAAAGCGTAATATAAAAGTAGCTTACAAAAGCAGTATTAAAATTCGAAATCTTCTTAATTCTGCCAAAGACCAAATACTATTACATACATATGGTGATTACGAAGTACCATGCTCTTGTAGTAAAGTCTACATTGGGGAAACTGGAAGAAGCATTAACACCAAGTTAACAGAACACAATAGACACTTACGCTTACTTCATCCTACTAAATCAGCAAATGCTGAACGTGCACAATATAAAATTTGAAAACAAGAATTCTGGCCACCAATAGAAATTGGTATATAAGGAAGATTCGAGAAGCTATTGAAATTCTGAAAAAGCCTAACGACTTGAGCAAGTATAATGGATATGAACTGTCCGACACCTGAGTGTCTATTTGCGAGAACTGAAAGTTATACAGTCTACAACAGTGATTTAATTTTAATTCTATAATCTGGTTATACTTTATCAATATTTGTCACTTTGACATTACGCCTGAAGAAGGGCAGAGTTTCTGTCTGAAAGCTTGTAAAATAAATAAATAATTTTACAGCATTCTCCCAAAGAAAGTTGTCAATTTCAATTCTTATAATTCCCTTAATACGTACACAGAAAAAAATCGGCGCAGTCAAATCTTGCAATCTACTCCGTAGGTCTACTTTTTCGTATCCACTGATTTTGAATACATTTAAAAATTCTCAGACCCCTCCCCCCGGTTGAAATGTGATGGAGCTCTGTCCATTTGAAGCTACATAGTTCTTTGTATCTCTAAGAGAATATCGACTAAAATTTGAAACAGATTAACCATAAAGTCCAGAAACGTTATCCCATTTAAATTTTCCCCATATGTTTACAAACCATCTGAGTAGATTATTTAGTATTCTAAACTGGTGTGCATAGGAATAGGAGTAGTAATGCAAATTATTCCTGTTAAAGGATACGTTATTGTGAAAAGTGCATTCATCGCTAAACAGTACACGATTACAAGAGTTTCAATTTTCTGTTACTTTATCTAACACCTATATACAAAATTCAACCGTTCGATTGAGATAGTTTTCGGAAAGTTTTTGATAAAACTGAATATTATACGGATAGTAATTATGTTTATTAAGTATATCACAAGGAACTTATTGGTTACTGAGCTTTTTCACAACCTTTTTGTTTCTTTTTTTCTTTGTTTCTTATATTGCACAGTTGAATTGCGGCGTTGACAAAAATTGTTCAAAGTGTATTACTAAAGCTTGTAATACACTTTTCAACAAACTTATTTTTGAAGATGCATTTGGTTCAGTATCGGATTACGCAACTTTGCTTAATCTAACCAACTTCGTATCTCTTACCGTTGCTCGTACTTCGAATTTGTAACACATCACTTTGTGGGTGAAGACTTTTCTCTAGTTTGTGTGAGGGTCGAAACTGTATTATCGTCATTCTAGTGGCGGCGAAAGATTATCTAACCTTTGTTTATACGAACAAATGCAATGATCTAACCAAGCTAAGTGCTGGTATAATTGACTATCTAAAAATTGCCTAAAACTTTCACGTGTTTATGTTTTATGACACTATACATTTTAACCTTGTTTTTATTTTCGGTTATTTTTTATTCATTTAATTAGCTAATACCTAGAATAATTAGTGAGATAGGGATTGCTAATCCCACAGTACGACTAATTTGCTCGTTTATAACATGATCTCTAATTATATATTATCATATAAGTTTAACAAAAAGTTATATTCAGTCATGTTGGTTCTTTAGCAGTATTAGTATATGTAAATAATTTAGATTATATTTGTAAAGTAAATGTTTTTATATAAAAATGACTGTAACATATACTGCAGAAGTAGCAAGTTGTACCGGCCTTGGATGTTTTTTACACCTTTTAGGAAGGTAACGGTTCAAAATTTCCTTTGTTTTATATGGTAAATGATCAAATTTTGTTTTAGATGGCGTGGTAGCATTTACAAATTAGTATGGCTAGATCTCTTAATATATTTAATTCTTTATTATTCTCTCAATTTTATTTACCGACTAGTTTTAAATGAAGAACATCAATTGTTAGTAAGTAATAATGTACAAATCACGATAATCGTTTATTTATAATACAGAGTTTTTGAAAGCGTTGTTGATTATTGTAAGGAATACAGTACATTAATTCCATTATCGTTTGTTTTGGGTTTCTATGTAAATATAGTAATGAATCGATGGTGGACTCAATACACGTCAATTCCAAGGCCTGATTCTTTGGCTGTTTTTGTTAGCAGTACAGTACATGGACAGGTTAGAAATACTTTGTAATTTTTTTAACTGAAAATTTCTGTCTAGGATGAACGAGGACGTGTCATGAGAAGAACAATTATGCGATATGCATGTTTGAGTGTGTCTATGGTATTTACCATGATTTCTCCTAGAGTTAAAAAGCGTTTTCCAACATTAGGACATTTGGTAGAGGCAGGTTTATTACAACCAGGTGAAAAGGAAATTCTGGATGATTTAAATAATAAATTTCCTAAACACTCGAAACACTGGTATGTCAACAAGGCATTAAACGTTTATAAATTAGGAGTTGCCAGTTCATTAGCTGATGCTTTGTTTCATGCTTTTTAAACAATTTAATTTCATTATTTGCAAATTTTTAACCATAGTGTGTACCTACTTGGTTAATTATTGTAATGCTATAAATTGTTTTCAATAGCACTTCCTACAGGCAAGGTTCTCTTAATATTATAAGTTAAAAGATATACTATTTAATTCAACAATTTATTTCAATAAAATAAAATAAATAGGATGGTGTAAACAACTAGTTTGTTTTGTTACAAACTATTGAGTATAGGAAAAATTTTTATAATAAAACTTGTGTGTATTGAAGTACACGATAATTTAAAGTTAGTTGTATTATACAGTGTCGCACATAAACTCATCATGATATGGGAATTTCTTTTTCCTAATCTGTTGCGGAAAATTTAGATTTTACTGTTTCTATTTGGTTTAAACGTGATGCCAAATGAGATGTGCATGATATTACATAGTGTATTTCACTAATGTATTTGATATCTTTCAAGTGTAAAAAATGTGGTTATTTTTTAAAATTTTAAGTTTGGTTTTTAACTTAACCATTTTAGTGCTGTTCAATTGTTTTCCCTGCACTCTTAATTCCTTGTGCATCATATTTGTATTTGTACACCGAGATCTAGACACATACGGAAATGTCAGGCATCTCTATGCACATGGACTATTAATGGTTATTAGCACTATCCATGACCAAAATTGTGTACCACTAAAGGAATTCCACCGTTAGTAAGAGATCTTTAATGTGACAAACATCACATTGCCATGAGACCTACAGTGTCACTCTCTATCTGAAAAGGAGTTTAAAAAAACAGGTATGTCGACCAGGTTTGAATCCGTGCCGCTCGGTTGTAAGGAAATAGCATAAGCTATTCCATCACCGAAGTATTATTAAAACAAGGTTTTATCATTTAAGAAGTATAGCAAAGAGTAAAATAAAAATTTTTTATTGGGATTGTTTTTTATTTTAACTTATTCTCTAGTTAGTCAAAAAACCGAAATAAAGGTAAGTATTTGGTTATTTGTACAAATTATGCCAACTTTGCATCAACTTTTGACATAGTTTTCGTGGCATTTCTTATTTAGAACAAATTGTAATACTTTCAAAAGATGTTTGTTATAAAGAAATAATTAGGCACAGGTTTGGTAAAATTTGAATTGGAAAAAAAATGGAATGTAGTAGAATGGAAAATTGGCATATAGATGAAGAACTAAGATACATCTTTTTGCATTAGAATTTTTTAAATATTGAGTATTAACCGCGTTTTTAAGATTCTTGTCAAAATATCAAATTTGATACTGGAAAGCCAAGAAAGCATAATGGATCACTGTAGTGCTTAAATGGAACAATGTATTAATCATTACTGAATTCTCCCTGATCAAATACTTAAAATTTATATAGGGTTCTAGCTTTATGTGTTTTATGACAAAATTTGAAAAACCATGGATTAACCATTTGAAATGGTGATAATTTGCAACAAATTAAATAAATTACGCATTCTTGATTCACACTGAAGATAATTTTTAATTACATTCCACCTTAATATACAAGTTTTTTATAAAAATTTTTTTGTAAACAGCAGTTTGTAATAAATAAAAATGTAGTTTTGGACCACTCTGTATAACATATGACGAACTTGCAAAAGTGAATCAAAATTATAACATGATACTGCAATTACCTATACATAATAACCAAATCTTTAATAGGTTAATATTATTAACATAGAGTTCTATAAATTTAGTCTGCAAAATATTAATTTAAAGAATATTGTTTTCAAGTTTAATGAATGTTACTTTTCTTTATCAATAATTAAAAAAACTAATTTAGATTACTGTGTTAAAATTTAAATGATTCAATTAAAATATTTTAAATCAATATTTCATATCATATTGGTTTTAGTTATGAAAAAATCTTGGGAGTAGTTGATAGATACCTTATTACGTAAAAAACATTGTATAAAGCAAGATAAATAATTTTCTTCATTTTTCCAAGATGGTGCCTTATTTTATCCTTCTCCCATAATCATCTATTGAAAGTAACTTTTATGATACAACAGTTTAAGTAATAACACAGTCAAAATTAGAAAAAGATCATATGAATACAATATTAAAATTGTTTCGTTACAATCTATATATTGGAGTAATCATTCAATTGCAGTAATTCTTAATATGAATTGTAATTTTTTTGGTTATGTTTAGGTTACCATTAGTATGGGCTGCTAGTATAATAACAGGTGCTAGAAAAGAAGGACGAGTACGTGATGATTTTGCAGTTAAAACTATGCTAGATGAGATAAATAAATTTAGGAGTCAATGTGGTGTATTATTAAGTCACGACACTATAAGTGTACCACTTGTTTATACACAAGTAAAGAATTACATTGCTTACAGTTTTAAGGAATTAATAGAGTAATTTTAGGTTGTTACTTTAGCTGTTTACACTTATTTTTTGACTACACTTATGGGACATCAGTGGATTAAGGATTCAAAATCATCAGTTGATATATACTTTCCTGTTTTTACAACGTTACAATTCTTTTTTTATGTAGGTTGGTTGAAAGTAGCAGAAACTTTAATTAATCCTTTCGGGGATGATGATGATGATTTTGAGGTTAATTGGATGATAGATCGAAATTTACAAATGTCATATTTAATAGTAGATGAAATGCATCATGATCATCCTGAGCTTGTGAGAGATCAGTATTGGGATGAAGTATTTCCTACTGAGTTACCGTACACATTAGCATCAGAACCATTCCGTGAACAACACCCACTACCATCCACTGCGAATATTAAAATTAAAAGAGATGAAGCAGAACTTTTTATTCCTTCTTCACTTAAAATTGACGATTTACAATATGACGATATGCATAGTCCTATTAATTTCACAGCAAAACCTACAAGTTTAAGAAGAGCAGGTAGCTCAAGAATATCTATAGGTCGTTCAGTTCCAGATGCAATACATAGAGTTAATACAGTTGCTGGAAGATTAAAACGTATGTTTTCAACTAAAGAAGATAGTACAGAACATAAAGATAAGGTGGAAAGTTATTCTGGTTCTGTGGCAGAGTTAGCTCAAAGCAATCCAACGATATACCAAAAACCTGCACGACCTGGTAGTATGCGTATTACTGATCAAGTCATCGAAGAGGTGATTTACAAGTTTGATTCACCACAAATGAAATGTTTTCATACAATTTATTTTAGGTTGATGAGCAAACAACCATTCAGAGGAAAGCTGAAGCTCCTCCTCCTCCTTCTGTTATAGGTTTCTTTGGGCCACCCCCACCTTCAGAGCCAGTTCCTGTACCATCACCGAAAAATTCGTAAATACTTCAAATGATGATAGTTATCCAATGTTTGTTGTTCTAAAACCCTTTCTCTTTGTGCTTTAAAAATAATAATTGAACTAACCTTGTTTAACTACCATCAAAGTTTTTGTCAAAAAAATTAATTTTTTCTATTAACAATTTAATGAATGTTTCAACTACTCATGGTATCGGTCAATGAATTTTAATTTTTGCTTTGGTGTCTGTTACTAATTACTTTTTTATATGATCCCTTTTTACTTTTTTTGATGCATGAATTTTTAATCATAAGCAATTACGATAATGACTGATAATCGTAAACCATAATAAAATGTTTTTTAATTTCTAATTTACCAAGAGTTGGAAATGTAAATTGAGTCCTGTGCAATTACCAAATAATGAGATTTCTTATCTGCAGTTGTTAAAAGTGTGCTTATATCATTATTGGTAGCCTGTAGTCAAAGGATGATTATTAACAATAATACTAAAATTCTTAGATTCTTTTGCTACCATCAAACAGCATGATATTCTTGGTTTTAACATATGGGAACTTGGTGTACTGATCAACTTTTAGGTGCATATCTTTTAAAATGCAATTAGATAATTGTGCAATTTTAGAATTATTTGTATTCCAGTTATCAAAATTATTGTTATAAAAGTGCTCAGACTAATAAATTGTTTTATTAGAAATTATCTTTTATTGCTATTGAGGTGGCTGAAATGGTAGCAAAGAAGCTAGGTTCTTAATGAACATCCATTTACGATCCTTTTGTAATCTAGTAGGCCAGGAAATTTTTTTATTAGGTTGGCATTTAAACTAGTGAGTATAGCTCTATATAACGTATCAACAGTTTTCTCAAGCAGAGGTCAGTTTGTTTATGGCATTATTGCCATGTCTTATGAATGTAATAGATAATTCAGACTGTAGGTAAAACAATGTAATGTCTTGCCAATAATGTTGCTTATCACAAACCGTAACATCCAAAGTTAACAACCTTCCTGTGTTGACAACACATTTTAGTAATTTCCAGTAAGGTGTGCCAACAAAAACGCACCGCTAACATAGCTTTATTAGATTCCAAAATGCTTGTGAATGGAAACTTTATGATGTCTATTTCCAGACCCTTTGAATTTCCACTGAATACACGACATATATCCCAATCAGCACCTACTAATGAAGGTACAACTAAAGATCTAGATTTTATCGACAATATCAGTATTGGATCAGTAGATGCTGATGGTTCCGATGATGAATTTACAAGATTGAAAAATCTTCGTGAACAAGAAAGACGCAGCCGGTAAATATCATTACATAAAGTACTTTCTTTTCATAATTTGTTGTAGGTTGGCATTAAATTATGGAAGATCATTGAGCAATAAAAGTGAACATAATGATACAGAAATGTTGTTGCTTGAAAGAAGTAGTACAAAGAAATCACTTTCTGGCTCAATGTACATAGATGTATGACACATATTAGTAAAACCTGCTTCTAATAAATCTTCCACTTTTTAATCATTATCTCTTCACTAAGCAATTGTATTTCCAAATACCCAGTATTATTTTTCTTTATAAAACATACTCATGCCTTGAAGATGCACAATAATTTATTTTGTAGTAATCGTGATATTGCTTTTAGATATAGGATTTTAGTGAATTTTATTAAAATGTACTTGATACAATATAAGCTTACCGATTATATACAATTTTCTAAAAATTTTGCCTTATACAATAAATATAGAATAGGAAGCAATAATGTATTGAATTTAAATAAACTGTTATATATACTTTGGGTACATTTATAATAAAAATAAAAAAATTAACTTGAGGAAATATACTCCACTTCTTTACCCGTTTTTTTAATAACATTTAACACTTCATCGGCAGTTAATGTAGCTAAAACTTTTACTTTTTGTTCTTTTAGATCTATATCTACATTTTCTATACCTTTCCCTGAAAGCATATTGTAAAAATACAGTATTTAAAAAGTGCCATGATACCTTGCAATTTTCCCAAAACTCGTTGAATTGCACCTGAACAACCTTCACAGGTCATTTTCACTGTATATTCGTGAGTCTTTTTCTGCAATTTTAATAATGAATAGTGTTCTACAAAAAAAATTATAGGTTAATACCTCAGACATATTGTTGCTTTATTATGTGTATAACGTTTTAATAAAATTAAATGAAGCTAAAACGCATTCTTAATTTAAAATTATAATTATCTAAAGTGACGTTTATTTAATTTTTGATAATAAACATAAAACTTCCTATTACGTGTAGGCCGTTTTCATTGGATCGAATGCAACCAATGGCACTTCGTTTTTCAGAAATTAAGTAGGCGAATTTTTTTAAATTCAAAATGTTCAAAAAGGTACAACCCCTTACTTACTAGCTTAAAGTTTAATATAAAAAATAAACTATTGATGTTTGCGACTATTTAAGCGGTAGACACCTTACTTGTATATAACTAGCAGTGGCGGTCCCTCAGGGTGGCCTCATTAAATGTATTAAATTTTGAAAGTTTTCTTTTTATTCATGCAGATAAAAATCTAAATAGTAGTTTATTATACAAGTCCATAAAGGGGCATTAGAACAGCGAGTGAAAAGGGTTAATTAACAAACGAATTTACAATTGAAGTTTAACTCTCTTGTTAATCCCTTTTTACATTTGCAGTTGTTCCTTTTGAATCAAATTAGTACGCACATGCGTACCCAGCAATAACATTTTTATAGGGGAGAACGGGGAATGCCGGTCACATGAATATCTACTTCCTTTATTTGAATTTTGCTATTAGGAAGCTGCTGCCACCTGTTGGCAGGTTGACCAAGTACCTTAATGCAGCTAAGCACATGTGGTTTCTGTTTCTGTTTGTTGTAATTTTTACTGGCACGTAAACAAGCAATCACAAGTGTGTATAGTGATTTTCAAATGCGACATTCGGTACATCGAGGGTAAAGTTTCATAACTTATGTAAATTTACATTTAAAGTTGACAAACAACATATCTTTGCAAAATAATCTAATATAAAAATGGACGAACTGGAATGAGGTATTGGCAGTCATTCACCGGTAAACCCCCGCGAGTGATTACATTACCCCATGATTTTGAAATAATTTTTTTTATATGTTTTCTAAGTTTTATATTTATATTTTCCTTTATATTTTAGATACCGAGACATCGCATTTGTTTGACTAGTACGGCGCAATGGACACCAGATCAACTATCAATAGCTACCACAAAGGTTCAAAATGGAAAGTGCATTAGAAGTGCTGCTAGGGATCATGCTATTCCTTTCAATGCCCTTCAAAACGGACTCAAAAAATCTATGACGTGTGGTCCACGTCTACTTTCCTTCAGTAAAACGTAGTCCTCGATACACAGTCCGTCACCTTGGTGTTTGAACCTCGTACTCGCCCTTTTGCACTTCTGTGGAAATTCTAACGAACTTTATTCCAAATAACCGCCGGCGATTCAGTGGCGGAGATGGGCAACATTTTTCCCAGATAAGTAGCAAAACGATCCCTCGGACGCAGAATATTGACAATGTCACAAGGTGGGGTAACCCGTGTTCTAACGGGGAATGATAAGAAATAGACATTGTATATCTTTAACGTGATTAGCTCAAAATTAGCGTACGGTATTTCTTCAATCCGAAAATAATAGCCAACATTTCCTTTTCTGTGACCGTATGTAGTAATTCTGACATGTGAAGGACTCGGCTAACAAACGATATACCCTAATGTTCACCTTCTTCGCTAAGTTGGTACAATTTAACCCCGACGCCAACTGGTAACTATTGGACGGTAAGTAGAAGGGTTTAGAAAAATCTGGTAAGGATATCATTACGGTATTCAAAAATAATATTTTGGTTTGTTCTAAATTTTGCTGTTCCCGTCTAAGGAACTGTCGTATTGAAGACAATTTCTCGGGATCAGATTTAACGCTACCAGTAGTTATAATATGTCCCAATAATCCTACCCTGTTATAAAAGATCTTTTTTTCTAATATTTATTGCCATATTGGCCTCCTTAAATCGAACAAAAAGTTTCCTAAGATGTTGTATATGATCACAAAACGATTCAGATACAACCAAAAGATCATCAACTTAATTGAACTGGCGTAATTCGGGCCCTCAAATCACATCCCTAGCTCTCGAAAAAACCTAGTTTCCCCCACGTTCGTTTCCCGAAGAGCGAGGAGGGGTTGCATTAGGGATGCAAAATGACGGAGGTACGCTAAAAGGAGGTAACGACGCCGGTAACTCTCTAGCAACATTTACAGCATGAACTCGCGGAACGTCATTTCTCGGTTTCTTTGCTTCAATAGCCGATAATCGTTCTAAAAAGGAGCTCCGGTCTGAACAGACTCCGCATAATGATTGGGTGGCAATGGGATATTGACGCATTATTTCGTACGAAACAAGTCCCTCAGAGATGGGAGGAACAAGAAGGCGATAGTCATTAATTTGTTTCAGAAAATATTCGGCTAGAAACAACCCCTTTTCTACGCATGTTATAGAGTTTATTACGTTCAATGACCTGTTTCTCGGATGACCAAAAATACGCCAAAAAGCTTCTCTTAAACGAACCGTAATCTCGCCAATCGGCCTCATTTCTCAACGCTCAACTTTGAGCACCGGCTTCTAGATACGTTTTTGCCGCGCTGAAGTAATCCTCACTCGACAAGTGATACGATGCCACAAACTGTTCAAATTTACGTAAGAAAACAACAGGGTGCAACCAATGGTTACCGCGAAAAATTCTAACAAAATATTGCCACATTCAGTACCTGAAAAGATAACATCAGCGATTTGAGAACGTTGTTCGTAATCAGGGAGTGTATTGCCATCCCCGTTTACTTTACGCGGGGTAGAGATAATAAAGCGTACAGAATTACTATTTCTAACACTAAGTGACTGACCTTCACAAAAATCCGATGAAGTTGTTTTGTCCGCAGATAGGCCCGAACACTGTGCACCATTTGGGCATCCGTTTATGGGTGTAGTGACTAGCTTTTCGATGGCCCTCTGCATCACCGCGCTCTGTTTAGGGATACTTTCCAGCAATCTTCCTTGATTCCGTACAACCTCCTTTAGACCTTCCAGTTCGCCGTCCTTGGGACTGTCATCTACAGATCTCGTCACCGGGTTATGTCCATTATCCAACTTTGGTGGATATCGTACATATCTACTCCAAGAACTTCCGATTGGTCCATAATTATGAGCATAAACAAACAAAAATTAGTGTTATCTTGGTTACATGTACGCAACTTTAAACCGTCAATAATAGTATTAACCTGAAAGAAAGGGTTGCATATTTCATTAAACCATCGTCCCACAGGTATTACTTGTTTAATTAAAATAGTACAATTGCAAATCTTAGCAAAAGAGGGAAAAAATATATATCTCATTAAACAAGTAAAATTTGACAACCTCAACAATGCATTAAATCAGAAATGTCGGTTGTATGTCTAACAACTCACTATTTTCCTTGAGGCAATTGGCTTCAAAAAAAAAACAAACAATGAATAACAATAAAAAAAATTTATAAAAAAAATTTGTATTATCTAAATGAAAAAACATAGCTATCTGCAGGTACAGATAATAGGCACAACACCACAACAACTTAAAGATCTGTACCTACAATTAGCAAACTGGAAGGTAACACATTTCAGCCTTACATACACATCGTTAGTATTTTTAATACGTATATATATATATATATATATATATATATATATATATATATATATATATCTCAACGACTACATACTTCGGTGTTCCTGGGCATCCCAAAGGCGGCAGTTACGCACTTGTACCTCTGAGGCCTTAAGCAGTTCACCATAAATAAACATTTACCCTTCCCCAAAATATGTTACATAACCAGCATCAATTGTCGACAAACAAGCCTGGAAAGTAATAATATTATGCTGTAATACGCTAAAATCTAAATACTAACTCCTATTAGATAATACAACTGTCCTTAACCAAATATTGTAATTTAATAAATCAAGAAGTCAACGCTTTCCAGATTAATTGCAATTCTAATTAATAACATTTCTTAATCAGTGAAAGAAAAAATCTTTCTTTAATGGTTTTATTTGACTTACGAGGAAATTGTTTCCCCCTTGCCCTTCATAACAGACGTTAATAACCCTTCACTCTCACAATGCATGTTTTTCAACAAAAAAAATTAATTTATTAAAAGTTTTTGTTATGAACGAATAGGTTCAAAGTTAAATATGTAATTAAAAATTATTATTAATTTTATTAAATACATAAATAAAAAGTTTACCTCGAGTAGGATTTGAACCTACGACCTGTACTTCACTAGAGTACCGCGCTAACCAACTGCGCCATCGAGATTCAAACCCCAATTAATGTAAATTTTGTCTTTATGTATGTAGAACTGATGTAAATTCTAAATATAATGAGATTACAATCAAATTACTTATATTAAAGGAATGTGAGCCTGCAATGTCGCAAGGATTCATACATACCAAAGCAACTTGACTAATATTAAGTTATTAAAAGTTTTTGTTATGAACGAATAAGTTCAAAGTTAAATATGTAATTAAAAATTATTATTAATTTTATTAAATACATAAATAAAAAGTTTACCTCGAGTAGAATTAATGGTTCAAAAGCTTAAAAAAACTAAATTGATTTGTTCAAATTTAAACAATTCAGCCTCTCCTGTTCATCATTATTTTTTTTCTTTTTAATTAAAAGCGGAAAAGTTACTATAGTAAAAACGGACAAGAAATAAACACGCCCCTAATGCAGCACAACCCCATCCTGGTCACGAGGCACTACTCTGTAGCGTCCCCCAGTACCCTATCTTGAAAGGTGTAATTTGAACTTCTTTGCAAGAATGCAAATTCGAGAACAAAACAATCTTGACTTGACTGACAATAATGTTACTTATTACTCAAATTTATTGCCTGCCTTACTTTGACTTTCCTGGCAATAATTGAAACATTAGAATTTATTTACAAGTCTGATATTTAATTACCCGCAAACCTCAAATCTAATCAAACGAATTGGCCGTCTAGTGGTAGGTACGTTGTGCTATTTGAATTAGATAGGCTGGATAAGGTAAGTGTTGCATCATGTGGGGCAGGTAAACAATGAAACTTACTCAAATTAAAATTAACGAGCTTTGTGAAATGGTGGTTCAACCCGTTAATGCACTATTGTGGGAAAGAACCACCATTAATAAGTCAAATAACACAAAAAAACAATGAACGGGTTAAATATATAACAAAACACCATTAAATAAGGTTAAGGTGCGTACAAAATACGTAAATACAAAGCATTTTAGTTACACATAAACACAAAAAAAAGCATTAGTCACCCACAATTGTGTCATAAAATCAGAATAAAAATCGTAATACCAAACATGTGGCCCTTTAAAACCAATCATACCGATCTTTAGGTAGATAAACACATAAAACAATAAGGCAAATTACGGTACATATAAAATACAACAGTAAAATTGCACAGGTGATAATAAGGTAAATGCAAGGACAAAAGAAAATAGACAAGGAATTTACACGTACACAACTGTTTAGTGACTACTAAATCAAAATACGCACGTAAAATTACAATAAATTACATATAAAGAGAAATTAGTTCGCAGGCAAACAATTTTACTTAACAAACTGACAAAAAACTCATTAAAACAAAGAATTACAAGGGTAAGTTGTTAACAGATTATAACATCGTGACCGATGTATAAAGTTCAGTGCGTTAGAAAAATACAGCGCCCCTTTCTCAGGGTACACATTAATCTATACAACAATAAAAACAATAAAAATAAAATTCGAGGTGTTTAATGGTCATCTGGAGCCGGGAGTATGTACACACTCGGCAATTGCACATTACAATTAATAACCGAGCAGTATCGTGTACCCGTTCGCCCACGCCCACCTTTACACAAATCAAATATAAACGACAAACAACAATGCTAATTCACACTAATACAAAAGTGAGGGAGCCTTGTACTGTCTTTTATTTTAGCAGATTTCAGCTTAATGAGCCGACGTGCGAATGAGATACCTTTTCAAGGCAATGCTCGATTTTTAATACGTTATATATGCTTGTAGAATTATTTGCTGCCAGCCTTAATTTATATAAAAACACCTACTTACACTTGAATATAATTGATCACAGACACAAATCGTTAACATACGCGGTTTAACTTTCAAAACGAGTGACTCTTATTTATAGCTTAATATTTGAAAAACACATTAAAACTAACACCCGAAAGAAAAGACAAATTAGCGTTGGCTAATTCAAAAGAAAATGTACACGCGTAATTTAAGAATATTTGGTTGTAAAGCCATGGTTCATGTCCCTTCCCAAAAAAGAAAGAAGTGTGATGCAAAATCAAAAAAACTATTGTTTATGGGATATGGTGAAAACTCAAAAGCATTTAGATTTATTGATGAAAATACAAAGAAAATTACAATTAGTAGAGACGTCGAGTTCTTTGAATGTACAGTTGATAACCATGGTATAGAAAAGTCAAATAAAGATGAACAGTTAATTATTACTATTCTAGAAGTTGAACCAGTGGTAACTACTGAAGAAGAGGATTCCCATAAGGACACGTTAATTGAAGAGCACTCTGAGACGGATGATTCCAATTATGAAGGTACGAGTGATTCTGAAACAGGTCCTACATCTCATGAGTATTTTTTAAGAAGTCGAGGAAACTTAAAACCACCCCCAGGACTTGAAGAATGTGAAATGGACCTATCAAACTTAGCCGAAAAGTTAGAAGAAAGTAGCACTAATGAGAGTTTGTTTGTGTGTTTTGAATGTCCATCGAGCTTTAAAGAAGCAATGTTATCTGCTCAAGCGTCTGAATGGAAAACAGCAATTCAAGTTGAAATTGATGCATTGACAGAGAATAAAGTCTGGGAGGAGGTCTATCGCCCAAAACATAAAGAAGTGATTCAGAGCAAGTGGGTGTTTCGTAAAAAGCCCGATAGCTACAAGGTACCCATGGTAGCCCGTGGTTTCCAGCAGACCACAAGCTCAAAGTTAAATGAAATCTATGCACCAGTAGCTGCATTACACACGTTTAGAATTTTAATGGCCGTAGCAAATAAAAATAAATACTTTATACATCAAGTGGATATTTGCAGTGCATTTTTAAATGGTAATATACAAGAAGAAGTTTATTTAGAAAAACCAGAAGGGTTAAAGGATGAAAAGGATACAGTCTTTAAGTTAAAAAAAGCTATCTATGGTTTAAAAAGAAGCCCTAAAACCTGGAATGACACTTTTGACTGACTGATGAAAAATTTAAATTTCAAAAGGTCAAAAGCTGATTATTGTCTGTATGTAAAAAAGTTTGATAAGGATGTGATTTATTTACTTATATTTGTGGACGGTATCGTTATTGTGGGTTCAAACGAATCTCAAATTAATGATCTGAAAAATAAAATCGCAAAATCATTTAAAACAAAAGATCTGGGGGAGATAAAGAACTATCTCGGAATTGAAATAAGTCATAATATAAATAAAGGTGATATAAGATTAAGCCAAGCTACTTACCTTAGAAAAGTACTAAATGAATATAATATGCAAAATTGCAAACCCATATCCACTCCTATAGATCCTCAAAAAGATTTTGAAAATTTACGTGCACCAAAATCAGGAAGTAAAGAAATTGAGCATAGATGTCGCCAACTGATTGGCAGTTTAATGTACGCTGCTCTGGGAACACGTCCTGATTTGTGTGTTGCAGTCTCTATATTAAGCCGTTTTCAAAGTTGTGCTACACAAAAGCTTTGGCAAGCATTAAAGCGTATATTAAGATATGTGGCCGGAAGTTTGGAGTATTGTCTCACTTACAAGAGAGAAAATGTGTCGCCAAGTCTTGAAATATATTCTGATGCGGACTGGGCAGGAGACAAAGAAGACAGAAAATCAACATCAGGTTTTTTTGTCAAATGTTTTGGAAATTGTGTGTCATGGACTTCCAGAAAGCAAGTGGCTGTCTCATTGTCGTCAACAGAGTCAGAGTATATCTCCCTATCGCCTATCGTTAGCTACAAGTGAAGCTGTCTGGATGCGACAAATTCTAAGTGATCTTTTTTTGTGGAACAGTCAAGATGATAAAATTATAGCCTATTGTGATAATCAGTCAGCTTTAGCTGTAGTTGTGTGCCTGATAATCGCAAAAGACTCAAACATGTGGACATCCGATTTCATTTTGTGAAGGACTTGGTTATGAAAAATGAAGTGTTGTTGAAGTATATACCTACCGAGAAACAAAGTGCAGATATGTTGACCAAACCTCTATCCACGGCAAAATTTAAAGAACATTGTAGATCGATTAATTTTGGTTAGCATTTTTTAACAAAAAAAAAGAGGTCAAATGAGTTAATAGTTTTTATCAATATTTTTGTTCTTTGATATTTTTTGTTTCAAATAAAGTTTTGCAAATTGTAAGTCAAATTTAAAGTAAAATTTGAGATATTAAGTTATTGTTTTTCAAGTCTGTTTAACTTGTAATTTTGTAACACCCTTAACATTTTACTTATTGAGAAGGGGTGTTAAAAATAAACAACAAATAAAATGTAATAAAATATAATCAAAATGTCTAAAAGGCTTTGGCCAAAAAAATGTACATATAACTGTCAATTATTATGTAAAAAAGGGGAAAAAGATCGTGTTTTTCAAAGTTATGCTTTTATGTTTAAATTAGTTTTTCTCTATCATTTGGACCTAGAAATAGAAAATGTCATCAATTATGCGCTTTACATATATGTTTATTCGAATTCACCGTAATTAATTTATGTTTAATGTCTTTTTTAATCCGTGCTTATATCTCTCTATCTAATATATATATATATATATATATATATATATATATATATATATATATATATATATATATATATAAGCCGTAGTTCCGAGAATTTTTTATCACTCGGGGAAGGCTCGTCTACCCACGGAAATTTAAGAAAATGGTGAAGTATTGTCAAAAATGCAAGTAAAAGTGGGAAAAGCATGAGGATTTTAAAGGTTTCATTAAGACTGGGGAAATCAAGTCATAATGCACATTACAACTACTTGCAATAAAGACATACATGTTAGTACTACAGGGAAACTATTCTATTGCGACATACAGAAAGTACTCTTCTTTTATTGTTTCGGGTCTAGGCCGGCAAAATGTATAAAATTAATTGATTTGCACCACTGACATTTATGCAAGAACATTGGCTGACAGTTGTCATGTATATTAGAGCCGTTTGACGCGTAGATGTTCAATGCTGCCAACATAACTTAAAATATGATGCCGTCACCAAACACATTTTTGTAAATATTTATAATGAATTAATAGTTCCAGCACAATATGTTGCGTATCACACGTCCAGAAACTATTTCTGGGCTAGTGATACAAATAACTATTGTTCACTGAACGGTAAGTAAATTGTTGTAATCGTGTACTTGTAATTAGAAAAGAGGTACGTAACTCTTAATATATAACTTTTTTAGTTCTACTTTTGAGTTGACGTTTGTCATTAAATATGTCAAAATGTGTAATTTTGTAATATTCTCTTCAATTTTATGTAAACGTCAAAAATTCCATAAAATACTTGACTTGTTTGGTGGCATTTTCCTATTTTTTACAATATGTGATATTTCAAACATCGATATCACTTTTATCACATTTTAGAGAAAATTATCTGTCATTTTTGGGATAAAAATACCTTATAAGAAGAATTCAATAGGATTTGCTTCCGATGGAGCAAATGTTAAGACAAATACAACTCCGTCGTGAGCCGGTTAAAAGAAGAGGTACCTAACATTATTTAATGCGTTGTATTTGTCACAGTTTTCGTTTACATGTCTCAGTTGCATGCGAAAATCACCTAGGGGAGTTGAAGATATAGTGAATTTTCTAGTAGTCATCAACGTATTGAAGTGCGAAAAGACTTTTAGAGTTTTACTAATAATTTGTGATATGATTTTTTTTAAATTTTACGATTTATTTCTAAAATATGTTTATTAAAAATAATCAACTGTTCAGTTGAGCAAATCTATTGGTTATTTTTTTCCTACCTACTGTTGACAATAATATCCATCAGGCAACCCTGTGCGGAAAACGGATGCATATTGCAGGAATAGGCATGTTTGTATACATTGTTCATTTTCTACAGCGTTGCAAGTCATCGACAAAATAAAATGCCGTACATAGCAAGATGATGATTAAAGAAGTGTTAAAAGCATTAAAACTGACAGTAGAAGATTAGGTTTATTATTTCTTATACAAATGCTACATATTGACGTTGTAGATACATTGTGCTGCACGCGTCCTGTGAAAATGGATTCATTTCTGGTGCCGATTCCATATTTGCGTCAAAAAGCAGTGTTGGTAATTACCATACGGAAATGAATAGTGAAAACTTTTTAAATCGGTTCGAAAATCAATTAATTAATAAATTTAGAAGAACCCAGTGTAATCGTCCTAGACAATGCATTATATCACAATACGTTGCTAACAAAAATCCCGAACACTCCGTAGAATAAAGCGGATATTCAAAAATGGTTACGTAATAATACCATCCAATACTTATCCCCCCAGCCGTCCTAACCCAACTCCTAGACGACCCTCCTGAGGACGTCGATGAACTCATACAATCCACACCACTCGCTTTACGATAACTAACACTCATGCAACACACATTCATTTAACAAAAGTAACACTAACAAAATCTATAACACTAAACACTACCTACTAACATTCCTCAAAAATAATAATCAAATGCTCATACATACTTCATTATATTACAGATGCCTGATGCAGCAGCTTCGCCGACGTCCATCCCGGACCGCAGTTCCACAGATGCTCCGAGGGACCAACCGCCTACATGCTCCCAAGGAAACATCAAGCCGCCCATCCACAGCCCCGCCCCCAATGACTAGAATAGGAATGAAAAATGAAATACTACTAACTTAAGTAACGTCATCCAACTAACATGTTTTTTTTTCTTTTTTTGCCTAGACAATAAGACAACATGTTATAAACTTATAAAAAATGAAATGTATTTAATCAAAAAAAACTATGTAATCAACCGGCTGAAGAGGCTACCTCGCCTGAGCAGCCGACTGAAATTGTAAAATCCCTTTATCAACAATTGTACCTATAATTATTAATAAACGTGTTTGAATTTGAATTTGAAAAATCCAATACTTAGAAAATGACTTCAAAGCTGAACTTTTAGTCAAAGTTGCACAGTTAGTTTTTCCTGCAATAAGTTTCTGTGGTGTCATTCTATTTTATTTCCGTTTAAAAATACATCACCCAAAAGTTTATGCAGTTGTTCGAACTTGCGGAGTAGTATGGGTACACAGTTTTGCGACTACCTCCCTACCATTGCATTTTCAATCCTATTGAGTTAATACGGGGTTCACATAGACTTATTGTAATAAGCACATTGGGAGAGATGGTAGAACTGTTGAAAACATCCTCAAATTGCGGAGGGAAACACTTCAACTGGTAACCCTTGAAATGTGGAAACGTTCTGTTTGTCACACAGAAAAAATAATGCATGTTTGGTATGAACGAGAAAAACAATTAGATATTGCAGATATAGCTCCGATCATTATAGACTTAGGCGAAACCGACAGTAGTTCGAGCGATTGTGATTATGCTTGGACACATGTACCAGTGTAATTTGTAATTATTCTATATTGTAGTTATTCTAAAAGCACGTAGAACTAATGTTTCTATTGATAGATTGTTATTTTTATCGAATGTTTCCCAATTTCAACATTATTGCAGTAACAGTAAAGAATAATTTGTTAATTGGTTCATTCACTCAATATTAGTTGACCAGCATCACACATGTCTTTTATTACATACGTCGCAATACCTGAAAAAGGTTTGGCAAGAACGTGTAATAGAGACGTCATAGAATTAGTGACGTTCAACACTTTTAAAAATTATTAAAGTTATAGGTTAGTTTGTAGGTAACAATTTTATAAAAATGGTAAATGTCTGATATTTTATGATTAATGGAGGAAGCATTATTTCATCAGGCTAAATAGATATATTTGCCTGCCCAAAATATAATTCACAAGCCGCCACTGGTAACTGCAGTGAATCTACCAAGACATAGTAAATACAATCAGGCTTTTCCAAGTACGTCATCAGCTGACGTCATAAACTCCGCCCAAGCAGCTGATGCGGGTCAGCCTTTATTAGTGTTTATATGGAGTATTAAGGAAAATTCACGTTTATTTAATCAAAATATCGTTTCTGAAAGTGTATTCTGTAGAATAGAGTTAGGCCTGTGTGAATTAAACAATTGAGTGGTGAAATTGTGTTTTTGTATGTGGCTTAAACCACAATTAATTATAAATAATGTACCCTCGTCTATTCGATGACGACCTAGCATGATACCGGCAAACGAATCGGATTAACCACACACAGCACATTACACCCTACTAAACAACACGCTCACTTAAACCAATTAGTACATATAACCAAATAAATCTAAATATTTTTTCTTTTTTTTTAACTCCAAGAATAACCACATCTCATGATTGTAAACAATACAATTACGCAAAACAACGCAACACCAACAAAAAAAGAATGACCAGGGCTGAAGAGGAGAAGGAATCCTGACCAGTCTACGCACAAGATCTAGATAAGCTAAAGTAAGTAACTAATCATAAGCATGAGCATACTAACAAAAAATGGTACAGACGCCCTCATTACTCTGTGTCTCTTTCGAGAGCCCAGACCGATTTATCTTATCTTTCTGCTTCGTTCCGCTCCGTTCACCTGCATTCTGTCGAGGCATCGACTCCGCTAGCCTGAACCCGTCTTATACACCAGAGTTTATTACTGCTTCAACCTGCGGTTACCTACAACTTAGTTAAACATACAAGACCACACTCACGCTAGTGAACGACTTCACGTCGGGCAAAGTATCCGATGTGGTCTTTTGCTTACTCCATTGGATAGAAAGGTTCTCGCCTAAATTCTGCCAATCCCGAGGTATCAATTAAACAGCGAAACGGGTATTTGCCCAGATTCTTGTAATTGATACTCCAACTACACACCGCACACCCACTCACACAAACACGTTTACACCATGCAAAATACTTAAAAAGCGAAATGCAGGAAGCCGACATATTGAAAGCAGCAACCCACCCGCAATTTGACCATATTTCGGTCACCCAGTTTCGTAAATTTAATAACATAAGTTTTAAGGTTAAAAACTTATGTTATTAAATATTAAATCAGAACAAGAAGATATTATTTTTAATAATCTAAGCGAATATTTGAATACTAAGTGGACTAGCACAGTTCCTCATTTAAATCTGGCAACCACCACAACGTTGTCTCATATAGCTGATGTAGTAGAAACACCCCTTGATAGTACCTATGGTAGGCTTTATGCTTATCAAGGAGATACTACTTATTTAATATGGAATAGTTGTAAGCTGCTTTCCCTTCCTCTAATTAAAGTTTACTTTAATTTACCTCGGTCTAGCTCAACCGGTTTTTAAATTCTATAAAAAGGAGAGTTGTTCGGTGTTACTGGGGTTGATCATTATTACCAGGTTCGTCTACACTGAGCAAAATACTTGTAAGGGTTTTAGACGTATATTATTCTTATTTGATTTATAAAATCTAAATATTTACACTTAATCTACAACTAACATAAAAAGATAAGTCAAAAGATTACAACGTACTTCAGGTAAAATAAACACAAATATCCGGAAGTACTCAGGATCGGGACTTCTAGCCTCCCTCAGGATGTCAAAAGTTGGTCCAGGATTCTCTGGGTGGGCGCCTTTTGTTTGATAAGATAAGTCTCTCTACTTGGTTTTACGGTCAACAGAAAATCAATACTTTTAAAGGGAGTATTTTCGATTTATGCGTTTTACAAAGAATACGAGTTTAAATTGTATAAATGCAAGTTTTGTACCTCTAACTTTTATGAAAGCGAATTTACAATAGGTTATTGGTGGAATAATATATTTTTACTTACTACTAGTGGAAGTTTTGGTGAAACAGAATTGGTGGTGTTTACGAGAATTGGTGGTGTTTACAAGTTATTAAATTCTTTGGAATTGAAAATGAATACTTTTGTATTGTATTCTGGGTGCGGGCACTCTTACGGCGGTAGCCGCTTAGTAGCTCCTTGCGCTTCTGGTTTCAACAGCGTCAATAGTGGGTGGCTATAAATAACAATAAGAAGGTATTTAAACCTTCCGGAACGACTTAATTTAAAGATTTTCAGATACAGGATAAACTAAATGTTTTATAGGTACGGTATACTTGCAGAAGGATTTCTGCTTCAAGTCTGGGTTATCGCGATAAGCGATCAGGACCGGATACAGGTTCAGGACCGTCCAGAACTAAAGTTTTCTCTTAGCCTGGGAACGGCGTAAGACCTTTAAATCTTCGGGACCTTTCGGTATTCAGCTCTGTTAAATAAACAGGCTAACAGCATTTAACAAAGACGTTAAATCAGGATGTTGCTTATCCTCTGGATATCTCACGATAAGTGAGCGGGTAGGGAATCGGTTTATTACGTTTAGCGAGATTCAAATGTAATACTTACTGTTACGTATTGGGTTCTCAATTTACGAAACTGGGTGACCGAAATATGGTCAAATTGCGGGTGGGTTGCTGCTTTCAATATGTCGGCTTCCTGCATTTCGCTTTTTAAGTATTTTGCATGGTGTAAACGTGTTTGTGTGAGTGGGTGTGCGGTGTGTAGTTGGAGTATCAATTACAAGAATCTGGGCAAATACCCGTTTCGCTGTTTAATTGATACCTCGGGATTGGCAGAATTTAGGCGAGAACCTTTCTATCCAATGGAGTAAGCAAAAGACCACATCGGATACTTTGCCCGACGTGAAGTCGTTCACTAGCGTGAGTGTGGTCTTGTATGTTTAACTAAGTTGTAGGTAACCGCAGGTTGAAGCAGTAATAAACTCTGGTGTATAAGACGGGTTCAGGCTAGCGGAGTCGATGCCTCGACAGAATGCAGGTGAACGGAGCGGAACGAAGCAGAAAGATAAGATACATCGGTCTGGGCTCTCGAAAGAGACACAGAGTAATGAGGGCGTCTGTACCATTTTTGTTAGTATGCTCATGCTTATGATTAGTTACTTACTTTAGCTTATCTAGATCTTGTGCGTAGACTGGTCAGGATTCCTTCTCCTCTCCAGCCCTGGTCATTCTTTTTTTGTTGGTGTTGCGTTGTTTTGCGTAATTGTATTGTTTACAATCATGAGATGTGGTTATTCTTGGAGTTAAAAAAAAAGGAAAAATATTTAGATTTATTTGGTTATATGTACTAATTGGTTTAAGTGAGCGTGTTGTTTAGTAGAGTGTAATGTGCTGTGTGGTTAATCCGATTCGTTTGCCGGTATCATGCTAGGTCGTCATCGAATAGACGAGGGTACATTATTTATAATTAATTGTGGTTTAAGCCACATACAAAAACACAATTTCACCACTCAATTGTTTAATTCACACAGGCCTAACTCTGTTCTACAGAATACACTTTCAGAAACGATATTTTGATTAAATAAACGTGAATTTTCCTTAATACTCCATATAAACACTAATAAAGGCTGACCCGCATCAGCTGCTTGGGCGGAGTTTATGACGTCAGCTGATGACGTACTTGGAAAAGCCTGATCGTATTTACTATGTCTTGGTAGATTCACTGCAGTTACCAGTGGCGGCTTGTGAATTATATTTTGGGCAGGCAAATATATCTATTTAGCCTGATGAAATAATGCTTCCTCCATTAATCATAAAATATCAGACATTTACCATTTTTATAAAATTGTTACCTACAAACTAACCTATAACTTTAATAATTTTTAAAAGTGTTGAACGTCACTAATTCTATGACGTCTCTATTACACGTTCTTGCCAAACCTTTTTCAGGTATTGCGACGTATGTAATAAAAGACATGTGTGATGCTGGTCAACTAATATTGAGTGAATGAACCAATTAACAAATTATTCTTTACTGTTACTGCAATAATGTTGAAATTGGGAAACATTCGATAAAAATAACAATCTATCAATAGAAACATTAGTTCTACGTGCTTTTAGAATAACTACAATATAGAATAATTACAAATTACACTGGTACATGTGTCCAAGCATAATCACAATCACTCGAACTACTGTCGGTTTCGCCTAAGTCTATAATGATCGGAGCTATATCTGCAATATCTAATTGTTTTTCTCGTTCATACCAAACATGCATTATTTTTCTGTGTGACAAACAGAACGTTTCCACATTTCAAGGGTTACCAGTTGAAGTGTTTCCTCCGCAATTTGAGGATGTTTTCAACAGTTCTACCATCTCCCAATGTGCTTATTACAATAAGTCTATGTGAACCCCGTATTAACTCAATAGGATTGAAAATGCAATGGTAGGGAGGTAGTCGCAAAACTGTGTACCCATACTACTCCGCAAGTTCGAACAACTGCATAAACTTTTGGGTGATGTATTTTAAACGGAAATAAAATAGAATGACACCACAGAAAATTATTGCAGGAAAAACTAACTGTGCAACTTTGACTAAAAGTTCAGCTTTGAAGTCATTTTCTAAGTATTGGATTTTTCAAATTCAAATTCAAACACGTTTATTAATAATTATAGGTACAATTGTTGATAAAGGGATTTTACAATTTCAGTCGGCTGCTCAGGCGAGGTAGCCTCTTCAGCCGGTTGATTACATAGTTTTTTGATTAAATACATTTCATTTTTATAAGTTTATAACATGTTGTCTTATTGTCTAGGCAAAAAGAAAAAACATGTTAGTTGGATGACGTTACTTAAGTTAGTAGTATTTCATTTTTCATTCCTATTCTAGTCATTGGGGGGGCTGTGGATGGGCGGCTTGATGTTTCCTTGGGAGCATGTAGGCGGTTGGTCCCTCGGAGCATCTGTGGAACTGCGGTCCGGGATGGACGTGGCGAAGCTGCTGCATCAGGCATCTGTAATATAATGAAGTATGAGCATTTGATTATTATTTTGAGGAATGTTAGTAGGTAGTGTTTAGTGTTATAGATTTTGTTAGTGTTACTTTGTTAAATGAATGTGTTGCATGAGTGTTAGTTATCGTAAAGCGAGTGGTGTGGATTGTATGAGTTCATCGACGTCCTCAGGAGGGTCGTCTAGGAGTTGGGTTAAGACGGCTGGGGGGATAAGTATTGGATGGTATTATTACGTAACCATTTTTGAATATCCGCTTTATTCTACGGAGTGTTCGGGATTTTTACAGAAATGAAACCAGAAACCAGTACAACGAATACTTACCGGAGAAAAGAAGTATGTTGAACCTGTGGAGAAGGCCAGCCTATGGACCATTGCCGCAGACAGTCTCGCTCCAGATATGACAACCAAGGAATCCGTTCCCAGAACTGGTCGTATTCGGAAAGCAGAACCAACCGGTACCGTGAAGTAGAAGTCCAGAAACCCCCCAAGAAACAAGCCAGCCCCATGGCACATTGTAGTCAGATCACCCGCGTCCCAGAAAATTTAAATGACTTGTTGCAAGAGTAATACAGTTTTACCAGAAGCCACCATCACAGGAGCTTTCAAGACATATTTTGGTCGCCCAAGTGAAGAATCTCTTGAGCAACAACAAAATCTATCCTGAATCACTTGCCAATGATACTGTAAGACTAGCCTTTGGTTCAGTTACAGAATAGTTAGGAAAATATCAATTACTTGCAAAGATAGGAACTAAAAATTACGAAATTTTAGGACACTACTAACCAAGTTTATCCACAGATGTTTTAATGGGACTAGACGTCCTGAAAACAACCCAGACGGTTATCGAGACTGGTCACTTAATAATAGAGGTCCAAGGTAAAACCATTCAATTACAAACGGGCTCCAAACCAAATTTTAGTGGAATTCGTAGTCCTAGGGAAGCACAGCTTACACTGCTACACCCAGTCTTAGGAAAGGAGCCAGAAAAACTTAATCAAGTTCCAGGTAAATTAAATCAAATTGTTGTAGTGTTGTAGACTCGGTCACTACGGGAAGAAGTCTATCTGCACCAGATAAATCCAAAAATCTTCCTGCAGCACCCGGTTCAAAGCACGATAACTCGCCCAAGAGGATGAAAGTTATTTCTCTAATTACTCTTAAAGCAAGTCTTCAACCAAGCACCAAGAAGATGATGAGACAGAACCACGCCCAGAAGGAAAGAAGCCAACCAGTTCCGGCATCCAATAATCATATTCGGAAGTTATTTCCGTACCAGTCAACGACCCAAACGGAACCAGCCAGCGCCTGGAAATGAAACCTACATCACCAGCGATTGGAAACCCAACCAGGTAAATGGGCCAGGTATAAGTCCAATCAAAGTTTGATTCATCCGAAGCGAAGGAGGTGTGTAATGAGCCAGAAATATTACTAAGATGAATAAATTTTTTATTATTTCAAAATTATGTTGATAATAATTTACACAAGAACTTATTCAATTTCAGAATCTAGATGCTTTAACAAACGTCACGTTTGCGTATCCACCAGCCCCCTTCTCTAATATGTGCAAAAGACATCGCATCTAATTTTGCCAAAACCCCACTTCCGTACGAAGTATAAAAGCGAAAGTTTTATTATAATTCGATACTTCGCCTGCAGAATACTTCTCTGTAAGCATTCCTCAATAGTAATTTATTACTACACCAGCGTTCCTGCATTTATTTCAAGATCTCTCTTTATTCGGGAAAATATAAAGACCTGACCCGTGCTCTTAAAGCAACTTTCTGTACAAATTGAACTTATTGTTCAAGTTATTATAAGTTTTTGTTATGAACGAATAAGTTCAAAGGTAAATATTTACTAACTTATTCGTTCATAACAAAAACTTATAATAATTTAATATTAGTCAAGTTGCTTTGATATGTGTGAATCCTTGCAATATTGCAGGCTCACATTCCATTAATATAACTAATTTGATTGTATTTTCATTATATTTAGAATTTACATCAGTTCTACATACATAAAGACAAAATTTACATCGATTGGGGCTTGAACCTTGATGGTGCAGTTGGTTAGCCCGGTACTTTAGCAAAGTACAGGTCGCAGGTTCAAATCCTACTCGAGGTAAACTTTTTATTTATGTATTTAATAAAATTAATAATAATTTTTATTGTTCAAGTATTTCAATATTTCAAAGTACACCTTTTCAAATTATAAACATAAATAGTTGAATAACCTGTTGATTTCTGGAACCAAAATCCTTTTGAAAAATAATCTAACGGAGAAGAGGGAGTAGCAACCTATACTGAGTAACTATTTGCCGAGTAACGCCGGCGGTAGCCTAAACTTATTACGTCTGGGGAGTTCAACTATTGCAAATATCACCGAGACTCTAGATTAAAACCTGAACCAACCAATTCTACGTATTTATAGTTGACTATTACTAAATATCTAGAACCAATAACGATACCTTTGGGATAGACTATAATAATAACATAATATATATATATATATATATATATATATATATATATATATATATATATAAAATAATATATATATATATATATATAATATAGATAACGCAACGCACACGCACGCACGCAATATATATATTATATACGCACGCATACGCACGCACGCACGCACGCTACGCTAGACGACGCATAATAGCAGCTATGCACGCTAATATATATAATATATATATATATGCATGTATATTCATATATATATATATATATATATATATATATACTATATATATATATATATATATATATATATATATATATATATATATATATATATATATATATATATATATAATATATATATATATATATATATATATATATATATATATATATATATATATATATATATATATATATATATATATATATATATATATATATATATATATATATATATATATATATATATATATATATATATATATATATATATATATATATATATATATATATATATATATATATATATATATATATATATATATATAACTATATATATATAATACTAATATATATTATAATATATATATATATATATATATATATATATATATATATATATATATATATATATATATATAATATATATATATATACAATATATATATATACACACACACAAACACACACACACACAACACTAACACACACACACACACACACACACACACACACACACACACACACACACACACACACACACACACACAACACACACACACACACACACACACACACACACACACACACACACACACACACACACACACACACACACACACACACACTACACACACACAACATAATATATATATATATATATAACCACTTGTATAATATAAACTATAATTCATAACTACCACGTTTATATCAACTAATAGTGATATATTATAATCATAAATATGATATTAAAAGATAGTTGCTTTGTATATAAAAATATACATTTTAATAAGGAATTATTAATATAAACATTTTATAGTTTTAACTAATTATAACGTAATAATTTAAGCCATTCCGATCCAATAAATAGTAAAGTATTCCCTGTATTGCCTAAACTTTCTATTTATATAAATAAATTCCATTGACATAGGTTAGTGACATATCAATTGAAATCACATCTGTTTGCGTGATGCAATAAATAGAAGATAGGATATTGCGCATAGTGGGTGGAGCTCGTTGCGTGAGCTGGAGAGTAATTCTGGCGCGAAGTGCATGTTTACGTACGGTGCCTGATTTTATTACTGAATTTTGCTGAGAATTACAGTGTTATTGCTACATCCTAAGAGTTAACCTCAATCCGTGATTTGTATTTACATAAGTACTATAATAATTAAAATGATACTTACCCATCTAGTGTAAATATCCATTTAATCTAACCACCTTTATAACACACTTTTCAAAACACTTACAAATTCGCATACAAAACAAACCGCCATTTCTGTGTCTATTCGAAATATTAAATTTTGTACTTAAAAACTTAACTTACTACTACTTGTACTACTGTACTACTTAAAGTAGTACAGGAATGGCTGTGTGCTTCTCTTCAAATATATAATTACAGGAATATTTTCTCTTTTACTGTAAGTACAAAATTTACTATTTCGAATAGACACAGAAATGGCGGTTTGTTTTGTATGCGAATTTGTAACGGGGTGTTTTCGAAAAGAGTGTGTGCATATAAGCGGGTCGGTTACCAGATTAAATGGATATTTACACTAGATGGGTAAGTATCATTTTAATTATTATAGTACTTATGTAAATACAAATCACGGATTGAGGTTAACTCTTAGGATGTAGAACCTTCTTGTGGGACTGGTAAATAATTATTTCTTTGTTAATTACTGTCTAATAATTCGGCCTGGATAGGTTATAATGTAATCTTAATGTGGTGTTAACGTTCTTACAAAACTAGGTCAATGTTAGAAAACATAAATGCCTTGTTGCATGCGCAATATAAATGCGGCTTAAATGACTAAAATTAAAATTACTGATATAATTATTTCTTATATACACACGGCAAATACAAATCACGGATTGAGGTTAACTCTTAGGATGTAGAACCTTCTTGTGGGACTGGTAAATAATTATTTCTTTGTTAATTACTGTCTAATAATTTGGCCTGGATAGGTTATAATGTAATCTTAATGTGGTGTTAACGTTCTTACAAAACTAGGTCAATGTTAGAAAACATAAATGCCTTGTTGCATGCGCAATATAAATGCGGCTTAAATGACTAAAATTAAAATTACTGAGATAATTATTTCTTATATACACACGGCAAGTTAAAGAGAACTAAATTAATTAACTACAATTAAATTATATGTACAGGACTTGAAACAGTTGTTTGAATACGAAATTTAGTATTCAATTCATTTGTGTTTTACTAAACAAGTAAATATGCAAACAGATCATGATACAATAAACAGAAGATAGGATCCTTGGCAGTCGCAAATCGTCTCGTTTGCAAACATGTAAC
The DNA here is from genome assembly GCA_036346205.1 of Vesta saturnalis. Classification (NCBI taxonomy): domain Eukaryota; kingdom Metazoa; phylum Arthropoda; class Insecta; order Coleoptera; family Lampyridae; genus Vesta; species Vesta saturnalis. The sequence goes on from JARFJB010000002.1 coordinate 4,823,373, forward strand.
GATTCTTTGTTTAAATTATCGTCTTTAGGAAAACGTAAGAACATCAAATCTTTATTATAATCTTTAGACTGGATTGTCTACGTTACAAGTAGCAACAACACAACGCATATTTGTAGCAATAACACTGTAATTCTCAGCAAAATTCAGTAATAAAATCAGGCACCGTACGTAAACATGCACTTCGCGCCAGAATTACTCTCCAGCTCACGCAACGAGCTCCACCCACTATGCGCAATATCCTATCTTCTATTTATTGCATCACGCAAACAGATGTGATTTCAATTGATATGTCACTAACCTATGTCAATGGAATTTATTTATATAAATAGAAAGTTTAGGCAATACAGGGAATACTTTACTATTTATTGGATCAGAATGGCTTAAATTATTACGTTATAATTACGTTAAAACGTATAAACAGATTGTTTATAGTCTAAATAATTTCCTTATTGAAAATGTATTCGTTTTATTACAAAGCCAACCTTCTTTTAATTCAATTTTGATTTAAATTCACTTTAGTTGTATAAACGGGGTGTTTCGGAATTATGGTTTAATTATACAAGTGGTTCATATACTATATATATATATATATATATATATATATATATATATATATATATATATATATATATATATATATGTGTGTGTGTGTGTGTGTTACACACACACACACACACACACACACATAGAGGGTTTATTTTTGTTATCCCTTGTAGCCAAGGCTGCCTCAGCTGCCCAAAGGTATCGTTATTGGTTCTAGATATTTACAGTCAATACGGTCAACTATAAATACGTAGAATTGGTTGGTTCAGGTTTTAATCTAGAGTCTCGGTGATATTTGCAATAGTTGAACTCCCCAGACGTAATAAGTTTAGGCTACCGCCGGCGTTACTCGGCAAATAGTTACTCAGTATAGGTTGCTACTCCTCTTCTCCGTTAGATTATTTTTCAAAAGGATTTTGGTAACAGAAATCAACAGGTTATTCAACTATTTATGTTTATAATTTGAAAAGGTGTACTTTGAAATATTGAAATACTTGAACAATAAAAATTATTATTAATTTTATTAAATACATAAATAAAAAGTTTACCTCGAGTAGGATTTGAACCTGCGACCTGTACTTTGCTAAAGTACCGGGCTAACCAACTGCACCATCAAGGTTCAAGCCCCAATCGATGTAAATTTTGTCTTTATGTATGTAGAACTGATGTAAATTCTAAATATAATAAAAATACAATCAAATTAGTTATATTAATGGAATGTGAGCCTGCAATATCGCAAGGATTCACACATATCAAAGCAACTTGACTAATATTAAATTATTATAAGTTTTTGTTATGAACGAATAAGTTAGTAAATATTTACCTTTGAACTTATTCGTTCATAACAAAAACTTATAATAACTTGAACAATAAGTTCAATTTGTACAGAAAGTTGCTTTAAGAGCACGGGTCAGGTCTTTATATTTTCCCGAATAAAGAGAGATCTTGAAATAAATGCAGGAACGCTGGTGTAGTAATAAATTACTATTGAGGAATGCTTACAGAGAAGTATTCTGCAGGCGAAGTATCGAATTATAATAAAACTTTCGCTTTTATACTTCGTACGGAAGTGGGGTTTTGGCAAAATTAGATGCGATGTCTTTTGCACATATAGAGAAGGGGGCTGGTGGATACGCAAACGTGACGTTTGTTAAAGCATCTAGATTCTGAAATTGAATAAGTTCTTGTGTAAATTATTATCAACATAATTTTGAAATAATAAAAATTTATTCATCTTAGTAATATTTCTGGCTCATTACACACCTCCTTCGCTTCGGATGAATCAAACTTTGATTGGACTTATACCTGGCCCATTTACCTGGTTGGGTTTCCAATCGCTGGTGATGTAGGTTTCATTTCCAGGCGCTGGCTGGTTCCGTTTGGGTCGTTGACTGGTACGGAAATAACTTCCGAATATGATTATTGGATGCCGGAACTGGTTGGCTTCTTTCCTTCTGGGCGTGGTTCTGTCTCATCATCTTCTTGGTGCTTGGTTGAAGACTTGCTTTAAGAGTAATTAGAGAAATAACTTTCATCCTCTTGGGCGAGTTATCGTGCTTTGAACCGGGTGCGGCAGGAAGATTTTGGATTTATCTGGTGCAGATAGACTTCTTCCCGTAGTGACCGAGCCTACAACACTACAACAATTTGATTTAATTTACCTGGAACTTGATTAAGTTTTTCTGGCTCCTTTTCTAAGACTGGGTGTAGCAGTGTAAGCTGTGCTTCCCTAGGACTACGAATTCCACTAAAATTTGGTTTGGAGCCCGTTTGTAATTGAATGGTTTTACCTTGGACCTCTATTATTAAGTGACCAGTCTCGATAACCGTCTGGGTTGTTTTCAGGACGTCTAGTCCCATTAAAACATCTGTGGATAAACTTGGTTAGTAGTGTCCTAAAATTTCGTAATTTTTAGTTCCTATCTTTGCAAGTAATTGATATTTTCCTAACTATTCTGTAACTGAACCAAAGGCTAGTCTTACAGTATCATTGGCAAGTGATTCGGGATAGATTTTGTTGTTGCTCAAGAGATTCTTCACTTGGGCGACCAAAATATGTCTTGAAAGCTCCTGTGATGGTGGCTTCTGGTAAAACTGTATTACTCTTGCAACAAGTCATTTAAATTTTCTGGGACGCGGGTGATCTGACTACAATGTGCCATGGGGCTGGCTTGTTTCTTGGGGGGTTTCTGGACTTCTACTTCACGGTACCGGTTGGTTCTGCTTTCCGAATACGACCAGTTCTGGGAACGGATTCCTTGGTTGTCATATCTGGAGCGAGACTATCTGCGGCAATGGTCCATAGGCTGGCCTTCTCCACAGGTTCAACATACTTCTTTTCTCCGGTAAGTATTCGTTGTACTGGTTTCTGGTTTCATTTCTGTTCTTACAGGTCTACTGGTTTGAAAAGCGGCTGCCGAGTACATTGTTAACCCAGTGAAATGTACAGGACTGGGACTACGAATTATCGGTGAACTTTAAGGGCGTTGGGGTAGCATTTCATATTGATTCGCCATAGCCAGGAGGTCGGGTAATGTAGAGAAGTCTTGTTGCCTCATATAGAATTTATACTGTTCGTAGGTTGTCATAAATTCTTTTCAACTGAGCAGGACTGGATATCTTCCCGTTCCGGTGTCTTCTCATCATGGTTGAGATGGCAGTTACGTAATCAAGTGCCTTCTCTCTAGGACGTTGCACACGATTTCTAATTTCTTCCTCAAGACGACCTTGGTATTTCGGTGGTAGAAATTGTAAATGAAATGCAGACAGAAATTCATCCTTAGTTTGCCAGAGATTTTTGTTGTTCCTGTACCACAGGAGTGCATTACCCTTAAATATTTCTGAAAGTGCTAGCAAAGGTTCCTGTCCCGGTATTTGATAGCATGCTTGTAATTCTTGAATTCTTTTCAAGGAACGGTAAAGGATCACCTATACCTTTATATTTGAGACTCCATTTGCGAACTCGATCACAGGTCTCTGCATGTTTATTAATTGGGTTAACTGGTTGTATCTCTGGTGGTGGACTTGATGGTAGGAAGAATAAAGTTTCCGGAATCAAGGGGGTAGCTGCTGGAACTGTTACTGTACCTTCTCCAGTACGTAGGAAGTGAATCAGGCGAGCTCTTAACTTACTTATACTTCCGGAAGTGCCTAGGTGATATTCTCTTGCTTCTTCGATTAGTGCATCTTTTCGTAATTCGTATACACAGCTGACACGTTTATCTTCGGTATTTTTCGATGTACTCGTCTTTAAAATGTTTGTTTGCAGGTTTATATTATAATAATGTTTAAATAAATGGAAGAAAAATATTAAATTATTGCTGGAAGCATTAATTTTAGTTTTTCCTGTAACAAAGCTGTTAGCTTTTAATTTATGAATTCTGGAACAAAATTGTATTAGTTTTAAGCTGGAAATAATGTTTAGATTAATTTTTAACCACAATAATTCAATCTCTGAAATAAATTCAAAATTATTAGTTGATATTTAATCAATCTGCAATTTTTCTGGTTGATGTGATCTGTAAATTACATCAGTTGTTTCCTGGTGTTATTTATCTGTAATAAAACAATGAATATTTATGTTCTTGACCAGTTGATTTCTGTAAAACTGTGAATTAAAATAAATTCGGTTAATTTATTTTCACCTGGTTTAAATGGTAAAGTCAGGTGACCAATTTTGTACACTTCTTAACAGTTATATTTCGAATCTACAGGTATGGGTTAAATCTTTTTGAACTTATACATTTGATGTCAAATACATAAAATTGCTTAGGCCCCACGTTGGGGCCAAATTTGTAATGCTCTAGGTTGAGTGTTATTTTGTTGAATTCCACCCTAAAGTGGATTTTGTTATAATTACCTTTTATCTAGCTACAGTGAGTGGGGTGGGTGTTTCAGGCTCATATAACCCTTTTGCCTCTTTTGGGTCAAAATAACTAAGAACTGGTGCTTCTAAATTTTTTATTTTAATATGTCTAGAGCATTTTGTTGTATTTTCTTCCAAATAAAAGGAGTGTCTTTCTTGGTAAGTTCATAAAGGGGTCGTGTAATTCGTGAGAAGTTTTTTTTATAAATTTACGATAATAGTTTGAAAATCCTAAGAAACTCTGTCATTTCTTCACATTATGTGGAGTTGGGAACTTAGAAATTGCTGTTAATTTGGATTCTTCAGGTGAAATGCCGTTTTCGAAAACAATATGACCTAAAAACTTAACTTCTCATTGCGCGTAAGTACACTTAGAGGGTTTTAAAGTTAAACCTGCAGATCTAAGTCGTTTAAATGTGTGTCTTAGTCATAATAAATGTTCCTCAAAGGAATTTGAAAAAACAAGAATGTCATCTAAGTAAACGATTACTTTTTTCCACTTTAATCCTAAAAAACGTTATCAATCAAATTCATAAAGGTGCTAGGAGTGTTGCAAAGACCACAAGGCATCTTTGTAAATTCATGTAATCCATCTGGAAAAATAAATGCAGTTTTCTCTTGACTAACAGCGTCTAAATTGCATTATCAGTAACCAAAAAAAAGGATCTAAAGCATTATGTAAATACTGTTGGTTATGGAGTTTAATTTTCGATAATCAATGCAAAATCTGAAGCCTTCGTCTTTCTTTTTTACGAGAATAATTGGAGAACTATAATTAGATTGTGAAGGTACTATAGTACCGTTCTGTGACATTTCCTTAATTTGATTTTGGATTATTTTTAAGATACTCTATAAGGTTTACTTTTTACTGGAGGTGCATCTCCTGTATCAATTTGATGTTGAACTAAATGTGCATAACCCATTGATGATGCGGATTCAGCAAAAATGTCCGAAATCTCATTTAATAAATTCAATTTTAAAATTACTTGATGCTTTCCTTAAAATTAGAGAGAAAATTTGAAAATCTATTAAGACATTACTATGCTTTAAAAATTCTGCTCCTAAAATTAAATTTAATGAGCTTGGTAATTTATAAATTACTAATTCGGTAATCCTTGTTTGATAGTCCTACACTAATTGATATATTACTTATTCCCAATTTACAGGTACTTTAAAATTACCTGCAGTGGTAAGAGACATGGGATTATCTATACCTGTATCTACTAAAATATTTACATCAGTATTATTAATATTTCCTGAAATAGTCAACAGATCCTTATTATTGGTTGTAAGAGTTCCATCGACACCTAATGCGCAGTATTGTCGACGCGGCCTAAACCGTTTTTTGAATTTGGGGATTGAAACCGACCATTGTTTTTCCTAGGACTTGGAGATCTACAGTTATTAGTTACGTTTCTAGATCGTAAATAACTAGAATTAAAAAATGTCACTTGTCTATTTGGAGTTGGTCAGTTTACAGATCTTCTGCCTCGAGAGAAGGTATTATTGTATCGTTGGTTACATGTTACTGCGTAATGGCCAGGTTTATTACATGCACAACTGGTCGAGCATCCCTTGTCCGGGTTGTCACAAAGAAATTCTTTTTGCGTGCAAAATTAGATCTACGGGAAAAATCATTTCTAATTACATTTTTGATAGGTTGTGCTGTGTTAACAGCTTTTGTTGCTAAGGTATATATTGACAACGTTTTTCGTCGCAATATCGCGGATACGAATTTCATGAATATTGACTAATTTAAAGATAGCCGTTCTAAAACTGTCATGTGTAATTTCATCCGGAGTGTGACAGACTAATATAAATTCACTCTTTAATCCTGGTTGTAATCCATCGATAAAGAAATCTGCAATGTCCGCAATAGGAATTGGTGGTGATATTAATTTCTAATAAACCGTAATAAAATTGTAGGACCGTTTCTTCCATAGTTGGTTTGCGCGTATATAATTTATTTTTTGCCGAAAGTGTGGTGGTAGTAGCCCAAAAATGTTTTTGAACCGCCTGAGAAGCATCCTGGCAGGGTTTTGTAGCATTTAACCGATTATTTTTATATTGATTATACCATGGGTAGGCATTACCATGAAATAACCTGCAAAATGAGCTTTTTTTTGTCATCTCCCGAATGATTGGAATGCACACAGCGTTCATAATTTTGCAAAAAGGTGATGTCGTTAGATACCCTGGTCTAAAAATTTCTGGACTAACAAATTTCGGGAAGATTGGATTTATTGCCTATGCATTTACAGATTGAATCGTTATATCCTCGTTAGCCATTATTTGAGTAATGTTAGTTTGTGGTTGCGGTAAAGGATTATCTGTATTTTGAGAAATTATTGTGGTATCGGTTAACGAATTACTACCCATCCTTAACTTCTCACATACAGTCCCTTGAGCATAGAAGGATGGTTTCAGTTCTTTCTTTGTATTATCGTTATTACAACGGCTATTGTGCTGGTGAATTACATTCTTTGATACCATCTCCGGCTATCTTTGCGAGAAACACTCGGTTCGCTCATTCACATCATCAGTATGCAGTACAAATCTCCACTTGTCGTACCAAACGGGCGCAATCCACATTTTTCTACACGGCTTCTAAACTCTGGAATGATCTCCCTAGTTCCTGTTTTCCTCTCACTTATGATATGAGAAAATTTAAGGTAGCTGTTCATAGGCATCTATTGGCAATTCATTATCCCTCTATCCATCCTCCTAAGTGTTCCTGAGTGCTTTAGCACGATAGGCCTTATTTAGCCTGTTCAGGTCCACAATCATAAAAAAAAAACTTAGATATTGTTGAAGATTTTTCAAATTTATTAATAATAGGTGTTAATGGTCTAATAGACTTAAATTGAATTATTGTGCTTTGTTCCGTTCGAAAATTTGTACTACGTGTTGCGTATTGATGTTTAGGAGTAGTATTAAGTTAGAATTAGATGATTTTGATGTCATAATATTTGTAATAAAAATGTAAAGTGAAAAATAAAATTGTGGTTAATTTAAAAGCTCGTATTTAATTAAGAGGACCACAACAAAAATTTTTACACAAGAATTCGTGAGTATTGTGTGAAGATAATGCAAGAAAATGAATATTGTCGCGTCCAACAAATGTTACGCCAGGGAGCGTACCTAGATGAATTGTGATAAGTTCAGGCGTGACTCTTGAGTTTGATACATTCCAAATTTATTAAGGGTCTTAGGTTGCCGTTAGCATAACACAATACAAGGAAGTTATACATATACAGAGTGTGCCAAATAGAGTAGGATAGGTATCTTTCTTATTATTAAAGATAGAGATTTGGTTTAATGGACAATATTGTGCCATTTTTTGGGCCGAGCTCAATTCCGTTGAGAAACATCTCAATTTACGAACAGTTTCACAATTATATAAAAACTCAAATATCTCCATAATTATGAAAGATATGAAAAAAAGTTCCAGATCAAATCGATGAGGCACATTTAAAAATGATATCAAAATAAAATTCAAGATGGCGGTTTCCAAGATATTAATAGCAACTTTCTTATTTTAAATCGGCGCCATATTGGATTTTTACACAATTAAATGGGATTTTTTTCTCTTTTCAGCGATGTATAACAACCTATGTACGAATAAAAAATTATGGGAAATATTAATTGTTTTCATTTTAAATCAAGTAGCCATGATTAACAATTTGCAAGTAAAAATTATTTATTAAACAAATTAAACACAACGAGACACCGTGATTGTTAAAACCATAATACTTTACAATAAATGTTCAAAGTGCTGGCCGTTTTCATGTACACGCATCTCGATGAACACCGTTAAAGGCCGCCACCACTCCTTCACGTAGCTCTTCTGCATTATTGTAATGAAAATTACTACCACACACTTTATTTTTTATATTGCCCCATATAGAAAAAGGCCAGAGGCGTCAAATCTGCGGATCTCGCTGGCCACTGATTAGGTGTATTGGTGGCAATTACCCTATTATCAAAACGGTCATTTAAATATCGGACAACATTTCCAACATTATGTGCGGCAGCGCCATCCTGCTGATACCATATTTGAACATGTTGTGCCAAAGGTAGATCATCTAATAAATCTTCAAGATACGTTTGCAGAATTTCCATGGAACGCTGCGCTGTTAAGGTTCCATAAAAAAATTATAGGACCAATTAAACGATTTCCCAATATGCTACAAAAAACATTAAAGCCAAAACGAACTTAGTTGCGCCGTGGATGTGGATTTTTCTTTGCCCAATGGTGCTCATTATGGCGATTAAATAATCCACAATTGGAGAAGTAGGATTCGTCAGTCCATAAAACTTGATTTATAAAATCACCATTTTCTGCGCAATGTGTAATTTATATGCGTGGAAATTGTGTTTTTTTTTTAATTCTCGATGATTTAGTCTTAGACACATTAACTTGAGCTTCAATTTCTCGAGTCGAGATATTCGGATTTACTTGCACACAAGCTAAAGTTAATTCGTCATCTTCAGTAGGTAACCACATTTATGTTCCTATTGGGCTTTTTAAGACATCCATAATGCTGCATATTTGAATCTAATCTTGCAAATATTTTCATGTCCGGTTGCCTACGCTCTGAAAAATATGTTGGATATTCTTGAGGAGCAAGACGGGAGTTTTTGTAGCACTCTATGTATGTACAAAACATATATTGTTCATTTGTTGGAAAGGTCGCCATTAGAAATAATTAAAGAAAAAACAATTATTATAAATTTATCATTTAATAATACAACACAGCAATACTAATTATTTACGCAATCAATAAACTAATACCACTTAACATTTAGTCGTATTATAATAAATTTTGTTTTATTGTTAATCATGGCTACTTGATTAAAAATGAAAACAATTACTTAATATTTCGCATAATTTTTTATTCGTACATAGGTTATCCATCGTTGAAAAGAGAAAAAAAAATCACATTTAGTTGTGTAAAAATCCAATATGGCGCCCATTTAAAATAAGAAAGATGCTATTAATAACTTGGAAACCGCCATCTTGAATTTTGTTTTGACATCATTTTTAAGTGTAATAAGTAACTTTGATCTGAAACTTCTTTTCATATGTTTTATAATTACGGAGATATTTGAGTTTTTAGGAATCGGCGATTTTTGTTTTTTTTTAATAATGTAGAAACTGTTCAGAAATTGTAATGTTTCTCAACGGAATCGAACTCGGCCCAAAAAATGGCACAATATTTCCCATTTAACCAAATCTCTATCTTTAATAATAAGAAAGACACCCATACTATCCCATTCTATATGAGACACCCTGTATTAACCAAAGTAATAAATATACACAACTTACAAATCATTCATCTTGCAAACTACTACTCTGCGACTGTTCTACAATTGATCAGGCTCGGATCTAACTAACCACCTATTTTTACAATACATATTTTTAACCCTTGAGCATATGCCGTGACTCCTGTTTGGTTAGTGTCGGTAGGTTTGCCCTTCAGGGAACTTCCTGTGGGTGCTCCTGGTGATTATTCCTAAAGGAAATCCTGAGGGCTTACTAATTACTAATTAACTTATGCTCTTTGGGAAATGCATGCAGCCGCCCTACCAACCTTTGGCATTGATATTGATTGATATCATTTGTTAGGAAACTGGTGGGGCGGCCAAACCAATCTTTGGCATTGATATGCAGTTTTATGATTAATTACAAAGCGGAACTTATTATTTATTTGATAACTAAAACGTGAAATTTATAAAAATGATTGAATTGATTGATTAATTTATGTCTTCCATGACAATATTAGATTTATCTTGAACTAAACGATTCTTCAAACGTTGCATGAAGGTACCAATATAAATGTGTTGGCAATGGTTACATTGGCAAATATTGTTTGTTCTTTAGGAACCTGAAGATTTAAATTTAGAAAATTAGAAAGAATTAACATTTTGTCACTTAAATTCAGGTTTTAGATTAAATTTAAACAAACTGAATATGTTGCAAATATTGTTCTTTACCCTGTTACAGTCTATGTGAGGATGTTTGCTGCTATAATTGGTAATTGCCCTATTTCGGTTCTTAAATATCATACTTTTGTCTCGAATGTGAATACAGTAATTAAAATCAATATTATTAACTCGTGTCATTCAACAAATGAGCACAAAATGTTACACGTAAGGTTCGTCAAATAGGAAATGAAATTAATCTCAATAAGTTAGTTAAACGTCATATAACAGATTTTAAACGTAGACTGACTTAAAATTTCAATAATATGAAAACTACTGAATTTTTGGCAAACCGCACTTCCCTCCTATCAATGTCCATACTTTCCTCTAAACTAAGTCAAAAAGCACAAGAAACCGTAATTGGCAACACCATAATTGCAAATAAAGTATAATCATTTTCAACCTTCGCATTCGGCGGTCATTTTTAAATTTTTGCGCCAATCTAGCATCGAGCCAAACAATTTCGCCTGTTCGCGCGCCTGAACCGTTCGACTTCTTTTATCCTTTTTCTTTTGATGACACACAGACCAAGTCTTAGACACTTCAACCAAATTTTTACACCTAGCCGTTCTCTCAATTTAGTGGATACAGAAAAAAAACACCTTTCAAATTAATATGTAGATAACGCTAAATGTACAAAACATAAATGTTACTATAATCAAAAGTTCTTTGTGTTTGTGTTTGTGTTTGTTATGTGTCTGCGTCTGCGTCTGCGTTTGCGTCTGCGTGTGCGCCTGTGTTTGTGTTTGTGTTCGTGTTCGTGTTCGTGTTCGTGTTCGTTGTCGTGTTCGTGTTCGTGTTCGTGTTCGCGTTCGTGTTCGTGTTTGTGTTTGTGGTCGTGTGCGTGTGTTCTTTTGTGCGTGCCAACAAACACTTAAATTCCAACTTAGGAATTTTTCGCCACCAAATTACGCCTCGTATCGAAAAATTGCATAGAACGTAATTAATCGATATGTTTAAGATCTGTATCAAGAAATTTTTGTATCTTTGAAATATGTAGCTGTTTCAAAAATATTTGATAAAAACCAAAAATTGTCTCTAATAAACCCCCCTCGCCGCTGGATTTCTCCCAAAACCTAATCCGCTCTAGGAGAAATTAAATTATGTTTAAATACAAAATGTGAAGTACGTATGTATTATGGTTCTGGAGTTATGGTGGATACTAGCATGCACACACACACATGCGCATACGCACTCGCACACGAACACGCACAATCACACTCACAAGCTCACGCGCTCACACACACACGCAGGCACGCACGCCCACTCGGACACACGAGCGCGCACACACACACGCACACCAAGGATGGTTATATTAGGCGGGGTTTATTTTCATACACACAAGGCTGCTTTTCCAAGTCTGCACTTAAAAATTGGAATAAATTGCTAATTCTATTTGACAATTTTTTTGAGATACAGATTGCACATGACCACTTTTTTCTTAAAATATGCAAAGTATCATCTGGGCGGCGCAAATGAGTAGGTATATGCGCGCATTGATATAAATAATTAAAATATATTTTAGCTAAATACGTATATGTTTATTTCCTTTCATGCTCTCTTATTTTTAGTTTTGTATAAATAATTATTATTAAATATAATCTAGAGTTACAATATCTTAAAAATAGCATATTTTGTGATTATTCAGGCGATTGGTCAAAACTATGTTCAATTGATTGTTCAAAAACATTTTTAGACATAAAACGTTCTAAAATGCGTCAAGTAATTGCTTATAAAGAAGTAATTTCACATTATTAATACTGTAATGTATTATGAATTTCACACTGAATACATGTAAATAACATATCAATAAAAATAATTCGCGATCGAGATCTACACCGCTTCTACTACTACATGAACGTAGTACAGATGGTGCCATTTTTTTACATAGAGTGGGAATTAATATATTCATTAATATGTTAAATTCCAAAGCAGTTTAATAAATCAAATAAATTTAACGAACGACTGACGTTTACCGACACGATTTGATGTCGTACCATATTGGTACTACCAATATGGCGGAGGTGATACCCTTTGTATTCTTGATATTTCTTTGAACACCCATCTGACAAATTATTATTGTTTTTACAACTTTGCGTGTTTTTATTATGAGAGTGTTACAAAAGATGCTGCATAATTATCCCAAAAAAAGTATTATTTCATTTCTTTTAATTTCCACTTTCCAGGTTGGAAGGTCGTGTGTTCCACATCATATATTTTTAGGACAAATGTGTTATCTTCTTTGTAATAGATACGTCCATAATGAAAATAGGCTACGCCCTAAAAACAGCAAGACAGAAGAGCAACAGATAGACATTAACAGAGATTTAGATTAAGGCCAAAACCGATCGCGTGTCAAAAATATCGTAAATACAATGTACGGGTTTAAAGTTTTATTTAATTAGTTTTCAAGATTGATTTGATTTTGTATCAAAAAGTTTTAAAAAGAAAGTAATGAAAATAGAATTATCTTTAAAAAAAATGTCAAAATGTCGCATTTTCTTATAAAAATGATGGTTATTCACATATTGGAAAAAACTGAACGAATACTTAAATTCCACATTTCTAAATTTCGCAAAATTCGCGTCGCGTCTGATCGTTCTGGAGTTATCGTGGATGCTAAGATACAAACGTGTCTACACACTTACGCACGATCCCCACCCCCCACTAACTTTATTAAAGTCTCAACAAAATAAGCATATTTGAATTTTTTAACATTTTACCTCATTTGTTGTTAGGTATTAACATTGTAGGTACACATACAGAGTAAGTCATGAGGAACTGTACATACTCCTACCACATATGGAGACCTCTAAAGGGAAAAGGAAAAGGAAAGGGCCACGTATTTCATTCCTTCCCCAAGGGAGAGGGTGGGCTGCTTGAGCTTTCCGAGCTCCTTCAGCCACAATCATGGATTCCCAGCATTCATACATAGATTACGTATATATACCTGGTGGGATTAAGGATGGGTGAGGTCAGGATAGGATTGCAAGGAACGTAGTTAGGGTTCTGAGGGGGAAAATACTACCCCAGCATTCGCCTAAGTAGCCGCACATGGTGTGCATATACGTAGTGACCATGCCGCTACATGCGTATGAGAAAACCCTCTGACAAAACCTCATACAAGGTAGACGGTAACGGGAATCGAACCCATTACCTCCCGAATGCTAAGCAGATCGTGTCACCACTGGTCTAACAGCTCGGTCCTCTAAAGGGAACATCAAATGAGTATTTAAAAATGTCTACTCCTCTTGCGTAATAATTTAATAATCTACAGGGTGATTTATGAGTTTTGACTAAAACTACTCTACGCCATAACTTTGTTAATGTTGATTTGATTGATTTCATATTTTGGTGCGAAGTTATGCTATTCCTACCTAATTATCACACGCGATCAAAATTTAAATAATCAAGGACCGGTCTTTAAAAAGTAGTCAGCTTGGATCCTCGAATTTTACGCACCCTGTATATGGATTTTGCAAAACTTTAGATTGTTCCCTGAAAGTACGGAGATGAGTAACATAACTAATGTAGTTCATATTTTTCCCAGACGATCATTTTGTTTTTAACAAAAAATCAAATTTTAAAGTCTGGCAAAATATGTGAAATTATTTTATACATTTTAAATAAGAAACATTTAATTCGCCGTACAAAATGTATCCAACGTATGTGGCCATTAGCAGAAGATCACCCTGTATATAAATGCAGCACATAATGTTTATTTTATTTAATTCCAAGAACTGTTTAAATTAATTTTTACTTCTAAAAGAAATAAACTTGATGCTGAAACGATTTTGATAATTGATTTTTTTTACAAAATCTAACAAAAAATAACTACAAAAAATTTTATGTATTATTTAACCAACAAAGTAAAAACGAAAAATTACTGATTACAGGATATTTTCAAAAACAAAACCACCTGATTCAATACACTTTCTCTGTCGAACCATTAAATGCCTAATTGACTTCCTGATTGTTAACGGACCATTTCTAATAATGGCACAACAATTAATAATTCTTTCAATTACTTGTTGCCGTGTATTGATATACCAAGAGTTTTAGTCGACCCCAAGTTGAATAGTCTACGGGATTGAAATCAGGAGACCTGGGTGGCCATGTATGGGGCCCACCACGTCGAATCCACCTGTTCCCGTAAGTGGCGTTGAGATGATGGCGGGCAGCAATTGAGAAATGGGGTGATGCCCCATCGTGCTTAAAGTGCATCCCGCGGATATTAACATGGGCAAGAAGATTTGCCAAATATTTTGTAAAAGGTTTAAGTACACTTCACCTGTTAATGGACCATCAATGAAATCGGGGCCAATTAGATACCCGTCTATTACCCCAATCTACACATTTACTGAGAATTTGTACTGTGAACGAGATTCGCGAATCGCATGTGGATTTGCTTGAGACCAAATGTGTGAGTTACGCGTGTTATTTATTCCATCTCTCGTAAATTGGGCTTCGTCAGAAAATAGTATCCTGTATAATAAGCGATCATGATTAGCAATCCATCTTGAAATTCCAGTCGTTGAATTTCACCTCCGGGATGCGAATTATTATTTCTTAAAACTGTGCTAACTTTTGGTTGGCTAACTCCTAATTGTCTACTAACTTTTCGGGTAATTATTTTTGAATCTTCTAAGACCATGTCAAGTAGTTCTGATTTAGATTGAAGAAAAGTACCATTCTCTTTTAGGTGATTAAATGCAGCTCCGAACGCTTAATGATTTGGAATTCGACGTTCCGGAAATCTTCTTTCTTATTCCCTAGCGGCAGCTCTACACTTTTTATCACAAAATCCATACACAAACACAATATCGGCATATTCTCTGTAGCAAATTTATTCGGCATTTTTTTAAATTACAATAATAAGACGTACACAGTCAAAAAAATCGAGCCAACAATCACTAATAAGATAATTATTATTCAACACATCACCTCAAATTACTAATACAAAGTGTCAAATTGACACAGCACCATAGGATAGATTTAATCTTTTAAAAATGATGATTTGATTTAAAAAGTATTATTAATAATAATAAAATACTTATCTTTTTTGGGTTTTTTAATGGTGTATTTTAAATTATACAATCTAAACATTTCGATAACACAGTTATCTTCGTCAGTAGTAATATCTGTTAAAATTGTTAAAGATGTTGTAAACAATTTTGTCAAAGTTGAAAAATTCAAACATATACATCAGCCTGCTATCAACGTAACAGTTTGTATAAAGCCAACTATAAATTAAATTTTAGTAATGAATAACTAGGTCATTAAAAATTAAATATTGTTAAACAGTCTTAAAGATGACAAATTAGAACACTCTCTACGACGAAAGCTAACAATGAAAAATGTCAGCCAAAAAACACATTTAACGAAATTTAATCAAGTTATGATCTAAGTGTAAAGTTGTGAAAAACTTCAATTTCAAAATGATAGAAGCATTCACAAATATAAACATGACATCAAATAAAATAAACCAGTTAGATCTAGCAAAGAGATATCTTTATCAATAAGTGCAAGTGTTATTAACAATGAAAAGCATAATGCAGAATGTTTTTTGTAATTTTTTAATTTTAATCTTAATTTCAACTACTTATGTCAAATTATTATTATTAATATTAATATTTGTTGAAAAATTATTATGTTTTAGGTAAGTCTAAAAAGTTTTGTAATTTCTTTTTTGAAATTATTACTAAAATTGTCAAATATTTTCCTTTTGAATCTTATCGTTTTTGATTAAAATTCATTGAATACCTCACTTCTTTGGGTGTATTAAAAATGTTTATAAGCGTTTTCTACTACAAAAATGTAAAAAAATACCCGTTAACAATCAGGAAGTCAATTAGACATTTAATGGTTCGACAGAGAATAGTTAGATTTTGTAAAAAAAATCAAATATTAAAATCGTTTCAGCATCAAGTTTTTTCTTGTAGAAGTAAAAATTAAGTTAAACAGTTCTTGGAATTAGATACAATAAACATTATGTGCTGCATTTATATACATGGTGATCTTATGCTGATGGCCACATACGTCGGATACATTTTGTAAGCCGGCCCTGGATATTGAATAATATCATTATTCTAAAAATGGAAACATATTTAGTACTTATTTTGAGTTATTTTTTTAGATTTAATGTTTCTTATTTAAAATTTATAAAATAATTATACATATTTGCCAGACGTTAAAATTTTATTAAATTTGATTTTGTTATTAAAAACAGAATGATCGTGTGGGGAAAATATGAACTACATTAGTTGTGTTACCCATTTCCCTACTTTCAGGAAACAATCAAAAGTTTTGCAAAATCCATGTACAGGGTGCGTAAAATCCTAGAATCCAAGCTGGCTACTTTTTAAAGACCGGTCCTGGGTTATTTACATTTTGATCGCATGTGATAATTAGGTAGGGATACCATAATTTCGCACCAAAATATGAAATCAATCAAATCAACATTAACAAAGTTATGGCGTAGAGTAGTTTTAGTCAAAACTTATAGATCACTCTGTGCATTATTAAGCAAGAGGAGTAGACATTTTTAAATGCTCATTTTATGTTTCCTTTAGAGACCTCCATACGTGGTAGGAGTATGTACAGTTCCTCATGACTCACCCTGTATAAGTAGGTCAATGGTGGGTTATTCCTGGAACGCAGTGTTTGGATGAAATGCGCTTCTCAAATCTCACCTTCTCAATTCTCAGTATAGACAAAAATTTGTAGTTGAAGTAAAGTGTATGTGAATTACATTCCAGAAATTACCTGCCTACTTGACATTAAAAGCAAAGGAGAAACTCATTGGTGTGGATATTTGGTAGTAATTTAGGATAAAAGTAATGTATTTTCCATAAAGAAATGGCAATTTGAATTCAATAAAGTAGTTGAAACAAGGAAAAAATTTTAAATGTGCAAAACGAAACTTATAATGAAGTGACAAGTTTTTTATTTCATAAAAAAACTGGAGTGTTCTCGCCCTCTGTGAGTCGTGTTCCAGAAGGAAACTACCATTGGCCTACTTGGAACATATACCTACTTACACAATGGTTTTAACATAGGTATCAAAAAGTAGGTACTGAACTGAAAAATTGTAATTATGTTAGATTACATCTTTGTTTTTCATATCTTGTTCGGAAACCAAATTTTATGGCTCATTTAGTTTGAAAATTAATGCAATTAAACTTTATCGATCCAATTTCTCTTTATAAAAAATAAGATAACAGATAATACTCTTTCTTTATATTCAACTGAGACTGAATCCTCTGTTGAGAAATCTTCCATTTTAATTTCGCTTAAATCTTTGGTCTTATCTTTTGTTCCAAAAACATGTCTTAACATAACCATTATATGAAAAAACTGTCTAAATTTTGCACAAAACTCAATTTCCTCTAACAGAACATTAAAACTAAAGCTTTCAGTATTACATTTCATACTTTTTAACGTATTAATAAAATATTGGTAGTAAGCATTTACAAGATAGTCAAAATTTGATTCTATGACATCCCACTGCACACTTGTAAACAAAAAAAATAATAAATCATTTACACATGATCCATAGTCCATTAATTGAAAGTCTATGAGCTTAATAACAGTAGAATTATCTTTAACAGTCACCATGATATTATTGACCCACAGATCATTATGATTTAAACTAGTAAACACATGATCCATTATAAAGGAACTTTGTAAATTACGCAGATTTGCTCTCATTGCATGATCAATATCCCTGACAAATGGCTTACATTTATCAGACTTCTGCGCTATTTGGATTACAGCATTTACATCTAGGTTTTCTTCTTCTTCAGCTACACTGTCAAACACTGTATTTCTGCATAAGTGAGGTAATACATTCTTATGAAAAACTTCTGGTTTTAGCATTCTTAATGCAACGGGAACAGCATGAAATACTGCCAATGTTTTTATAAGTGACACAGTTTGTTCTAAATCAAAACCGCGCATTCTATCTACTGTTTGAAAGCCATTTTTTTTCAAATTTTCAAGTAAGATAACTGCATCATCATCAACTAACTCACTATTATTTAAATTCAATCGAGAAGCATAACATTTTGGTAGAATATCGATTACTTCAACACACCCTTGATCTTTTTGAAATTGTGTTAATATTGGAAAGATAATGTTGTAGGCTGAAATTTCCTTTTTAAAGGTTATTGAAGTATTAAATATTTCTTTTAAGTAGTCGTTTGGAGGACATAATTTAGTAACAGCAGTTAAAGATGTTACAATCGTTGGATTGTTGTCATAACGTACTTTAACTTCAAGACATAATATTTCACTACCGTAATTTTCTCCTTTTGCCACTAGTGGTATTAGATTATATTCCAATATGTCCACTTTATCTCCAACCCATGTTTTTATCAATAAATCTAACTTCTTTACTTTACCTTCAGTCATCTCACTAAAAAAATAATGAGGCATATATATTCAAAATATAGAAGACATACATACGTTAACACAGAAACCACATAAATTAATGGTAAGATTATTTTTGTGAAACTTATCTTAGAATTTCTTATCTTAAAAAATAATTGATAATTATTAGGTAATTTTGATAAGCAATGACTTCTAGGTCATAAAATTTAATTGCGTGTAATATTTCATATAGAAAAATAAAATCGTTACAACTGCAATAGAAACGCGAGAAAAATTATTTCATAATCTATATTATTCGTTCTTGCAATGGTTACTTTATAGGTAACGCAGATTAATGTTTCACTTAAATATGCAGTACTTGTACGTAGTTGAAGCGGTAGGTGAGTGAGCCTATCTCACAATCTCACCTATAAAAATATTTGTATAATTAATTTACAGTAAAATGGGTCCACTTGAGGGACGTGACGTCATAATTAAAAGTGATGGGGAAGGCGTGGGGGCTGGGGTGGTGGCAAGGGTGGGGGCTGGCTTTTTTCGGGGACCATTTTCAACCCCTTGATGGCATTTCCACCCCTAATTACGGCCCTTTTGGCAGTATTAAGAGTTTCTTTGGCAACCTAGTCCCTGGCGTTAGAGGTGTGGGGGTGGTCACATGACCCGGTCAAAGTCCAATTATTTTAATTATGACGTCATAACTAAAACCTGGCGCCATTTTGTTTTTAATTATGAGTCATACTTAAATTCCGCGGCCATTTTGTTTTTAATTATGAATCATAATTAAACTCCTCGGCCACTTCGTTTTTAATTGAGTCATAATTAAATTTTGTCGGCCATTTTGTTTAGGAGGGTAATTTGAAATAGTATTCTAATAATAGTATTCTAATAAGGGGGACCCTCATGTTAACTCATAAGTCACGTATACGCCTCTGGACGTTACTCTTGGTTCTTCGCCTCTTATCAGCTCTTCGACCTAAAATTCCGCCTACAATTTGCTTTTAATTATGAGTCATAATTAAAATTTTGCAGGCTATCATGTTCTGTCGGCCCTCTTGGGCGCCATTTTTGTTTTTGGCGGGAAATTTGAAATAGTATTCTAGTAAGGGGTACCTCACACTAACTCATGAGACATGTGCAGGACTCTGGAGCTTGCTCTCGGGTCTTCGCCCCTTGCCCGGTCTTCAGGATTAGGGGTGTGGGGGTGGTCATGTGACCCGGCCAAAGTTTTAATCATGAGTCATAATAAGCTTCACGCGCCATTTTGTTTTTAATTATTAGTCATAATTAAATTGCATCATTACAAACCTTTTATTTTTAATTATGAGACATAATTAACTTTGTCGGCCATCTTGTCACACATTTTGCCATCGGCAGTTTTTGTTTTGGCGGAAAATTTGAAATAGCATGTTGGTAAGGGGGCCCTCATGCTATCTCATAGGACAGGTTTAGGACTCCTCAACTTGTTCTCGGGTCTTCGCCCCCTCTATTACGGGCCCCCTTATTTCGATTTTAATTATGAGTGAATTAAATTCCTCCGCCATTTTTTTTAATTCGATCAGATTTGACTCATAATTAATAACCATTTGACGGGAAATTTGAAATACTATTCTAGTAAGGGGGGGGGCTCATACTAACTCATAAAGCAAGTGTAGGACGCTGGAACTTGCTCTCAGGTCTTCGTCCCTTGTCCGGTCTTCACCCTACAATTCCGTGGCCAATTTGCTTTTAATTATGAGCCATAATTAAATTTTGTAGGCTAACTTGTTTTGTCGGCCATTTTTGTTTTTGTAGGAAAATTTGAAATAGTATTCTAATAAAGGAGCCCTCATGCTAACCATATCAATCAATCTTGATCAAAGCAAACAAAGCAATTAATCAAATCAAATCAATTAAGCAAATCAATCTCAAACAAATCAAATCAGTCAAAGCAATTAACCAAATCAGTCAAATCAACCAATCTCAATCAAATCAAACCAGAAGCTGAGCTAACATTTATTCATAAACTTCAGGTAACGATTCTCCCACTGTGTGTACCTAGCTCCTATGAGCGACCACTTTGTAGATAAGGCTAACCGACACTCAGCTGGTACTCATTAAACGTAAGGGTACCACCGTAGCGGAACAGTCGATCATCCGCAAATCAATCTCAATCAATTCAATCTCAACCCCATCAATCAACCAAATTAGTCTCAATTAAATCAATCAATCAAACCATAACTTACAGCTTGCGAAAACCAGCTAACAATTCAAAAATATTAGTTTGGTTTAACTTACAGCTTGCTAAAACCAACCACAATTCAGAAATACCAAATTGATTTAACTTATAGCGTGCAAAAAACCAACCTTAAAAAAACAAGCACGCACACCCACGCACGCACGCATGCACCCAGACACACACACACACTCACACGCACACTCACACCCACACACTCACTCACACACTCAAACTCACACTCACGCACTCTCACTCTCTCACACACACACACACACACACACACACTCACACTCACACTCACGCACGCGCACACACACAGACACGGACACACAGACACACGGACAGACACATACACACAGACACACAGGCACAGACACACACACAGACACAGGCACCGACACAGATACAGATACAGATACAGACACAGGCACACACACACACACACACACACACACACACACACACACACACACACACAGAAGCACGCTCCTATACCTGTCTTATGAGAAAGCCTTCGACATTGCTGTCAATAGACGAACAGCAAATTTGCGTGTAACACTATTGCCGTGTTTTGCATGCAATGATAAAAATACGTTTTGAAGTTAAATTAGTAAAAATGCCTATACAATAACAAATATAACTTGAAAGCATACCACTAGACTATTTTACATACAAGAACTGTCTTATGGAAAATTCCTCTGGCCCTAGATTTATAAACAAGCTTGAATGCATTATTTCGTTTTTAAAAATGGACAAATGTCTGGGGACAGATAAACAAGCTGACTTTCATTTCCAATTTTGATCATACACATGTGATTAAACTAACACCGATTTCATCTCATAAGTCAATTATAGAACTCCCTAACCCTCATCATTATCATTAGGAAACCATAATAATAATAATAGCGCCCAAATTAGCGTGTAAGACTATTGTCGAGTTTTGCATACAGTGATAAAAATACGTTTTACATTTAAATTAGTAAAAATACCTATACAATATATCAAATATAACCAAACTTGAAAGCAGGCCTCTATATTATTTTACATGCAAGGACTGTCTTTTCGGAAATATCTCTTATCAAAAAGGGCCCTAGATTAATAAACAAAGTTGGACGCACTACGTCGTTATTGAAAATGGACAAATGCCTGGGGACAAACAAGCCGACTTTCATTTTTAACTGTGATAATACACGTGTGATTTGAAACTAACACCCATTTAATCTCGTAAGGCAACTATAAGACCCCGTGTTCTATTTTACCCAATGCTCTCATTATCATTACACAACCATGATAATAATAATTACGACACTGTAGATGTATGGATTAAGGTATAACAAGGGCGTGTTGATCGCGTGAAGGTTTACAACAGGTTTAGAACGAGACGTGTTGGCTGTGGTGATGAATCATAACATTAAAAATTTGTACAAGTAATTAAATAAAGCACATAAAATAAGGGAGTAAGGGTTAAAATAAAAATCGACCGCTTACCAGGGTTGTTGTTGATAATCGTATTGAAAGAATGTCTTGACAGGGTAAACAGCTGGGTTTTTGTTGCTTACAGTCACAGTGCATTCACTTTCTGCGTTTTGTTTATAAATGAACAATATAACGTACTTAACGGTTTCCAGCTGGAAACCGGTTAACATAAATCCGTTATTTTCTGGATTCACCAGTTATGTAACTACAATATACAACCTTTCACTATTCAAATACCTCTAGGGCAATTTCGGAAAAACACAGTAATCACGTGAAAGGCAAGCAGACCTTGAAATTACCTAAAAGCAGACAAGTCGATTTTCATTTACAATTTTGATAATACATTTCATACCAAATTGATTTAACTTACAGCTTGCAAAAATCAACAACCTTGCATTTATTAATCTAACCTAAGATTATAGATGGATCGACCTAACCTAAAATTTAGCGTATATTTATGTAACCTAATATTGTACATATATTGACCTAACCTAAAATTGTGCGTATATTGACAGCAAGGCTATTTCATGATACATGTATAGGAGTGTGTGCGTGTGTTTTTTTTTGCACGCTGTAAGCTAAATTAAACCGATATTTTTGAACTGCGAGTTGGTTTTGTAGGCTGTAAGTTAAATCAATTTAGTATTTTTGAATTGTGGGTTGAATTTTTGCAAGCTGTAAATTAAAGCAATTCGGTATGAAATGTATTACCAAATTGTAAATGAAAATCGACTTGTCTGTGTGTCTTTTATCATCAAATCGGTATTAGTTTCAAATCACATGTGTATTATCAAAACTGGAAATGAAAGACAGTTTGTTTATTTGTCCCCAGCCATTTATCCATTCTCAATAACGACTTAGTCCGTTCAACCTTGTCTATAAATGTAGGGTCCCTTTTGACAGAGATATTTCCGATAAGACAGTCCTTGCATGTAAAATAATACAGAGGCCTGCTTTCAAGTTTGGTTATATTTGATACTGCATAGGTATTTTTACTAATTTAACTGTAAAACGTATTTCTATACAGTATACAAAACTCAACAATAGTGTAAACGCTAATTTGAGCGATATTATGGTTATTATGGTTGTCAAATGATAATGATGAGCGTTGGGTGAAATAGAACACAGTCCTATAGTTGCCTTACGAGATGAAATCGGTGGTAGTCAGCTTGTTTATTTGTCCCCAGATATTTCTCCATTTTCAAAAACAAAATAGTGCGTTCAAGCGCTTATAAATCTAGGGCCTATTTTTGCTAGAGGTATTTCCGATAAGACAGTCCGTGTATGTAAAATAGTATAGTGGTCTGATTTCGAGTTTGGTTATCTTTGTTATTATATGGGCATTTTTACTAATTTAATTGTAAAAAGTATTTTCATGACTGTATCCAAACGCCGAAGTAGTGTTACACGCTAATTGAATGTTCGTATATTGACAGCAATGTCGAGGGCTATCTCATAACACAGGTACAGGAGCGTGTGCGTGCGTGCATGTGTGTGTACGTGCGTGGGTGTGTGCGCGCGCGTGTGTGTGTTTGTGCTTGTGTTTTTTTAAGGTTGTTTTTTTGCTGTAAGCTAAATCAAGCCAATATTTTTTAATTAAGAGTTGGCTTTGTCTGTAAGTTAAATCAATTTGGTATTTTTGGATTGTGGTTGGTTTAGCAAGCTGTAAGTTAAACCAAACCAGTATTTTTGAATTGTAACCTGGTTTTCGCAAGTTGTAAGTTATGATTTGTTTGAGATTGATTTGCGGATGATTGACTTTTCCCACGCTGGTGCCCTCAGGTTTAGGGAGAGTACCAGCTCTGAGTGTCGGTTAGCCTTATCTTCAAAGTAAGCGGTCGCTCATAGGAGCTAGGTATATACAGTAGAAGAATCGTTACCTGAAGGTTATGAAGAATTGTTAGCTCACCTTTTTGTTTGATTTGATTGAGATTGATTGATTTGACTGATTTGGTTAATTGTTTTGATTGATTGAGGTTGATCTGATTGTTTGATTTGATCAAGAGTGATTTGTTTGAGATTGATTTGCTTAATTGATTTGATTTAATTAACTGATTAGTTTGATTTGATCGAGATTGATTGATTTGGTTTGATATGCTTCGGCTCATTTGATTGGTCGATTGATTGGTTTGTCTAATTTCTACCTTTTGACAAGGGGGCGAAGTCCCGAAACAAGTTCCGGCGTCCTGTACAGCTCTCGTGGCGTCTAAGAAGATGAGCCCGCCGATACGCAAACTACGAGTTTATGATGTTTACTTCAGTGGCGTCGCATCGTGCATAATGTATAATTATTTTAATGGTGTATTCAAAGCAATTCAAAGAACGATGTTTTGTTTAAATACACAATTTATTATAATTAAAAACTATACTAGAAGTAATACTATAATTAAATTAATAAGATCAATATGTTATTACATATATAAAAATAAGATAGACTGCCTATATTGATATTAATAAAAATAATAAATTATTGTCTAAAATGTTTCATCTTCACTGTCACTCAAGTCACTAAACTGATAATCACTATCTTCACCCACATTTATAACTAACTGCTCAGTTTCTATATCCAAAATTAGTTCACTTTCAAGATATTTGTCTTCTACATTAATTACTTTATTACATCGGATTTTCCAATCTTCTGTTGTTGTTTCAAATGCTGTGTTGGCCAATTTCATAACATCATTTAACTTAAATGTAACGTTTTTCTGTGCTACTTCGCTTTTTATCTCTGCCCAAATTAATTCTATGGGATTTAGATCCGGATGATAAGGCGGATGTCTTAACACAATGTGCCCATGACCGTTCATTACTTTGTCGAATTTATATGTCTTATACCGGTCTTTATTTTGTAGTAGACAAATAGGAGAAATGCCTATTATGCAAACATAACAAAACCAATTGTTAAAAAAAAGTTACACGTCACCAACGAAAATATTTCAATTATTCATCTTAATACGCATTCTTCCAATATACATAAAATTATACATACAAACCATACAAATGTGATACGCCACTGCTTGGTATTTTTATTATAATCGGTACCCGCCGTAGTTCTTCGCCATGCGCCGGCTCCTCATTTTCTTAGGCGCCGCGTGCTGTACCTGTTTATGAGATAGTATGGGGGTTCCTTATTGGAATACAATTTCAAATTTCCCGCCAAGGGTGGGAAAATCTGACAAGACGAAGACCATATAACAAATTCCAGAGTTCTATACCTGTTTTATGAGTTAGTATGAGGACTCCTTTATTAGAATACAATTTCCAATCAAAAACAAAAATAGCCTCCAAGATGGCCGACAAAACAAGTTAGCCTACAAAATTTAATTATGACTCATAATTAAAAGCAAATTGGCGCCGTAATTTTGGGGCGAAGACCCGAGAGCAAGTACCGGAGTACTATACATAGGGGCGGAGACCCGAGAGCAAGTTCCGGAGGCCTATACCTGTCTTATGAGATAGCATGAGGGCCCTCTTATTAAAATACTATTTCAAATTTCCCGCCAAAACAAAATGACTGACAAAATTTAATTATGACTCATAATTAAAAAACAAAATAAAATCCCCTTTGCTAGAATACTATTGCAAATTTCCCACCAGAGATGAAGACACGAGAACAATTTCCGGCGACCTATATCTGTGTTGTGAGATAGTATGAGGGCCCCCTTATTCAAATTTCTCGCCAAAATCACAAATGGTTGCCAGGATGGCCGACAAACAAAATGAGGAATTTAATTATGGCTCGTATAATTAAAATCAAAATAAGGAGGGTCTGAAACAGAGGGGCGAAGGCCTTAGAACAAGCTCCGGGGTCTTAAACCTGTCTTATGAGATAGCATGAGGGCCCCCTTATTAGAATACTATTTGAAATTTCCCACTAAAACAAAAATTCCAATGACAAAATGGCCAACAAACAAAATGGCAGGCAAAACTTAATTATGACTCATAATTTATAACAAAATGGCGCAGAATTTAATTATGACGTCATAATTAAAAGACTTTGGTTGGGTCACGTGACTACCCTAACACCAGGGTTGGGCTGCCAAAAAGGCTCTTAATACTGCCAAAAGGGCTGAAAATACCATCTAGGGGTTGAAAAATGACATCATGGAGTTGAACTCTGCATTTGCCTACCCTCCAAGTACTGGACTGCCAAAAAGGCCCTTAATTCAGTCAAAAGGGCCCTAATTAGGGGTGAAAATGCAATAAAGGGGTTGAAAATCCTACCAAGGGGTTAAAAATGGTCCCCAAAAAGAAACCGATCCCGCCCTCACCACCCCTCCAACCCCCACCTCACCTCCCTCAAGTGGGCCCATTCTACTATTTACTCTGAAAAGTTATTCTTGATAGATATATGGAAATAATTAAGGGAAAATTTGAGTTCGCCGACTCTTTAAACTTTCCGACCCTCCATTATTTGAGACAATTTAGCAAAAACGAGTACCTAAATGAAAACTAAAACATCAAATATTCTCATAGATTTGTAAGATTTAAGTTATAACTGTTTTATGTTTGCAGTTTTCTTAAATACATATATTTATTAAATTAAAAAAAGTTTACATCTTTCCAGAACCAAGGTACGGATATGATTTGTTTATTACATTCACCTCAATTACTGCTTAGAACTCTTTCATTATTGGCATTAAATGACAACTAAAAGTGCGAAAATCAAATTATGTTTTCATTCATGCAAGTTATGAGATATAGTTTAAAACGCTTATAATTTGTTAAATCGAATTAATTAATTATACACTTTTGTCACGGCTAGCACTTTTTACGCGTTTTGTCTTAGTTCACCATAATATCTAGGGGAATTGTATTGCATCGTAGCCACTACACCGATCATCACCAAATTTCACTGGGGTTTAGACATTTAGGTCATAAACACTTGTGTCTAATTTGAATGCAAACACTGAACAAGTCTGAATTATTGAGGTCAAAGTAAAATTACATTGATTTTTACTCCTCACCCCATAACTACCACGACCAAAAATCACTGGGGTCTAGGCATTTAGATTTTAACACTTATGTCAAATTTGAATGCAATTGATTTTAAGTTATCTTCGTCAGTAGTAATATTATCTATTAAAATTGTTAGAGATGTTGAAACAATTTTGTCAAAATTGAAAAATTAAAACATAAACATTAGCCTGCTATTAATATAACAGTTTGAGAAACGTATAAAGCCAACTATAGAATTAAATTTTAGTAAAGAGTAACTAGGTCATTAAAAATTAAATATTGTTAAACTGTCTTAAAAATGACAAATCAGAACACCCTCTAAACAGTCGAAGGCTATCAATGAAAAATGTCAGCCAAAAAACACATGTAACAAAATTCAATCAAGTTATGATGTCAGTGTAAAGTTATGAAAAACTTCAATTTGAAATTGATAAAAGTATTCACAAATATAAACATGACATCAATTAAAATAATCCACTTAAATCTAACAAAGAAATAGCTTAGTCAATAAATGCAAGTGTTATTAACAATGAAAAGCATAATGCATAACGTTTTTTGTAATTTTTAAATTTTATCGTTTTGTTTTTAGACGAATTGCACTAAATGCAATCATTTGACATTAATTAATTTTTGCATATTTCGCCAAATACTGCATATATTGCAATTTTATGCATATTTTGCCTTTTTATTCATAATTAACATATATTTCGCATTTTTTCTATATCTTCCAAATTCGCTTTAAAATGCATTATTCTAACTTATTTTAAATTTTGTTATTGTGTCTAACTAAGAAATGTATTTTTATATGAATAAGACAGGTTTAAAGAAAGATTATTACCTGCAGTTAAGTGCAACGTTAATACTTCCGGATTATGTAGATTAAGTAGATAGTTAAAGCATTAATTGAGGGAATTCCCTCAATCAAGGGTTAAAGTTATTTGGACTTTTTCAAGATAAGTGTTTGGTTAGTTAATCCTTGAAAATAATTTGAGAGTAACGGACAAAATGCAAAATTTTAAACATTCTTTGGGCGAAGACGTAACTGAATGGTACGGCTTTGTTAAGTGAACTTCAAGATGCCGAAAGTTAAAAATAGTTTAGTTCAAGTATGGATAAAAAATATTTCCGAGCTACGTCTGGATGATGAAAAAGTGTTTTGCATAGCCTGTGGAAAAATAGTAAGTACCATTACATATTTTTAATTGATTTCGGAAATTAAACCCTTATTAATTGATGGAGGTTATTGAATTCACCGTTTTATCAGTTTTTAAACGCAATTAGATACTTATTTTTAAAATTAATTTTTCCTTAGATCATGTGCGAAAGGAAATCTCAAGTTACACCGCACATTGAAACCTCTCTTCATAAAAGAAAATTAGAAACATTTAAGAAAACAAAAGTTTGTCAGACACCTTTGCGCCAGTCGTTGTTTCAAGAAACGGCCAAAAGAAATGCACAAGAGGAATTTAATTTCGAATATTGTTAAAGCCAATATTCCATTAAAGAAATTGCAAAATCCTAGTTTTAGGTCATTTTTAGAAAAAAATTAGTAAAAAGCAAGTGCCAGATGAAAGCACGCTTCGAAAAAGGTATATTAATGATTTATATCTTGAAACTATGGGGCATATAAAGAAAATTACAAAAAATAAATATCTTTATTTTATAGTACATGAAACTACAGATTGTTGCGGGCGATATGTTGCAAATTTAATGATTGGTTATTTAAGTGAGGCGCAGTCTAGTATATCATATTTAATCGCTTCCAAAGTTCTTGAGAAAACCAATTATGCAACAATAGTTCGCTTTATAAACGAAGCTTTCATTCAATTTTTTATTCCTGATATTGTTGCAACAGATAAAATAGTTTTAATGCTGTCTGATGTAGCACCGTATATGGTAAAAGCTGGACAGCAATTAAAATTATTTTATGAAAATTTAATACATGTAACATGTCTCGCACATGGTATTAATAGAGTAGCAGAAACAATTCGTAATCAATTTCCATTAGTAAATAGTTTAATAAGTAGTATAAAGAAAGTGTTTTTAAAAGCTCCGTTACGAATTCAATTGTACAAAGAAAAGTTACCTAATATTCCTCTACCACCAGAGCCTGTGATTACGCGTTGGGGTACTTGGTTAAATGCAGCTCTTTTTTATGCAGATTATTTGGAAAAAACAAAGGAGTTAGTTTTAGAAATTTCTGATAATTCAAGTACTTACGTTCAAAAAGCTCAATCCATTTTAAAGAACACACAATTGCGCAATGAGCTGGCATTTATAAAAGCAAATTACTATTTTGTAAGTTCAACCATTGCTAAATTAGAAACGGAAGCATTGTCATTAAATAAATCTATGCAAATAATTAATAAATTTCAACAGCTGATTTCTGCTGTTTCAGGAAATATTGGTAAAACTATTTCTAATAAATTAAATGAAATTTTACAAAAAAAAACAGTGGATATCAGTTGTTACTAAAAGTTAATAAAGTTCTGAAACTTGAGGAAAATTCCGATGATCTTGTTATAAATTTAGATTTGGCCATATTAGCCGCATTAAAATATGCACCCATAACTTCTGTGGATGTAGAAAGAAGTTTTTCTTTGTACAAAAACATACTATCGGACAGACGCCAAAATTTTCTGCCCGAAAACTTGGAAAAATGTTTTGCAAATAGTAATGAGAGGGTGTAATCTTTATAAATCTATAGCGTATAAGTAAATATGTAATTTTTAAATAACACATAATTTTAAAATAATGTTAAAATAATAATTGCTTTGTAAGTAGTAATGACAGGGTACAGTTTTTATAAATGTATAGTGTATAAGTAAATATGTAGTTTTTAAATAACACATAATTTTGAATGTTAAATTAATAAGATAATAAGTTTGTATGCAATTTATCTTTTTCCTATTAAAAAATTACAAGTATATATACTTTTTTTATATATTAATGTTATAATTTGGAATTAACACAGGTAAATAGAAGATTCAATATTTATGCATATTTTGAATTAATAATGCATATTTTAAGGTTTTTAAGTGCATATATATGCACATATTTCGGTATTTTATAGTGCATAAAATCCGCTCTCTAGACTCATCTACATATCTATACCAAACTGAAGGTTTTTTACTTTTAGGTGTATTTTGTAACGCTAATGTTTCTCAAGTTTTTCCATGTAAAAATTAGCTATAACAGGACTAAGGGGACTACCCATTGCTACACCATCAATCTGTTCATAAAATTTACTATTCCACTGAAGATAAGTGGTAGTAAGACAGTGCTGAAAAGAATGGTTATATCCTTTGGAAAAAGATGACCAATATATTCAATAGTTTCTTTTAGGGGGACTTTTGTAAAAAGTGAAGCAATATTAAAACTGTAGCTTTAATACAAGACGTAAAGAACATATGAGATTTTGTAGATTAGGTCAACCAGAGAAGTCTGCGGTGGCTGACCATGCCTTAAATAATCTAAATCATGACATTTAATTTGACAATATGGAAATATTGTAAAGACAAACTCATTACTATGTTCGTTTATAACGTGAAGCTATTGAGATATATAAACACCCTAGTAGTATAGCTATGCCGATCCTGATCCACTTTTGTCACTAGATTTGTCACCAGATCTAGGAAAAAGTCACCAGAAAAGTTACTAGATTTCAAGGTTGGTAACATTGCCTATTTCAAGGGGTAGACCACAGGTGTGTAACTCTCTTCAAGGTTATGTGCCCTGCCTCTTCGAGGTCCCCGCTTCAAGGTCAGTCCTGAAGGTCCTCGGTCTCAAGCAAGTCTAAGCATGTTTCAAGGCCACGCCCTATTCAAATCAAGAAGGGGGCCCATTGTTCAAAGTCTATGCTTTCAAGGCCACATGAAAGAACAAAGACTATCTATTGTTCAGTTAGAAATAGATTGTTATCTCAATTCTAGGAAATCAAAAAGGCGATGCATTGTTCAAAGTTTATGTTTACAATTTTCAAGGTGAAAGAACAAAAGCGATTCATTCTTCTGGTCGAGTTATAAAAATAAATTGCTATCTCAATTCTAGGAAATCAATAACAAAGGGGGCCCATTGTTCAAAGTCTATGCTTTCAAGGTCACATGAGAAATGAATAAAGACGATTCATTCTTCTGGTAGAAATAAATTATTATCTCAATTCTGAGAAATCATGAACAAAGACGATGTATTGTACAAAGTCTATGCTTATAATTTTCAAGGTAAATGAACAAAGACGATTCATTGTTCAGTTAGAAATAGATTGTTATCTAAATACATCTCTTTCGAGAATAAAGATGATCCATTGTCAACGATTTAAAGTTTATGCTTAGAAGGTCACACCTCTGATAACAAAGACGATCCATTCATCTCAATTCTAGGAAATCAAGAGCCCTGAGGTGCATGTTTCAAAGCCACGCCCCCTCAGGTGGTCTAAACAGGTGGCCGTTCCCCTAAACAGGTAGCCGTTTCCTAAAAACAGGTAGCCGTTTCCTAAAAACAGGTACCCGTTTCCTAAAAACAGGTACCCGTTTCCTAAAAACAGGTAGCCGTTTCCTAAAACAGGGGGTCCGTTTCCCAAAACAGGTAGCTGTTTCACAGCCGTTTCCCCCATACGACCACATCTCAATTCCAGGAAATCAATAACAAAGGCGATGCATTGTCAACGCTTCAAAGTCTATGCTTATAAGGCCACACCTCTGATAACAAAGACGATTCATTGTTTGGCTGAGTCATTCTGAAATTCTAGGAAATCAATAACAAAGGCGATGCATTGTTCAAAGTCTATTCTTACAATTTTCAAGGTAAAAGAACAAAAGCGATTCATTCTTCTGGTAGAAATAAATTGTTATCTCAATTCTGAGAAATCATGAATAATGTATTGTTCAAAGTCTATGCTTATAATTTTCAAGGTAAATGAACAAAGACGATTCATTGTTCTGGTTGATTTATAAAAATAGATTGTTATCTAAATACATCTCTTTCAAGAACAAAGGCAATCCATTGTCAACGCTTCAAAGTCTATGTTTACAAGGCCACATGAGAGAACAAAGACGATCTATTGTTTTGTAGGTTATCGTACACATCAGCTGTATCCTCAAAGTCATTGTCCTCGGTCTCAAGTAAGTCTATGCATGTTTCAAAGCCACGCCCTCTAAACAGGTAGCCGTTTCCTAAAAACAGGTAGCCGTTTCCTAAAAACAGGTAGCCGTTTCCCAAAACAGATAGCTGTTTCGCAACCGTTTCCCCATGTTCAGGTCGAGATTCCGCATCTCAATTCCAGGAAATCAAAAAGGGGGGCCCATTGTTCAAAGTATATGCTTACAATTTTCAAGGTTAAAGAACAAAGACATTCCATTGTACAGGTTGAGTTATAAAAATAGATTGTTATCTCAATTCTAGGAAGTCAATAACAAAGGCGATGCATTGTTCAAAGTCTATGCTTACAATTTTCAAGGCCACATGAAAGAAAGGATTTATAAAAATAGATTGTAAATACATCTCTTTCGAGAATAAAGACGATCCCTTATCAATGATTTAAAGTTTATGCTTAGAAGGTCACACCTCTGATAACAAAGACGATCCATTGTTCAGTTAGAAATAGATTGTTATCTCAATTCTAGGAAATCAATAACAAAGACGATGCATTGTCAACGCTTCAACGTCTATGTTTACAAGGTCACATGAGAGAACAAAGACGATTCATTGTTTTGGTTGAGTCATAGCTTCTGAAATTCTAGGAAATCAAGAATAAAGGGGGCCCATTGTTTAAAGTCTATGCTTACAATTTGCAAGGTAAAAGAACAAAGACGATTCATTGTTGAGTCGTAGCTTCTAAAATTCCGAGAACAAAGACGATGCATTGTTCAGACTGATTAGGTCATCTAACAAATAAAATATTTTTTATAAGACTACCACAATATACAGATTTAAGTATTATGGGATATAGTCACTTTTGTAATACCTCTGCTGGAGCATATCTATTTACTATTTGTTTTTCACATTCAATTTCCTTCAACTGATTCTCGTTTAATGCGGACCACACCATCTTTCCTAATAGGTTCATTATATTGTATACTAGCCATACATTCAGCTTCCCTTAAAAGTCTTCATATCAGGATCTACTTTGAGACATTGTTCGAGACTTATTACAATAAGTAATGTCACGCCTCCCAAGTGCCCTCAAGTGGTCTAAACAGCTAGACGTTTCCTAAAACAGGGGGCCCGTTTCACAAAACAGGGGGCCCGTTTCACAAAACAGGGGTCCGTTTTCCAAAACAGACGGCTGTTTCTCAACACAGGTAACCGTTTCCCACCAAGGTTACATGAGAGAACATAAGCGTTCTGATTCCTAAAATAGATTGTTATCCAGCTACCACCCGCCTCAATTCTAGGAAATCAAGAACAAAGGGGGGGTCCACTGTTCAAAGTCTATGCAAGTGATTCATTGTTCTGGTCGAGTTATAAACATAGATTGTTATCTAAATACATCTCATTTCTGGGAAATCAACTTTCAAGAACAAAGGCAATCCATTGTCAACGCTTTAAAGTCTATGCTTATAAGGCCACACCTCTGATAACAAAGGCGATTCATTGTTTTGGCTGAGTGATAGCTTCTGAAATTCTGAGAACACCGACGATGCATTGTTCAGACTGATTAGGTCATCTAACAAGTAAAATATTTTTTTTTTATAAAACTTATAATTTATTAACCACAATATTCATCTATATACAGATAAAAGATCGATTTAAGTAAATATACATATTATGGCAAATTTGATGTACTTAACATTTTGTAATACCTTTGCTGGATCATATCTATTTTATTTATTATTTGTTTTTCACATTCAATTTCCTTCAACTGATTCTCGTTTAATGTGGTCCACAAGACATCATAATCTTTCCTAATTGGTATTTTCATCGCTTCATTATAATGTTTACTGGCCATACATTCAGCTTTCCTTAACGCCTTCATATCAGGATCTGTGATCCTTTTACTTTGAGACATTGTCCGTGACTTATTACAAACCTACGTCTCTTAAACTTATATGCAAAAACACAAATTAAAATCTTTTAATTATACAGTTACGTAAATTTCAAAGTTAATTCCGAGAAATCTATTTTCAAGGTGATCCAACCTTACCCGACTATCAAATAGATTGTCAATGGTTACTATCAATTTTCCAGGTCCTACAAATCAACCTACAGGGGTATCCTGATATATGACCGGTAATGTATGCTTCCCAAGTTGGGTAAAGTTCTTTGAAGGTGTGACGAGAGATTTTGAAGGTCACCAAACAATTCTTAGAATTTAGTCGAGTCAGAGCCATCTGTCAATTCCTAGAAATCAATTTTCAAGGTATCATATTACAATTCAAACAGATTGTAAAGTAGATTCATGGCTAAATGGAACAAGGTGTTCCTAATCAATGACTTTTGTATAGGCCGTAGAAGTATTACAATTCCTACAGTGGTATCTATGCTAAAAAATAGGTCAAGGTTAAATTGGTCTTATATTAGCTAAATGCTCTTCAAGTCAAATAGAAATTAGGTCATCAGCAGGGGAGGGGGGGTAGATGTAGAAGTGGTTAAGGTATTTAAGCAGTAATGTGCAAATAAAATTGATTCAATATGTGGATGTGCTACGCTACTGAATCATGGACCAAAGCGGTAGATGCACATACAGCCGTGGAACGTTTACTCCAACAATTGACGACATTGGCATTTGATGCTAATCATGAGGCAGTATATGGTTTAGGACGCTTTTATTCGGAAGAGGACTGTCATGCACTTGCAAAGAAATATGAAAACGGTGTAAAATATGTGAAACGTATTTAAAGGGTCGATATTGTTTGACTTGCTTAATACAAAAGTTAAGTGCGGCACAACTAGAAGAGTTCACTCTAGATTTGAAGGAGTGGGAAGATGGGATACCAGTGAAAAGGGAAGAAGGGAATATGAAGGATAGTAGTCAGTTACTAATTATATTTTCTCGATTAGAAAAAGATGTATAATTAAAAAATAAAACCTTAATTATTGTTGTTGTGTTCTTTTGCATGCGAAAAGGATGTATTCACGACTAGTCTGGATGCAGTCGGAAAACAACAAATAGCGGTCCCCAGCCATATGTAAACATAATTTAACTAGAATCTTCGGAATAGGAAAAATGAGTGTGGTCTCCAAGAAATTTTTAAAGACCATTATGTCCTACAGGCCGATCTTACCCGACATCATCCGATCGAAATGTAGCCGAAACCTGCAGGACCAATTCTAAACGAGTCATGGAAACAAGAAGGGGGTCTATGCTACAAGGTTATTGACTAAATTGTAATAAAAGCGTGGGCTCATACAATAGTCATCCAGGGTGTTTCTCCAAATACAGATAACCGTTTCCCAAAACCGATGGCTGTTTCAACACAGGCTAAACTGAACTAGGTCAAAACCTAAACATCTGGTCATGATGGGTTAGAAATCCGTGGGAAGGTTCAGGTACAATCTGAAGGTAGTTTTATATTATAGAAAAAGCTAATCACCTACTTTGGGGTAGTACTGATAGGGGTAGTTTCTATAAATCCCCTTCACCTACTTTTAGAGGTAAAGGGTAGCTTTTCCAATAGGCTTATCATCTAGGGGTGCAATTCTGACCCCGAGAAAAAATGATGAATGCTATTACTGTAAGTGTATTATTTCATGTAAAAGCCCTATGATGCAAGCTATTTCTATGGTCCACCCTATCCATCTAGGTCAACAATTTTAGCATTCCCTGGAGGTTACATTCTTGGAAATAGCAAATAAGCGTTCCTTTCTAACAATAGAATCAGTTCATGGAGGATTGCTGTCTATGCTAATATCAAGGTTCCTGTATATGCTTACAGTATCTGGTGACTGGAAATTCTCAAGGTCTCCAAACAATTGTCAAGACCATATGTCCTACAGGCCGATCTTAACCGACATCATCCGATCGAAAATGTAGTCGAAACCTGCAGGACCAATTCTAAACGAGTCATGAAAACAAGAAGAATGATAGGGTCTATGCTAATAAGCGTAGGCTCATATTATGGTCCGCCAGGATCTTCCCCCCAAATACAGATAACCGTTTCCCAAAACAGGGGAGCTGTCACTCAACACAGGTTTCCCCTCTAGAGCCATTAATCATAGCTGAAGCTGACCAATTCTAAACGAGTCATGGAAACAAGAAGAATGATGGGGTCTATGCTAATAAGCGTGGGCTCATACTATGGTCCTCCAGGTTGAGGCAGTTTCCCCAAAGATAGATAACCGTTTCCCAAAACAGGGGAGCCGTCACTCAACACAGGTTTCCCCTCCAGAGCCATTAATCATAGCTGAGGCTAAATTGAACTAGGTCAGATCCATTTATCTTAGAAATCTAAACATGGAATATGGTTGTGAGGGGTTAGAAATCCCAATTCGTGGGAAGGTTGCATCCAAGTACAATTCTTAGAAATCTGAAAGTAGAACTAGTTTAATATCATAGAAAAAGCTAATCACCTACTTTGGGGGTTTATGGGCCAGGGTGGTAGTTTCTATAAATCACCTACTTTTATGGGCAAAGGGTAGCTTTTCCAATAGTTATAGGTACTGTGTCAACGAGGCTTATCATCTAGGGGTGCAATTCTGACCCCGAGAAAAATGATGAATTCTGCGCCGCTTTTGAGAAGAAGAAGCTAGAATGAGAAGTAGTGTTGGATACCATGATTGTTAGGGTTTAAAAGCCCCCATTGTGTGCACAGTATACTCTTGATTAGCAGCAATGACGAAAGTAGTAGTACGTAAGGTAGAAAGTACAGAAAAAGCAGTGTGGAGGAGCGAAAGAAGAGGTTGGAGACGTTAATAAAACAAGTAAAAGAAATAAAACTCGATTTGGAGTGTTATATAGCGAAAACAAAAATGATGAAGCTGTGTATTAGCAATATGTAAAAATAGTGTAGTAAAGCATGACATTTTGGGAAGGATGAGTTTAAATACATATTACCTCAGCGCTTTTACAAGTAAGAAGAAAAGACGCTGCTGTGTATTGCTATAAGTATCGCACAATTGTATTAGGTTTAAGTAACTGTATAATTAAAAAATAAAGACTTTAAGCGTTGTGAATATGTTGTTCTTTTAAGTAAACGTAGACAGAACTTTTTGTAGCACTAGTTTTCGGTATTCTCTTCTATAACCCATAATGGTTCCTTATTGGCTATGCATATCTGGGCGCGGTTCGATAAACGTAAATTTTATCTGACCTTTACCGAAATCTCCCATAAGGAAATGGAACCCCTGCCGTACGTTGGGCTTTAAATTGGCCTATATACAACGTGTAAAAGAAGATTTATTGGAAAAGATCAATGACAGTAAAAGTGATCCCGAAATAAAAAGCAATTTACTGGTTTTAATGCAGATCGTTACTGTTTTTAATCATTAAATGGCGTTTATGCGTATGTGAACTAAAATTTATTAGTTATAATGAAAAATACAATGACTTTCCTTTGTATAAGGGAGATTTAAATTGATTTTTTTTTTTTGCAAAAACCAAAAAACTTAAATTTCAGCCCTATTCCTAAATTGACTACCCTTGGAATTAAAAGAGTAAACAGTGACAGCTTGCAGTATAGAAATGGAGTTAATTTGATGTAATTTTTATATAAAAGGTTAAGAAAATCGATTTATAGTTTTAATGTTGCAGAACGAAGGAGACCTGATCGTTTTTATATATGAATAGTTTTTATTGTGTGTGTTAGGCGTTAGAATGGGTTTTCATTGTTTTAAAGGGGATACAATAGGCTTGCATTCATACAGGTGATGTACTTGGTAGTGATTTTCTGTTAACGTTATCAGAATTATATGTATATAATGTTATGTTTAATGCGAATGCTCATCCATTACGTGTTTCTCAAATGTTGCTGAATATAACATATTTTCTTTATACACATCACACAAAAATTAAATTAATTTAACCTTTACATCGTTAAGACAAGTCTATCATTCATCATTCCGAACTAATAGTAATTAATAAAAAAATAATAATTATACCCCCCTTTTGCTATAATTGCAGTAGGAAAGCATCCTCTTAAGACTACTAAAATTCATTCAGTTGTATCATTCCGAATTCATATAATTAATAACAATAATAAATGGATAATATAATTCCTATCCCCCTAACCGGTGGTGGACATATTAACTTTTATAGATTACCCTCTGCCTATTTTAAAATCGTATGAGTTAACATTTTAGTTGCTTTCAAGCTTAAGAATATTTTCATTCTTTTCAACTACCCTATTACTAATATATGTCATTCATTTAACCTAATCATACAGGTAGGACAATTTAGTTACTGTCCTGGTATGCTTAGAATTTTACTTGTTATTGAAATAAAAATATCCTGAAAACTTTTATTTATCTGCTACAATTTGTAAAAAGTAGATGTACTAGGTAGGAGCATAAAATTAAGAGTAAAATTAATTTACTTAATTTACCAGTCCTTAGGTTCCACCTAAGCAAGTGTCACACATATCACGCTAAATGTTTGCTGTTGATGTAGTAAGGTGATATCAACATAAGGTCAAAGAAACTTAAAGGTGGATAAAGAGCTGTACTTTGTGTTTTAGTAAAGGAATGTGTATAACAATATATGTTTATATTAATAAAAAATGTTTATTCTATATTATTTATCCTAACTACATATCTCTAGACCATCAATAAAATTTCGCAACCTTTTAACTTAATGAAAATTAAATGAGATGTAAGTATATAGATGTTACACTTCTAGGTTTTGTAATGTAGTTAGCAGTTGCTGAGTTGTTTCTTTGCTCAGTCTAATGTCTTCTAATTGTTTGACTCAGCCAAGAATTGGTGACCCTGAAAGGTAGAATCCCCCCACGCCTTGAAAATTTTATTTAGTACTCCTGAGAATTGGTTTATAAGAATTAATATCTTATCTCAGCCAAGAACCTTGAGGAATATACGTAGGCAATGTGTATGATGGCCTTGGGCAATACAACTTTGAGCTTGAAGCGTCGGCAATGGATCTTTTTTGTCCTTGATTTCCTAGAATTGAGCCTGAAATGATTGGGGTATCTAGATAACAATCTATTTTTTAGCAATTATGACTGAACAATGGATCGCATTTGTTATTAGAGATGTGACCTTGAAAGCATAGACTTTGAACAATGGATCGCCTTTGTTCTTGATTTCTCAGACCTGAAATGGTGGGGGTAGCTGGATAACAATCTATTTTTATAACTCGACCAAAACAATGAATCGCCTTTGTTCTTTTCTCAGAGATGTGAACTTAAGGTACATTTTTTAAAAATTACATGCAAGCCTATTGTATCCCCTTTAAAACAATGAAAACCCATTCTAACGCCTAACACACACAATAAAAACTATTCATATATAAAAACGATCAGGTCTCCTTCGTTCTGCAACATTAAAACTATAAATCGATTTTCTTAACCTTTTATATAAAAATTACATCAAATTAACTCCATTTCTATACTGCAAGCTGTCACTGTTTACTCTTTTAATTCCAAGGGTAGTCAATTTAGGAATAGGGCTGAAATTTAAGTTTTTTGGTTTTTGCAAAAAAAAAATCAATTTAAATCTCCCTTATACAAAGGAAAGTCATTGTATTTTTCATTATAACTAATAAATTTTAGTTCACATACGCATAAACGCCATTTAATGATTAAAAACAGTAACGATCTACATTAAAACCAGTATATTGCTTTTTATTTCGGGATCACTTTTACTGTCATTGATCTTTTCCAATAAATCTTCTTTACACGTTGTATATAGGCCAATTTAAAGCCCAACGTACGGCAGGGGTTCCATTTCCTTATGGGAGATTTCGGTAAAGGTCAGATAAAATTTACGTTTATCGAACGCGCCCAGATATGCATAGCCAATAAGGAACCATTATGGGTTATAGAAGAGAATACCGAAAACTAGTGCTACAAAAGTTCTGTCTACGTTTACTTAAAAGAACAACATATTCACAACGCTTAAAGTCTTTATTTTTAATTATACAGTTACTTAAACCTAATACAATTGTGCGATACTTATACAATACACAGCAGCGTCTTTTCTTCTTACTTGTAAAAGCGCTGAGGTAATATGTATTTAAACTCATCCTTCCCAAAATGTCATGCTTTTACTACACTATTTTTACATATTGCTAATACACAGCTTCATCATTTTTGTTTTCGCTATATAACACTCCAAATCGAGTTTTATTTCTTTTACTTGTTTTATTAACGTCTCCAACCTCTTCTTTCGCTCCTCCACAATTACTGCTTTTTCTGTACTTTCTACCTTACGTACTACTACTTTCGTCATTGCTGCTAATCAAGAGTATACTGTGCACACAATGGGGCTTTTAAACCCTAACAATCATGGTATCCAACACTACTTCTCATTCTAGCTCTTCTTCTCAAAAGCGGCGCAGAATTCATCATTTTCTCGGGGTCAGAATTGCACCCCTAGATGATAAGCCTCGTTGACACAGTACCTATAACTATTGTAAAAGCTACCCTTTGCCCATAAAAGTAGGTGATTTATAGAAACTACCACCCTGGCCCATAAACCCCAAAGTAGGTGATTAGCTTTTCTATGATATTAAACTAGTTCTACTTTCAGATTTCTAAGAATTGTACTTGGATGCAACCTTCCCACGAATTGGGATTTCTAACCCTCACAACCATATTCCATGTTTAGATTTCTAAGATAAATGGATCTGACCTAGTTCAATTTAGCCTCAGCTATGATTAATGGCTCTGAGAGGAAACCTGTGTTGAGTGACGGCTCCCCTGTTTTGGGAAACGGTTATCTATCTTTGGGGAAACTGCCTCAACCTGGAGGACCATAGTATGAGCCCACGCTTATTAGCATAGACCCCATCATTCTTCTTGTTTCCATGACTCGTTTAGAATTGGTCAGCTTCAGCTATGATTAATGGCTCTAGAGGAAACCTGTGTTGAGTGACAGCTCCTGTTTTGGGAAACGGTTATCTGTATTTGGGGAAGATCCTGGCGGACCATAATATGAGCCTACGCTTATTAGCATAGACCCTATCATTCTTCTTGTTTTCATGACTCGTTTAGAATTGGTCCTGCAGGTTTCGACTACATTTTCGATCGGATGATGTCGGTTAAGATCGGCCTGTAGGACATATGGTCTTGACAATTGTTTGGAGACCTTGAGAATTTCCAGTCACCAGATACTGTAAGCATATACAGGAACCTTGATATTAGCATAGACAACAATCCTCCATGAACTGATTCTATTGTTAGAAAGGAACGCTTATTTGCTATTTCCAAGAATGTAACCTCCAGGGAATGCTAAAATTGTTGACCTAGATGGATAGGGTGGACCATAGAAATAGCTTGCATCATAGGGCTTTTACATGAAATAATACACTTACAGTAATAGCATTCATCATTTTTTCTCGGGGTCAGAATTGCACCCCTAGATGATAAGCCTATTGGAAAAGCTACCCTTTACCTCTAAAAGTAGGTGAAGGGGATTTATAGAAACTACCCCCTATCAGTACTACCCCCAAAGTAGGTGATTAGCTTTTTTCTATAATATAAAACTACCTTCAGATTGTACCTGAACCTTCCCACGGATTTCTAACCCATCATGACCAGATGTTTAGGTTTTGACCTAGTTCAGTTTAGCCTGTGTTGAGAAACAGCCATCGGTTTTGGGAAACGGTTATCTGTATTTGGAGAAACACCCTGGATGACTATTGTATGAGCCCACGCTTTTTATTACAATTTAGTCAATAACCTTGTAGCATAGACCCCCTTCTTGTTTCCATGACTCGTTTAGAATTGGTCCTGCAGGTTTCGGCTACATTTCGATCGGATGATGTCGGGTAAGATCGGCCTGTAGGACATAATGGTCTTTAAAAATTTCTTGGAGACCACACTCATTTTTTTCCTATTCCGAAGATTCTAGTTAAATTATGTTTACATATGGCTGGGGACCGCTATTTGTTGTTTTTCCGACTGCATCCAGACTAGTCGTGAATACATCCTTTTCGCATGCAAAAGAACACAACAACAATAATTAAGGTTTTATTTTTTAATTATACATCTTTTTCTAATCGAGAAAATATAATTAGTAACTGACTACTATCCTTCATATTCCCCTTCTTCCCCCTTTTCACTGGTATCCCCATCTTCCCACTCCTTCAAATCTAGAGTGAACTCTTCTAGTTGTGCCGCACTTAACTTTTGTATTAAGCAAGTCAAACAATATCGACCCTTTAAATACGTTTCACATATTTTACACCGTTTTCATATTTCTTTGCAAGTGCATGACAGTCCTCTTCCGAATAAAAGCGTCCTAAACCATATACTGCCTCATGATTAGCATCAAATGCCAATGTCGTCAATTGTTGGAGTAAACGTTCCACGGCTGTATGTGCATCTACCGCTTTGGTCCATGATTCAGCAGCGTAGCACATCCACATATTGAATCAATTTTATTTTCACATTACTGCTTAAATACCTTAACCTCTTCTACATCTACCCTCCCCTGCTGATGACCTACTTTATATTTTACTTTAAGAGAATTTAGCTAATATTAGACCAATTTAACCTTGACCTATTTTTTAGCATAGATACCACTGTAGGAATTGTAATAACTTCTACGGCCTATACAAAAGTCATTGATTAGGAACACCTTGTCTCCATTTAGCCATGAATCTACTTTACAATCTGTTTGAATTGTAATATGATACCTTGAAAATTGATTTCTAGGAATTGACAGATGGCTCTGACTCGACTAAATT
The DNA here is from genome assembly GCA_036346205.1 of Vesta saturnalis. NCBI lineage: Eukaryota > Metazoa > Arthropoda > Insecta > Coleoptera > Lampyridae > Vesta > Vesta saturnalis. Next base: position 4,866,603 of record JARFJB010000002.1, read on the forward strand.
CTAAGAATTGTTTGGTGACCTTCAAAATCTCTGTCACACCTTCAAAGAACTTTACCCAACTTGGGAAGCATACATTACCGGTCATATATCAGGATACCCCTGTAGGTTGATTTGTAGGACCTGGAAAATTGATAGTAACCATTGACAATCTATTTGATAGTCGGGTAAGGTTGGATCACCTTGAAAATAGATTTCTCGGAATTAACTTTGAAATTTACGTAACTGTATAATTAAAAGATTTTAATTTGTGTTTTTGCATATAAGTGTAAGAGACGTAGGTTTGTAATAAGTCACGGACAATGTCTCAAAGTAAAAGGATCACAGATCCTGATATGAAGGCGTTAAGGAAAGCTGAATGTATGGCCAGTAAACATTATAATGAAGCGATGAAAATACCTATTAGGAAAGATTATGATGTCTTGTGGACCACATTAAACGAGAATCAATTGAAGGAAATTGAATGTGAAAAACAAATAATAAATAAAATAGATATGATCCAGCAAAGGTATTACAAAATGTTAAGTACATCAAATTTGCCATAATATGTATATTTACTTAAATCGATCTTTTATCTGTATATAGATGAATATTGTGGTTAATAAATTATAAGTTTTATAAAAAAAAAATATTTTACTTGTTAGATGACCTAATCAGTCTGAACAATGCATCGTCGGTGTTCTCAGAATTTCAGAAGCTATCACTCAGCCAAAACAATGAATCGCCTTTGTTATCAGAGGTGTGGCCTTATAAGCATAGACTTTAAAGCGTTGACAATGGATTGCCTTTGTTCTTGAAAGTTGATTTCCCAGAAATGAGATGTATTTAGATAACAATCTATGTTTATAACTCGACCAGAACAATGAATCACTTGCATAGACTTTGAACAGTGGACCCCCCCTTTGTTCTTGATTTCCTAGAATTGAGGCGGGGTGGTAGCTGGATAACAATCTATTTTTAGGAATCAGAACGCTTATGTTCTCTCATGTAACCTTGGTGGGAAACGGTTACCTGTGTTGAGAATCAGCCGTCTGTTTTGGAAAACGGACCCCCTGTTTTGAGAAACGGGCCCCCTGTTTTGTGAAACGGGCCCCCTGTTTTAGGAAACGTCTAGCTGTTTAGACCACTTGAGGGCACTTGGGAGGCGTGACATTGCTTATTGTAATAAGTCTCGAACAATGTCTCAAAGTAGATCCTGATATGAAGACTTTTAAGGGAAGCTGAATGTATGGCTAGTATACAATATAATGAACCTATTAGGAAAGAGTGTGGTCCGCATTAAACGAGAATCAGTTGAAGGAAATTGAATGTGAAAAACAAATAGTAAATAGATATGCTCCAGCAGAGGTATTACAAAAGTGACTATATCCCATAATACTTAAATCTGTATATTGTGGTAGTCTTATAAAAAATATTTTATTTGTTAGATGACCTAATCAGTCTGAACAATGCATCGTCTTTGTTCTCGGAATTTTAGAAGCTACGACTCAACAATGAATCGTCTTTGTTCTTTTACCTTGCAAATTGTAAGCATAGACTTTAAACAATGGGCCCCCTTTATTCTTGATTTCCTAGAATTTCAGAAGCTATGACTCAACCAAAACAATGAATCGTCTTTGTTCTCTCATGTGACCTTGTAAACATAGACTTTGAAGCGTTGACAATGCATCGTCTTTGTTATCGATTTCCTAGAATTGAGATAACAATCTATTTCTAACTGAACAATGGATCGTCTTTGTTATCAGAGGTGTGACCTTATAAGCATAAACTTTAAATCGTTGACAATGGTTCACCTTTATTCTTGAAAGAGATGTATTTACAATCTATTTTTATAAATCCTTTCTTTCATGTGGCCTTGAAAATTGTAAGCATAGACTTTGAACAATGCATCGCCTTTGTTATTGACTTCCTAGAATTGAGATAACAATCTATTTTTATAACTCAACCTGTACAATGGAATGTCTTTGTTCTTTAACCTTGAAAATTGTAAGCATATACTTTGAACAATGGGCCCCCCTTTTTGATTTCCTGGAATTGAGATGCGGAATCTCGACCTGAACATGGGGAAACGGTTGCGAAACAGCTATCTGTTTTGGGAAACGGCTACCTGTTTTTAGGAAACGGCTACCTGTTTTTAGGAAACGGCTACCTGTTTTAGGAAACGGCTACCGGTCAGAATTGCACCCCTAGATGATAAGCCTCGTTGACACAGTACCTATAACTATTGTAAAAGCTACCCTTGACCCATAAAAGTAGGTGATTTATAGAAACTACCACCTGGCCCATAAACCCCAAAGTAGGTGATTAGCTTTTCTATGATATTAAACTAGTTCTACTTTCAGATTTCTAAGAATTGTACTTGGATGCAACCTTCCCACGAATTGGGATTTCTAACCCCTCACAACCATATTCCATGTTTAGATTTCTAAGATAAATGGATCTGACCTAGTTCAATTTAGCCTCAGCTATGATTAATGGCTCTGGAGGAAACCTGTGTTGAGTGACGGCTCCTGTTTTGGGAAACGGTTATCTATCTTTGGAAACTGCCTCAACCTGGAGGACCATAGTATGAGCCCACGCTTATTAGCATAGACCCCATCATTCTTCTTGTTTCCATGACTCGTTTAGAATTGGTCAGCCTCAGCTATGATTAATTGCTCTAGAGGGGAAACCTGTGTTGAGTGACAGATCCCCTGTTTTGGGAAACGGTTATCTGTATTTGGGGAAGATCCTGGCGGACCATAATATGAGCCACGCTTATTAGCATAGCCTACATTCTTCTTGTTTTCATGACTCGTTTAGAATTGGTCCTGCAGGTTTCGACTACATTTTCGATCGGATGATGTCGGTTAAGATCGGCCTGTAGGACATATGGTCTTGACAATTGTTTGGAGACCTTGAGAATTTCCAGTCACCAGATACTGTAAGCATACAGGAACCTTGATATTAGCATAGACAGCAATCCTCCATGAACTGATTCTATTGTTAGAAAGGAACGCTTATTTGCTATTTCCAAGAATGTAACCTCCAGGGAATGCTAAAATTGTTGACCTAGATGGATAGGGTGGACCATAGAAATAGCTTGCATCATAGGGCTTTTACATGAAATAATACACTTACAGTAATAGCATTCATCATTTTTTCTCGGGGTCAGAATTGCACCCCTAGATGATAAGCCTATTGGAAAAGCTACCTTTACCTCTAAAAGTAGGTGAAGATTTTAGAAACTCCCCTATCAGTACTACCCCAAAGTAGGTGATTAGCTTTTTTCTATAATATAAAACTACCTTCAGATTGTACCTGAACCTTCCCACGGATTTCTAACCCATCATGACCAGATGTTTAGGTTTTGACCTAGTTCAGTTTAGCCTGTGTTGAGAAACAGCCATCGGTTTTGGGAAACGGTTATCTGTATTTGGAGAAACACCCTGGATGACTATTGTATGAGCCCACGCTTTTATTACAATTTAGTCAATAACCTTGTAGCATAGACCCTTCTTAGTTTCCATGACTCGTTTAGAATTGGTCCTGCAGGTTTCGGCTACATTTCGATCGGATGATGTCGGGTAAGATCGGCCTGTAGGACATAATGGTCTTTAAAATTTCTTGGAGACCCACTCTTTTTTCCTATTCCGAAGATTCTAGTTAAATTATGTTTACATATGGTGACCGCTATTTGTTGTTTTCCGACTGCATCCAGACTAGTCGTGAATACATTCCTTTTGATGCAAAAGAACACAACAACATAATTAAGGTTTTATTTTTAATTATACATCTTTTCTAATCGAGAACATATATTAGTAACTGACTATCTATCCTTCATATTCCTTTTCCCACTTTTCACTGGTATCCCCATCTCCTTACACTCCTTCAATATCTAGAGTGAACTCTTCTAAGTTATGCCGCCTATAACTTTTGTATTAAGAAGTCAAATCAATATCGACCCTTTGAAATACGTTTCACATATTTTACACCGTTTGATCATATTTCTAGTGCATGACAGTCCTCTTCCGAATAATTTAATGCGTCCTTAAACCATAATGCCTCATGATTAGCATCAAATGCCTAATGTCGTCATATTGTTGAGTAAACGTTCCACGGCTGTATAGCATCTACCGCTTTGGTCCATGATTTCAGTAGCGTAGCACATCCACATATTGAATCAATTTGCATATTTGCAAAATCTATATATGAACTGCTTAATAATACCTTTTAACCACTTTACATGACCCTCTCTGTGATGGGGGGGGGGGGGGGGGGGGGGGGGGGGGGGGGGGGGGGGGGGGGGGGGGGGGGGGGGGGGGGGGGGGGGGGGGGGGGGGGGGGGGGGGGGGGGGGGGGGGGGGGGGGGGGGGGGGGGGGGGGGGGGGGGGGGGGGGGGGGGGGGGGGGGGGGGGGGGGGGGGGGGGGGGGGGGGGGTTTTTTTTTTTTTTTTTTTTTTTTTTTTTTTTTTTTTTTTTTTTTTTTTTTTTTTTTTTTTTTTTTTTTTTTTTTTTTTTTTTTTTTTTTTTTTTTTTTTTTTTTTTTTTTTTTTTTTTTTTTTTTTTTTTTTTTTTTTTTTTTTTTTTTTTTTTTTTTTTTTTTTTTTTTTTTTTTTTTTTTTTTTTTTTTTTTTTTTTTTTTTTTTTTTTTTTTTTTTTTTTTTTTTTTTTTTTTTTTTTTTTTTTTTTTTTTTTTTTTTTTTTTTTTTTTTTTTTTTTTTTTTTTTTTTTTTTTTTTTTTTTTTTTTTATTCTTGAAAGAGATGTATTTACAATCTATTTTTATAAATCCTTTCTTTCATGTGGCCTTGAAAATTGTAAGCATAGACTTTGAACAATGCATCGCCTTTGTTATTGACTTCCTAGAATTGAGATAACAATCTATTTTTATAACTCAACCTGTACAATGGAATGTCTTTGTTCTTTAACCTTGAAAATTGTAAGCATATACTTTGAACAATGGGCCCCCCTTTTTGATTTCCTGGAATTGAGATGCGGAATCTCGACCTGAACATGGGGAAACGGTTGCGAAACAGCTATCTGTTTTGGGAAACGGCTACCTGTTTTTAGGAAACGGCTACCTGTTTTTAGGAAACGGCTACCTGTTTTTAGGAAACGGCTACCTGTTTAGAGGGCGTGGCTTTGAAACATGCATAGACTTACTTGAGACCGAGGACAATGACTTTGAGGATACAGCTGATGTGTACGATAACCTACAAAACAATAGATCGTCTTTGTTCTCTCATGTGGCCTTGTAAACATAGACTTTGAAGCGTTGACAATGGATTGCCTTTGTTCTTGAAAGAGATGTATTTAGATAACAATCTATTTTTATAAATCAACCAGAACAATGAATCGTCTTTGTTCATTTACCTTGAAAATTATAAGCATAGACTTTGAACAATACATTATTCATGATTTCTCAGAATTGAGATAACAATTTATTTCTACCAGAAGAATAAATCGCTTTTGTTCTTTTACCTTGAAAATTGTAAGAATAGACTTTGAACAATGCATCGCCTTTGTTATTGATTTCCTAGAATTTCAGAATGACTCAGCCAAACAATGAATCGTCTTTGTTATCAGAGGTGTGGCCTTATAAGCATAGACTTTGAAGCGTTGACAATGCATCGCCTTTGTTCTTGAAAGTTGATTTCAGAAATGAGATGTATTTAGATAACAATCTATGTTTATAACTCGACCAGAACAATGAATCACTTGCATAGACTTTGAACAGTGGACCCCCTTTGTTCTTGATTTCCTAGAATTGAGGCGGGTGGTAGCTGGATAACAATCTATTTTAGGAATCAGAACGCTTATGTTCTCTCATGTAACCTTGGTGGGAAACGGTTACCTGTGTTGAGAATCAGCCGTCTGTTTTGGAAAACGGACCCCCTGTTTTGAGAAACGGGCCCCCTGTTTTGTGAAACGGGCCCCCTGTTTTAGGAAACGTCTAGCTGTTTAGACCACTTGAGGGCACTTGGGAGGCGTGACATTGCTTATTGTAATAAGTCTCGAACAATGTCTCAAAGTAGATCCTGATATGAAGACTTTTAAGGGAAGCTGAATGTATGGCTAGTATACAATATAATGAACCTATTAGGAAAGATGTGTGGTCCGCATTAAACGAGAATCAGTTGAAGGAAATTGAATGTGAAAACAAATAGTAAATAGATATGCTCCAGCAGAGGTATTACAAAAGTGACTATATCCCATAATACTTAAATCTGTATATTGTGGTAGTCTTATAAAAAATATTTTATTTGTTAGATGACCTAATCAGTCTGAACAATGCATCGTCTTTGTTCTCGGAATTTTAGAAGCTACGACTCAACAATGAATCGTCTTTGTTCTTTTACCTTGCAAATTGTAAGCATAGACTTTAAACAATGGGCCCCCTTTATTCTTGATTTCCTAGAATTTCAGAAGCTATGACTCAACCAAAACAATGAATCGTCTTTGTTCTCTCATGTGACCTTGTAAACATAGACTTTGAAGCGTTGACAATGCATCGTCTTTGTTATCGATTTCCTAGAATTGAGATAACAATCTATTTCTAACTGAACAATGGATCGTCTTTGTTATCAGAGGTGTGACCTTATAAGCATAAACTTTAAATCGTTGACAATGGTTCACCTTTATTCTTGAAAGAGATGTATTTACAATCTATTTTTATAAATCCTTTCTTTCATGTGGCCTTGAAAATTGTAAGCATAGACTTTGAACAATGCATCGCCTTTGTTATTGACTTCCTAGAATTGAGATAACAATCTATTTTTATAACTCAACCTGTACAATGGAATGTCTTTGTTCTTTAACCTTGAAAATTGTAAGCATATACTTTGAACAATGGGCCCCCCTTTTTGATTTCCTGGAATTGAGATGCGGAATCTCGACCTGAACATGGGGAAACGGTTGCGAAACAGCTATCTGTTTTGGGAAACGGCTACCTGTTTTTAGGAAACGGCTACCTGTTTTTAGGAAACGGCTACCTGTTTTTAGGAAACGGCTACCTGTTTAGAGGGCGTGGCTTTGAAACATGCATAGACTTACTTGAGACCGAGGACAATGACTTTGAGGATACAGCTGATGTGTACGATAACCTACAAAACAATAGATCGTCTTTGTTCTCTCATGTGGCCTTGTAAACATAGACTTTGAAGCGTTGACAATGGATTGCCTTTGTTCTTGAAAGAGATGTATTTAGATAACAATCTATTTTTATAAATCAACCAGAACAATGAATCGTCTTTGTTCATTTACCTTGAAAATTATAAGCATAGACTTTGAACAATACATTATTCATGATTTCTCAGAATTGAGATAACAATTTATTTCTACCAGAAGAATAAATCGCTTTTGTTCTTTTACCTTGAAAATTGTAAGAATAGACTTTGAACAATGCATCGCCTTTGTTATTGATTTCCTAGAATTTCAGAATGACTCAGCCAAACAATGAATCGTCTTTGTTATCAGAGGTGTGGCCTTATAAGCATAGACTTTGAAGCGTTGACAATGCATCGCCTTTGTTATTGATTTCCTGGAATTGAGATGTGGTCGTATGGGGGAAACGGCTGTGAAACAGCTACCTGTTTTGGGAAACGGACCCCTTGTTTTAGGAAACGGCTACCTGTTTTTAGGAAACGGGTACCTGTTTTTAGGAAACGGGTACCTGTTTTTAGGAAACAGCTACCTGTTTTTAGGAAACGGCTACCTGTTTAGACCACCTGAGGGGGCGTGGCTTTGAAACATGCACCTCAGGGCTCTTGATTTCCTAGAATTGAGATGAATGGATCGTCTTTGTTATCAGAGGTGTGACCTTCTAAGCATAAACTTTAAATCGTTGACAATGGATCATCTTTATTCTCGAAAGAGATGTATTTAGATAACAATCTATTTCTAACTGAACAATGAATCGTCTTTGTTCATTTACCTTGAAAATTATAAGCATAGACTTTGTACAATACATCGTCTTTGTTCATGATTTCTCAGAATTGAGATAATAATTTATTTCTACCAGAAGAATGAATCGTCTTTATTCATTTCTCATGTGACCTTGAAAGCATAGACTTTGAACAATGGGCCCCCTTTGTTATTGATTTCCTAGAATTGAGATAGCAATTTATTTTTATAACTCGACCAGAAGAATGAATCGCTTTTGTTCTTTCACCTTGAAAATTGTAAACATAAACTTTGAACAATGCATCGCCTTTTTGATTTCCTAGAATTGAGATAACAATCTATTTCTAACTGAACAATAGATAGTCTTTGTTCTTTCATGTGGCCTTGAAAGCATAGACTTTGAACAATGGGCCCCCTTCTTGATTTGAATAGGGCGTGGCCTTGAAACATGCTTAGACTTGCTTGAGACCGAGGACCTTCAGGACTGACCTTGAAGCGGGGACCTCGAAGAGGCAGGGCACATAACCTTGAAGAGAGTTACACACCTGTGGTCTACCCCTTGAAATAGGCAATGTTACCAACCTTGAAATCTAGTAACTTTTCTGGTGACTTTTTCCTAGATCTGGTGACAAATCTAGTGACAAAAGTGGATCAGGATCGGCATAACTATACTACTCACCCTAATAATTTTAATACACGAGAAGAAAATCTCCGTTTAAATAGGTTTTGGCATCTTATAATTAAAAAAAGGCATAATGGATACGTCTTGATTTTGATTTTAATTTTGACTTTGGGTATGTCTGGGTTTTTTGCTGTTTTTTCCTAGATCTTGAAGCAAATACTGTACCAATTACATGTTAAATTACCACAGCACTATAATCTAACATAAGTAGTTTGTGAACTAACCCCAAGCTGGGGTTAGTTGTGACAATTTTCTTTAGTGGTTTGTGTGGTGAATAATTTTAATTTTATTCACTTCTTTTCCTTTTCTTCTTGCTTCTCTTATAGAGGAAACATTACCAAATAAATATGAATAAGCAAAAGTTTTGTTGCATTATTACAAAGAGAAGAAAAAAATTGTATGTAGAAATCGTCACAACCAACCCCGGTCTCCCCTACTTAATAGCAGTAGGGGAAGGCGAGGTAATACCGCGCGGTGGGGTAATATCGCGCAGGCCAAAAAACATACAACTGATCGCGCAGTAAGAAGTGCAATCATATGTACGGTGTTAGAGAAACCTGGCAACTATGCAGAAAAGGTCTGCCGCCCTCTCAAAGCACTCATTTGCACGTGGTACATGAAAGTGTTACGTTATTAGTTTTGCTTCTAATTTTGTGTCGTTCTAAAATAAGGAAGGTAAGGGGTAATTTTAGAACAAACTAAGATTCGTAAGTACATATCTTTTCGTCAATTCTTGGGTGATATTTGTCCACATTTGGTTTTTAATTTGAATTTTAATTGTTGAAGTTATGATTAGAAAACCAAATCAAGGTTGGTAGGGGGTAATATCGCGCAAAGATGCGCGGTATTGCCCATCACTTGTTTCAATGGGAACTTTTGTTCTAATATTTTTCCTGGGTTTTGGTAAAAACATAAAAATTGGATGGTATAAATGACTAAAGATGATGATTTGTTAATTATATTTGTTTTATTCTGACCAAATCCCAGGAAAAATATTTTAAAGAAGAAAAGAAAAAGAAATTAACATTTATTGTCAACGTTTACTTCTCATTTCAGATGGTCAGAAACTACAAACGAAAGACCCAACGACAACTCTGATCAATTGACCAGCTTAATAACGCTATAGCTGCAATTAATACAGGTGCAAAAATACGCGCAGCCGCTAGAAATTTTAATATTCCGGAGTCAACACTACGTGATCATTTAAAGCCAAGAGGTATTGAAAATCGAGATCCGGCTGTAATTGACTGCATGGGAAGGAAACCAGTCTTTACTAAACAACAAGAAGTAGATTTAGCAGATCATGTGGTAAAATTGGGAAATTTGTTTTATGGAGTTACGCCGTGGGAGTTGAGACGAATAGCGTTCGATTTTGCAGAAGCTAATCACTTGAAACACAAATTCAACACAGACAAGAAACTAGCTGGCAAAGATTGGCTAAGAGGATTTCTGAAACGGAATCCCCAACTAAGTCTTCGCCAGCCAGAAGGCACTAGCATAAATCGTACATCATCCTTTAATGCTGAGGCTGTTGGAATTTTTTTTAAAAATCTTGAAGCCGTTTTGAACAAGTTTAAACTTAGAGGCGACAGGATTTTTAATGCGGACGAGTCCGGTATAACTACCGTTCAGAAAAAGTCGGGAAAAGTTTATGCCAAAAGAGGACAAAAACAAGTGGGTGTTGCCACTTCAGCCGAGCGTGGACAGACAATCACCATCTTATGTACTGTTAGTGCATCTGGTTCCTAGATCATTTATCCTAGAAAACGATTATCCCCACAGTTAGAGAGAGATGGTCCAATAGGATGTATATATGCATGTTCAGACAATGGGTGGTCAAACGATTTGTTGTTCTTGAAATGGCTTAAGCATTTCCAGATCTACTAAAGTCAACTGAGGCCGATCCAGTTTTGCTGGTATTAGATAACCATTCCAGTCATATATCATTAGATATTTATAATTTTTGCAAAGAAAATTAGATTGTGCTTCTGACAATACCACCTCATACGTCAAACCACCTTCAGCCTTTAGATTTAGTTTTTTTTTGTCTACTTAAAAAAGCTCTCTTTGCCGTTTATGATTCTCATATGATTTCGACGGCAGATGAGAAGATCACGGTGTATGATCTGGCTCGCTTGTTCAATCAAGCTTATATCAAGGTAGCAACTATGGACAAAGGAATATCAGGATTCAGAACTACCGGAATATTTCCTTTCAACAGCACTAAGTTTACAGAAGAAGACTGCACCAGCTGAACAGTTTAGAGAACTTGTTTTAGATACTGACCAATGAGAAAATGAAAAGAGCTTAAACATTCCATCTCCTCAAGTATCGTCAACAAGCATAGCCATTTCTGAACCAACACCATCGACATCAAGGGCTACTATGGAACAGACACCATCAACATCCACAGCTGAACCTGGATCTTTACCTTTATGTTCAGGTATCGTTAAAGTATCAGATGTAGCTCCTGTTCCAAAGAAAGTAATTAAAAAGTCTACCAAAAAAAACGACAGTAAGGAAACAACAATCAGAAATTTGGACTGCTACACCAGTGAAGGCTGTTCTCCTAAAAAAATAAGCTAAGCGAGATGCGAAAACTGAGAAGCAAGCTAAGAGAGAACATAATGGTGATATAAAAGGAAAAAAATGCAAACGAAAAGTTAATATTTCTAACAAAACACAACATAATATTAGAGCTCCGAGAAAAAAAGCCGTATTGAGGAGCATACGTCGGAAGATGACTCTGAATCATCTGTAGAAATGAATCTGTCAGAAGGTAGCGACTGAGATCTCAGTGAAATAGCACAATGTCATGCTCCTCCTGTAGCGACGAATTTGGAAAAAACAAGGAACTTTGGTATCGCTGTGTTGGATGTGCGGCATGGGCTCATGAAGCTGGTAGTGGTTGGGAGTCAGCTGAAGGTTTTCAATGCGTTGGGTGCAGAGAAAATATTAAGAAAGTAGAAGTATCAAAACGACGTTTATTTTAAATGTTTCAAGAAAAAAGTGTTTTATTGCTAATGTTTAAACTTTTGTTTTTTTAGTTTAGTTATTACAAGTTTCATTGATTATTTTTGATTTTTCTTACTTCACAAGCTCAAATAACATGCACGATATTGCCCCACTAGCTAAGCGATATTACCCCACCGGGTGGGGCAATACCGCGAAAAGCACGTGTTGCGTAGTTTAGAAAAATTTGAGTGATACATTTTCTTTTTTAAATACTTCTTTATAACATCTTAAACCAAATATATTTGTGAAGAATTTACCAGTTTGTCAACTGTTTATTGTGTAAAATGTAAATTTCTCGAATGTTTCCGCTTAGGTGCGCGATATTACCCGGCCTTCCCCTACATACGGATATGAACTCAAGAACAATCAGATCACAACAATAGTAAATCATCTCATATACATGGATGACATCAAACTATATACATCAAGTCAAACACATTTCACAAGCTTAACTCACCTTAATAAAGGAATTCACAAATGGCACTACCATGGGATTTGTATTTGATAAATGTGCAATAGTCCATATGCAAAGGTGGAAAAATGTTTCAGAAAACACAAAATCCATAAAACAACGAATTAATAGTAAATCTGGAACCTCATCAATTCTATAACTTAGTACTTAGCCTTTGAACAAAACATTACAATAAACCATGCACATATAACACAGGAACTAAAAGAGCAATTCAAACACCGCGTCATCAAAATCATGACACACACGTAAACTCAAGGAATATACCAAAGCAATCAATACATATGTAATATCTTTGCTCACATATTCTTTCCGTATAATAAAATGGTCACAAACAAACCTTGAGGAGCTCAATAGAATTATACTTACAGAACATAGAAAACTTCCATCTAAATGCATCGAAAGGATTAACACAAGCAGAAGTAAGATGGTAGAGGATTTAGTAATATCATGATACTCCATATTCAACGTCAAAACTTTCTTCTAAAATAAAAATACAATTCTCCACATGGCTGCCACAGAAGCAGATAGAAACTACACGCCCCTCGATCTGTATAATACAGATGAACACAATCAGTCAAACTTAATTGAACAGAAAAAACAAAAATGGGCAAACAAACTGACATGGCAAACACTATAATGCTGTAGAAGACAATGACATAGACAAGCAATTTACATACGCTTGGTTAATAAATGGACAGCTATTTCCTGAAACGGAAGAAGGGTTCTTATGTGCAGTTCAAAACTAAGGAAAACAAAAAGCCAAAGAAAATATATATTGAAGGAGAACTTTTAAAAAGATCAGTGCAGAAGATGCCATCAGGCAAAAGAAACAATAGAACATATAATTGGGGAATGCCCAATACTAGCAGCAACAAATACACACCCAGATATAATTCATTATGATCATGATGATGACAGTGACAGTGACAATGACAATCACTAGCACACTGGCAATGACAATGAAATGAGGAGGACGATGACAGGAACAGGGGCAGGCACAGGGAAACGGACTGTGGCAAGGACAAGTACAAGGACAAGGAGTGATTAAACACTAAATAACAATAAAAGTAATTCATATGTGTATAGGAGATTGTATAGTAGTAGTAATACTATGTACTACCCTTTGAGAATCTAGTGATTGAAAATTAAACGTTAGTAGTTATTCATTATGATCAATATCCTGAATGGGATAAACTCTGTTTTATAGTGTAAAAAAAAGAATTTTTTTAGTTTCCAATTTTGTGGGTATTATAAATTGGATTGTAAATTAGAGAACAGTATTGAAACTTTGAATTAATTAATAATAAAGTGACTGTGGAGCTGATTGATTTCAAAAGTTTGTACAATTCCTAACAATACTTCCCAAAGTTCGATTAGCAGAACAGCATGTTTGACTTACACGGCTAGAGAAATTAAATTTATGTCAAATGCACGCCAATATCCTTAACTGATGTACAATTTTGTATTAACACTTTATGTAACCTATGCTGGTACAATATATGTCACAAAGTATAAATATGGGGTTATGTAATTACCATAATTTTAAATGTAATTATCTATGGTATTTTATTTATTTTTAATGCAATAGGTACTAAAAATAAATGCTATATATTTATAATATATTTTACTACTTTAATTAGGTTTTTAAATACGCCGTGTCTTCTACCACGCGACAATGATAACCTCAATCTGCCTAAAGATGGAAATAAAAAGGAAACTTAAATCTACGGTAACCTAGAATCCTCATAATGGAGTGTAGAGCACCGTAGCTTGGATCCTAGGTTACCATAGATTTTAAGTTTCCATTTTTTTAGACAGATTGAGGTTGTAATTCGACAAATTTCGCGTGGTAAAAGACACCGTTTTAAATAAGGGAGTGTGTACTGCACTGTCCTGACTCCTGACAGAGCCGCAAATGGCATTTACGATAAAGGAGCGGTGCAAATGTCGCGGTCTGTCTCGGTAAACAGCTGATTACGGAGCGGTAAAAGACGGGTGTATTGAATTGTCGAACGCTTCGGTTAACGGGTTATGTACTTAACCTAATTAATTGTTATTTTTGTTAATCTACGATGGAAGTTGCAAAGTTGGGGAGAAAACGAAAACAATTACTAACATTATTAACAGAGTTAGTTGATGATGATAGTGAAGACGACCTAATTACAGTAGTGTATAATACTGCGACATCGAAAAAAAAAAGCACAAATAGGTATAAAGAACTACATTGAAAATGTGGCATCTCTCTATGATCATAGTGGTATGGAATGGTGACCAGTTATATTGTATGATATGCAATTACCTACTTGCTTTCAGATTTTAAAAGTTACTATCGGCTGTCACGGAACACATTTGAATGTTTGTTGGAAACAATGGGTCCATATTTAATTGAAAAAAGAATACATAGTGTAGGGCCATGCACAACACAGCTACTAGTAGCATTGAGTATGCTGTGTAATCAAGAGGTGTATAGGCTTGTGTCGGAGAAGTTTGATGTCAGTAAGTCAACCGCATGGTCGTATGTACAAAAAGTGTGCACAATTTTGATGGACTTATCTGTGCACTATATCATCTGGCCTACTGGTCGGAACGCACAGAAAGTCATGGATGATTTTAAAAAACGAGCAGGGTTTCCTGGTGTACTAGGGGCAGTTGACGGTACACATATACCAATCACTGCACCTGCACAGCAACAAGCCGCATATTGTAACAGACATCAGTATCATTCAGTGGTACTCCAAGGTGTGTGTGATGCAAATTATTTGTTTATTGACGTTTTACAGGTACATACATTACCTACATTTAATATTACCGTATTTTTAGATTACATTACACGTTTTTTAGGATATCCTGGAAGTGTACATGATGCACGAGTGTGGCGAAACTCTCCATTACCCAAAAAAACACCGCTTGAAATATTTCCCAATGCTGAGTGCCATATTTTGGGTAATTCAGCCTACACTTGCACAAATTATCTATTAACCCCATACAAAGACAACGGGCATCTTACAAGAAAGCAACGTAATTTTAATTATAAATTATCTTCCACAAGTTTTTATTGAACAATGTTACAGTTTATTAAAAGGACGCTTCAGAATCTTAAAACATATAAATGTATATAATACACAATCAATTCCAAAAATAATTGTTGCATGCATAATATATGTATGACAAAAGATGATACCTTAGATGATGTAGAGGATGTAAATGTAAACGAAACTGAACAAAATTTTTATAATGATCACGATAATTGTGGTGTAGTAAAACGCAACATAATTGCAGATCAACTTATGATGTCATATTTTTTGCTATAAGATTTCATACTGATTTGTTCGTCTTTCTAGGTGATGTAAATAAATCTAAATTATCTTCATATTGTGTTAATAATAGTAATATGCTCTCGTGGATCCATTTTGACACTATCATTTGTCTCTTCTAAAGCTCCATTTTGTGATTCAGCTTCCGATTCTGCTGCCAGTGTAATGTTTGTTTCAATTCCTAAATACGCTCTATTTTCATTGTCATCCATATATCCTGTAGTCTTATCTAAACAGTAAGAATTAAAATTTAAAATGAAATATAATACCTATCTTACTAAGTCTGTTATAGATAAAAATACGACCATCGTCATCATATATTATGTTATTGTATTGGTCTCTGATGGGTTGTAAAGAACTACTCATGATTTTTTTGTTCACAACTTTCTTGTTCCGTAAGCACAACAAGGAAAGTACAAATACAAAATGAATATGTGAGGTTAGGTTAGATATAAACCGCGAAAGAACCGACTAACTAAAAGACCAGATCTAAATTTATGTATCGGGTGGACATTTTCATCCTCTCCGACAATTAACGAACGCGGTAAGGTAGATGTATCGGTATGAACGAACGCTGTTGGTACGTAGCGTTACGGAGCGCTCCAATTGTAAATGCCGAAAAATAATTACAGTCGCACATGCGCAGAAATGTATCTTGAAAAAAATGTAAAACCTGTAACGGCTGTAACCATAGTTGTTTTTGTTTTGTGGTAAAACAGTTAAATAGGGAAAATAATACAGACGTTCCGCCTGACAGTAACGTAGGGGATAAATTTCAAAATTTGGAAAAATTTGAGAGCAATTTAAAGAAAGTGTGCAAATCGAAATTTATTCAATTATACAAAAAGAATGCAAGGGCTATTCAATCTGCGATAAAAAAAATCACAAGGTACATGGACCCCGCTTTAAAATAATATTCAATTGAGTGGTGTTGCATTCATGGAGGTAGAAAATTTCAAACATGAGGCAAGGGAATGAGGAAGACACCGTAAGTATACAGTTTTTCATAGTAATAATTACCTACTGTTTATTTACAGTACATTACTCAAAGAGGATTTATGCCCCGCTTACATCCAAGTCAGAATTGCTGAATCTGGAATAGAGTTCGTTGTTGTATGTGTGAACTTTAATCACAACCACATAGTGGGTTAGGTAAATGTCTGCTTTAATCTACTTTATTGTCAAGTTTTATTTATTGTTCTGATTCAATTTTAGGAACTTTATAAGCAGTTACCCCATAACAGACGTGTCCCTGATGATGTGAAGGCTGATGCAATAAAACTGCTTAAGATGAAGGCCAATAAGCGCATGATACGGATTTAGAGAAAAAGTTGGGGCAAACAGTTACATTAAAAGACTTGTCAAATTTGCAGCAAGTTTTCAAATCTATTCAGAATGATATTCAAATTATTTCAGAATTAATTAAAACCAAATGCGGTATGTTACAATGGACACATTTGGTACTTGAGTAATAATTTACGATTTTATAGGAGCTGATTGTAACGTTCTGATTGATGAGAACAACATCTTTAAAGGGCTATTTTTTTTCATCTCAAGAAATGATTAAATCTTTAACTGCATATCCAGAGATAACTTTTTTTAGATGCTACCTTTAAATTATTAGCATAGTTGCAATCGCTATACTAATGAATGAAGACAAGGAGAGTTTGCAATGGTTTTTGCAAAGTTTTAAGGATTCCTTACCATCAGAAACACCACATAAAATCATAAACGTAATGACTGATAAAGATTTAGTAGAAAGAGATATTTTACGTGCAACTTTTACAGAAATTAAATTACACATTTGTGTATTTCACATTTTAAAGATCAGAAGTGAAATCACATGTGAAAAATTTAAAATAACATCAAATCACAAAATGTTGATTCTTGAATTATTACAGAAACTTGTTTATTCGGCGTAAAACATCTTCTATGAACTGGTTGATGAAATTAAACGAAAATCAGTCAGGGTATACGACTGTTTAAAGGAAAATTGGATTAATATTAAAGAGGAATGGTGCCAATATCTCGGTAGCAAATCTAAGAATTTTATGAACACCACCAACAATAAACTTGAAGGAATTAATTCAAGATTGAAAGCTATGATAGATAAGCATAGTTCTTTGGAGGAGTTTATAAATAAATTGGTAATTAGTAGGGATTCTTTAGAAGAAGAAAAAAACTTCAGAATAACTAATCATTTAAATAAAAGACACACATACTTAAATCTTAATGATTTTGAACATGAATATCTCAAGTTATTAACCGGGTTAATAACTTGAGTTAATTTAACCCCATATGCTTTTTTTTTCTTTCAAAATTTGTCATTTTCTATTACTGGAAATGCACGCTTTAACAATGTACAATATAAAAGCTATCAACTACAAACTACTCCTAATTCTTGTACATGCTACTTTCATAGCTCAATGGGATTACCATGCAAGCATGTATTTGCAGTGAGACCACACATTAATCAAAGCCTTTGTTATCCCACTCTTGTACTTGAGAGATGGAACATAAATTATTTCATGGATAATTGATGTTTTTTACACCAAAAAGATGTGGAAGTACCTGCTTCATTAAACATAGATAATCTATTGTATGTTGACAAACTGATTGCAAAAAGCCAATGACGTCACAAGAAAAATACAGAAAAACTTTCATAAAAGCTAAATTAATGGCTAGCTTAGCTTGTGACCTGTCTGGAGACAGATATTATAATGTGAATGCCATTATTGGTGCAATAATCAATGATTTGCAAAATGGAGAAAATAACTTTGTTGAAAGTGCTGTTTCGTTAATTGCAGTTACAGATAAGAATGATTTATCTAGGCATAACAATAAAGAAAACTGTGTCGAATATACTCAGGAGGACAATAGTCCAAATGACCTTGTTAGAGCAGATATGGAAGGTGCAATAAATCATCAAGATAATGTGCAATATATTGTTACTGATTCACCGCAAAATTTTCCGGAAACTAGCACAGAAATACTGGTTGAAAATGATGTACTTATTAATGATGAATGTGATATTCAGCTTCCATTGTATAAAAAAATTAATGTTACTGAAAAAACTCAACTCTCACATAATATTTCAGATGTTCAACTAATACATTTTTTAGAAAAGTCAGATATCATTAACAATAATGATGGATCTAATAATGAAAAAAGTGAGGAATTTGAATTTCATAATATCAAGGTATCAATATATAAAAGAAGGGGACGACCAGCAGGAAGTAATATAACTGTGATTGGAATACCGAACTGCAGAAAGAAATAAATAAATTAGTACCTTTTTCTAAGAAATCAACCAAAGAAAGATTAGATACATTATTGAAATGGATAATGAAAGATGTGGAGGTAGTGAAAATAAAGCAAATTGAAGCAAAGGATTTACTTCCTATAGAGCTGATTGATGTACGAATCTTAGAAGTTAATTTGACAATTTTGAGGAAATTCTATTCAGTGGGTACTTGGAAATATTATTCGAGGATTTTAAAACTAGTATAAGAACAATTGGCAAATGGACATGTAATTACTGCAGATGTGATATTACCGATGAAGATCCAGCAATTTTCTGCCTGCACGTTCGCTGTTCTGGCACCACTACAGTTGCCTAGGGATTATTCATTTGTACGAATTGCACATAGATTTTTTCATGCTATAAATTGTGTTAAATTCAAACTTGCTTTAGTACCTACCTTTTTTACATATTTGTTGTAATATTAAAATTACAAAATAAATACAAAGAAAAAAAATTTAGTGCTTTAATTTTTCTTGAAATAAAAAAAATTCACTAACTATTGGTTTATCAAGAAAGAAGAAAGGGAAAAATTAAGAAGCCTTCAAAATTAAACTGCAATTCAATACTCTATCTTGTATTTTAAGGAAAATCATTTAATAC
Organism: Vesta saturnalis; assembly: GCA_036346205.1. Taxonomy (NCBI): domain Eukaryota; kingdom Metazoa; phylum Arthropoda; class Insecta; order Coleoptera; family Lampyridae; genus Vesta; species Vesta saturnalis. The sequence continues at coordinate 4,885,869 of JARFJB010000002.1, forward strand.
TGATTTATTATAAGTGGTACGTGGAATGTTAGACGTATTCATGGTAATGAATTTGAAATTGTGAATGTAATGTATAAAAGGCAGCTTGATATTCTGTGTGTATTGGAGACAAAGTGCAAAGGAAAGGATGCTGTGGAGATGGAGGATGGCAGTCTGGCACTATGGTCAGGAGTTGAAACTCCTTGTGTATGGCACAAAAGGAATTGGAGTGATCGTGAGTGAAAGAGCAAAAGATGTGTTACATAGTACAAATTGGTTCTCCCGGGTAATGTGGGTTAGAATGAAAGTGAAGTTTCCAAGAATTTTTCTCATTGTATGCTATGCACTGGTGAATGGAGAAAGAGACCAAGAGTGTGAGAACTTCTGGAATGATGTAGAGAACGTAGGTAAGCCAAACGAAAGAGTGATGATATTGGAAGATATAAATGGATGGGTGACGGTGCAGGGAGAACATACTGAACATGTTCTAGGAAAGTTTGGAAACCAAAGAGTCGTTGAGAATGGTGAACATCTGTGTGGAGAGAAGCCTGTTTGTATCTAATAAATGGTTTAAACGAAAATGTGCATATGTATACATGGCAAAGAGGTGAATCTAAAAGTATGATTGACTTTATGCTGTATGATGAATGACTTAGAAATCTGGTAAGAGACACAAAAGTAATGTGCGGATCGGAGTGTGGAACGAATAAATAAAAGACACTAACGTTGAAAGCGCATAGATAAGCTTGAAAGAGTGTGTTGTCAATTGTGCTGTGCAGGTATGTGGAAAAGCGCTATAGGCAGACAGAAAAAATGTGCTTGGTGGAATGAATGGGTAAAAAGGCAGTATGTAAGAAAAAGGATGCATACATTGCAATGATTGCTGCAAAAAAACGAAGGTGAGAAAAAGCGATTGTATAAGGTGTGCAGATTAAGAAACAAAGAAGTGAAGGAGGTAGTGAGAATAAGTGAAGAGGAAGTGATGGCTGTGGAGAGAATGATTTTGAGGGAAACAAAAGACTTCTGGAAATGGGTCAAAAATACAAAACGTGGGCCAAAACAGAGCGCTGCAGGAATGATGAATATGAGTAACGAATAAAGAGAAATGGTGAGTGAAACGGAGAAGGATATTGGGATAAACGAGGTATAGAAAACGGTAGGGAGGTTGAAAAACGCTAAAGGAGTAGGTGTAGATAAAATCACTGGTGAAATGCTGAAGTATGGAGGTGCAAAGCTTTTACGAAGATTGTGTGAATTATGCAATGTATGCCTTAAGTGTGGAAAAGTGCCGAGTGATTAGAAGAGCATGATCATTGTACCACTGTATAAGGGTAAAGGGAACAAGAGTGATTGCAAGAACTACAGTGAAATAAGTTTGCTCAGCGTACCTGGTAAAGTATTTGGAAGAGTGCTGATTGATAGAGTACATGAAACTACACAAACTAAGATTTGGGATGTGCAGGGTGGGTTCATGCCACGGAAAGGATTTGTTGATCAGATGGTTGCTCTCCAGCACTTGATCAAAAAGTGTTTAAGTGTAAAAAGTGTACTGTGGATTTGTAAATTAGGAGAAGGCGTATGACAAGAGTTAATAGGGAGAAGCTGTGGGAAATATTAAATGAATATGGCGTAAGTAAAGGTCTAATAAACGGAATAAGGGCAGTGTATAAGGTAGCCGGGCATGTGATAGGGTGACTAAATACTTTAATATTGAGCAAGGAGTGCGACAAGGCTGTGAGATGTAATGTGGTTGTTCAATGTATAAGATAAATGTGTTAGGAAAACATGTACCGATACAAATGGTGTAATGGTTGGTGGCGTAAATTTACGAGTTCTTGTGTGTGCAGATGACAGTATTATTAAGTGACAGTACGGATGAGCTACAGACTGCTCTGAGGAAATTTGATATAGTCGGTGAGAGCATGGACCTAAAGGTAAACCTGAACAAAACTAAGATTGTGGTGTTGAATCGGGAAGGTGAAAAGGGGAGTAGAGTATTTACTCTGCAAGTTAAAATTGTGGAACAAATGGACGAGTTGGTATATCCGGGTAGAATGTTTACTGCAGATAGTACAATGGATGGCGAGATTGGTCTAAGGGTCAGTGCTGGAAGGAAAACGATTTGAAGTATGTGGACGATAATGAGAAACGAAAGCATGAGCCTATCTGCGAAATGAGCAATCTATAATGACGTATTTGTCCCGTGAGTACTGTACGGAAGTGAGACATGGGTATGTCCAAAAAAGCACGAAAGAAAAATAAATGCTGTGGGTATGAGATTCCTGAGAAGCGCATGTGGTAAAACGAAAAAGGATAAGATAAATAATTAGCGTATAATGATGGAGTGTAGCGAGGAAAAGACGATGATGGATAGGTATAAAAGTAATACACTGTGTTGGTTTGGCACCATTGAGAGAATGAACAACGCAAGGTTAACGAAGCAAATATATGTGGGTGAGGTTAGATGTAAGGCCGGACCTGCTGGTAGGCCTCGTAAAACTTGGCCGAATGCAGTAGAATGTATGATAGAAAGATAAAGAGTTTTAAAAGTGAAAGGATATGTCAGAGACAATGTATAAATCGTGCGGAAGCTAGGGAGGTATACAGAGATAGGAAAGTATGAAGAAATATTGTGAATGAAAAATAAATAAGAGGCAGGGATTGTTTTGCCTACCCCGTAAGAAAATGGCGTGATGGTTATGTTATGTTATAGGCATTTATCAGTGCGAAATTCTCATTAATTGATAAGTAAAAAATATTTTGTTGCTCATTCAGCCTTGTAGCTTCTTATCAAATTATCGGTTTTTGCTAAATAACTTAAAATAGTCATTTACACGCGATACTACTCTGCCCTTGTGGGACTTGAAATTTGTTTGGGTCCCAAGTACAGGCCTACATCCACGTGCATTCTATTAGTACGAATTCTATGTTTTGTGATAAATTAAATTTGTGAATAGTGCAACAATATTTTATTCTACTTTGCCTAGACAGCGTTGCAATATACCTTACTACGCTGTCCGACAGTTTACTAATTTATTTTGTTCTGTCTGAACAGTGAAGTAAGTCTCTTTATTCTGCACTGCCTAGAAAGTGTTACAATATACTTTACTTTTGAATTTTACTTAAAAAGATAAATCAACTTTATTAAACGTTTAGTATATCCAAGTGTAGCCATTTCTGAGACAACACAATTTTTTTGAGAACGTTATGTTATTGTCTAAATTTTAGTTTATTGACACATACAGTTGTAATATTTTCAAAACTTCCAAACTACATAACGTTTTTTGCTTAAGTTTATGATTTCCTTTTACGTATTCTTACACTTCATATTATTCAAAGGAACATATATTAAACAGACACTCTTTAGATAAATAACTTGTAAATTTCCGAAAGTGATATTTGTGCCGTAGTAGAAGGGGCCCCGCAACCCCCTTTTTTGTGACGTCATACTAAGGGTAGGCCACGCCCCCTGGTTTCTGATTGGTCCTTAGATTCCGCTTAGCCTCCTGGCTCTGTGCTCCGATTGGAGACCTAAGGGTTTTGTATCCTGATTGGTTGACTTTGTTTATTTGTGGCGCTATCTAGTGGTGTTTTTTTAGAAATAATGAATATGTTCTGTAATATAGGTTGATCGTGGCTCCACTTAGTGGTATATTTTTATAAGTGGATGTAGGTTCCTGAAATTGTTATGAAATTTGAAATAGTATTCTAATAATGGTGGCCCGCTTCCACTCGTAAAACAGCTATAAGGCTCCGAAACTTGCTCTCGGGTCTTCGCCCCTGTTTAGGCCCCCTTGTTTGCTATGGCGAAAACACTTGAAAGAAGTTGTTCGTGCCTCCATCTAGTAGTATATTTAAAAAGTAATTTATCTGTTATGGCGGCCCGCATACTATCTGATAAGACACCGTTAGTACTCCTAAACTTGTCACAGAGTCTTAGCCTCATTATTGCACGAGCCCACTTTCCGCAATTGATATATCAGAAAAAAAGATAAAAGGTATTAATAGTTTATTATATGCAAATCAATAACTATAAAGCTTAAGTCTACAAATGCGTGCCACATAATGTTATTGATTTTAAAGTAGCGTAACACTCACACCTTTATCTAATTAACTAAACAAACGGTCTGAGATCGAGTCTATCGAATAACAACTGATGTTATTGTAGAGTTGGTCAAGCTGTAAGGATAATAATACATTAAAATTTGTAACAGCATTCTTGTAAACAATATCAAATAAAATATATATTAAAAGTAATAGTCATAACGCGCGTTTTCTTTGTGCTATTCTAATAACGTATGTATTGGAGAATTCGTTATTGATCTATTTATACTGTGTATACACACACAATACTACTTTTTAAAATAAACAAATAATGAGTATATATTAGGAACATATTAAGATTTTCAAATAGATATATATATATATATATATATATATATATATATATATATATATATATATATATATATATCAAAATTTGCATCCGTTTGGATGTAGTTTAATCGCATGCTCAATTTAGAGGATATTTAAAAGAGAACAAAAGTACCGGTTTAATATTAAAAGATAAGCAAGATAGAACGCTAAAAAACACGAAAAACACTAAAAACACTAAAAAACCCTAAAAACACTAAAAACACTAAAAACACTAAAAACACTAAAAACACTAAAAACCCTAAAAACGCTAAAACGCTAAAAACGCTAAAACACGAAAAAACTAAAAAAACACGAAAAACACTAAAAACACTAAAAACCCTAAAACACTAAAACGCTAAAAACGCTAAAAACAAAAAACACAAAAAACACTAAAAACACTAAAAACCCTAAAAACGCTAAAAACGCTAAAAACGCTAAAACGCTAAAAACGCTAAAAACGCTAAAAACGCTAAAACACGAAAACACGAAAACACTAAAACACTAAAAACCCTAAAAACGCTAAAAACACTAAAAACACTAAAACACGAAAAACACTAAATACATGAAAAACACGAAAAACACTAAAACACTAAAAAACCCTAAAAAACACTAAAAACGCTAAAAAACACGAAAAAACACTAAAAAACCCTAAAAAACGCTAAAAACGCTAAAAAACACTAAAAACACTAAAAACTCGAAAAAACACTAAAAACACTAAAAAACCCTAAAAAACGTTAAAAACACTAAAAAACCCTAAAAAACGTTAAAAAACACTAAAAACGCTAAAAAAATATTATCGTTCAAAAAAATCTATAATAATAAAACACCCTTAATGGGTTTTACACAAACCCGCTAATTAGATAGTTATACAAAAAGTGAATGTACGATTTCACACCTGATCGTAAACAATAAATAAGTTTCATATATATTTACATACAAGTAAATATATATGAAAATATTCATTTCGTAATGTCTCATTACGTGATCTGGTATTATAGTTGATATAATGATCGACAAGTGGTGATGTATCATCCTGCTCCCGTATCTAAGATTCTTTTGGGAGAAACTGATTTCAAATCAACATCTTAGATTTGCACCTTATTTCTGTATCTAGGGTCCTCTGAGTGAAACAGGTTTCAAATCAGTAACTTAAGTTAAAATTTTATATTAGAATCATCAGCCAAGTAATATAGAAATAAATTTAAGATGATCTGAAAGCTTCTATCAACACATCTTGGTTATAGAAACAAGATTTAAAATTCAAGTCTAAGATATTGATTTGAAATCAACTGCTATCACAACAAAATGCAACTGAATAATTGATTTTATACGTAAGATATGTTTAAAGCGAATGTAATAATAGTTATCTTTAACTTTTTAATAACAGCTTAGGTCCCTGCACAGGACAATCACGTGCTTTAGTTTTAAATAGTATTTAAATGAAAACATAAACATGTTGTTATATTAAGACTCGCAGATAAAGGTAAAATTTAATATTAGCCATACCAATGATTTTAAAATCAACTCATAATATTACATTATCTACAAAAAATCTCTATGGCGTTTTAAAAAACACACTAATTAGGTAATTACATAAAAGGAGAATGGTCATTGAAATACAATTGTGTTTACATTCTTTGTGTGCCTTGTTTTCCTGTTCATTAATCTATTTATTGTACAAAAAATCCCTGTAATTAGATCGAGTCTATAGAAGTCAGCATAGATTCGTTGCTGGGTTTGGTTTATATGTCAATGTCTACATCTTGCTTCATTATCCCCTAGATACAAAAACTTGATGAAAGTTTAAGATGTTGATTTGAGAACATCTTCCACCAACATCTTACATATAGAAATAAGATTTAAAATTCAAGTTGAAAACGCTGATTTGGATTAGGTTACAGTTTGCAACGTGTTTTATATATATATATATATATATATATATATATATATATATATATATATATATATATATGTTACCGTAAGAACCCGATTTCAGTTAGAACCCGAATCTCCTAGGAAAAACTAGTTTTAACGATCTGTTGCAGTTAATTCTAGATTTAACTAGTCAAAACTAGAATTAACAAATATTTTTAGTTAATACTAGTTTTAACTAAATATCCTTTAGTTTTGACTAAGCCTATCAGTAAAAATTATGTAAACCTATAAACATTTTAGTTTGACCGAGATTTTATGGGTTTACCAAAAATAATTTTTAACACACATATTATGTAATGTAATAATACTTTTAATAGCACGCAAAAAATACAGCAAATTAGTTACATAAATGGGGGCATTGGGTAATATAATAGGTAGGAAAGAAAAACAAACGTAGAAAAAATAAATAATAAAAATAAACGCAACAGAATATGTTAAAATCTGGCTTAAATCATCACGTATCCTTAAGTCAGCCTAAGGTAGTAGAAACAAGTTCCTACTTGTTCCTACATGAGTGACTATCGTGACATTTTGAATTCCAGAGTTTGCCCTTCTTTTTGCAGAAGCATCTATTAGTGTTGCAAGTCTTTTTGTAGACGCAACGCGCAAATCCTTGGCCTTCTCCAAAGGCAGCATGCCTAGCAGCTGTTCTCAATAACAGATTAGCTTCCAGAACATGCCTGCAATACAATTTCTCTAGTATCCCATATTTAGTGCCAACTTTGTATAACCCATCATCAGCCTAATCAAGATCAGATAGAGATTCGCTATTCTGCTGGTTAAACGTGTTGTGAAGATCATCTTCATCATGTATGTTTTGAGCAACTTCCAGTGGTAAAGACGATGTCGTACTCTAGGTTCAATACCAAACATACCTCGATATGGTGACTGTTTTATACCACTGTGAAGGGCTCTATTTTTCATAAACTGGACAAATGGAAGGTCTTTGGACCAGTGTGTGGTATCATTGTCCTGCATTCAGGCAGCTAATTTTACTTTACTTCAGGCTAATATGACATTACCTCGTTAATCACTGCATTAACAAACTATCTGCCATTGTCTGAGTGTAAAATGCAAGGAGCACCAAAAGTAAAAAATATATCTGTTAATTGCAAAGCAACTTCTTCCGCCCTTTTGCTTTGCAATGATCTTAAAAAACAAATTTTGTCAAATGGTCTTGGTGCACCATAATAAACCTAAAACCGTTATTCTATTGTGATTGCATATCTATGAGGTCTGCTTGGCAGCGAGTATTCATTGCTGAATGTATTATTTATTGGTTTAGAGACAAGACCTCTCTTCTTCTTACTCTTTTTGCACTGGTAGACTTCACACATTGCTATGAAAATATTTATCATATCAACAGTTATATTTGCATATTTCCTTGAAGTTTCGGTTCTCAACCTACCTCGCCCTCCATGTCCAACGGCAACGTATGCTGCTTCAATGATATCAAAAATATCCTCAGAAGGTAAATAATATTTAATTGGTTCACTTCTAGATGCCAGTTTTCTGGTTTCGCCAACCTCAACAACTCTAAACCTTTTAAATCTTCTATATTGTAATGGGTTTTGCTTCACAGCCCATTCCGATTCCTGTACCTCAGTCATTAGTTTATTATAGTCGTCTCCAGTCATAACAGTGTAGTGATTTTTTTTCTTTTCGTTTTCTTCTTTTTGCAAGATCCGGTCCAAAAATCGCTGTTTCCATATACCTCCATTTCTCGACATATTTTCGACCATATCCGTCATTTTTATAATCAAAAAGGTATGTATGTAGTGGGATATAATAATGCTAAAACAATTTATTTAACATTATTACCCAAAAATTAAAATGTAAAAATCACTTACCAGACAATAAAAGTTGAAACTCTAATAATTCTAACCAGAAACTGCAACTAAATGGCACTGTATAATTGTTATTAATGCTAAAAACAAATAAATTTTCATTATTGTTAAAAAATGATCATTTAAAAGTTACTTACCAGGCAAAACAAATCAAAATTCTTACTACTGTTACTATTTAAAAGTGGCTTGCCAGATCACGTCAGAACTAAGCACGCCTATAACCAGAAACCATCAATGCTAAACAGCTCTATACATAATTATCAAATCTACAAACAATGTAATTCCTAGTACTAAAAAAAATACTTCTTAAAAGCAATTTACCAGGCGTAACAGGTCCTACTCGTACCCAGAAACAACCAACTAAATGGCACTACCCGCATTACACATTTATTAATTCTTAGCATAACTTATTTGTCTAAATTTCTCTGTATGAATCCTCCACTGAAAGAAACAAGTCGCAACGTGCGTTTCGCATGAGCTTACAGCATCCACTAAAGAGCACTTTTATATAATTAGATCATTCATTTTTTGCGACCAATCACAGAATAGAGACACCGACCGACGTAACAGATTTTACCGATTTAGTAAAAACTAGTTTCAACTAGTAAAAACTGTTTAGAATTTAATATTCTTAAAATTTTTAGTTTTTACTGAAATTATCAGACAATTCTAGTTTTGACTAGTTAAAACTAAAACTGCAGCAGATAGTTATAACTAGTTTTTCCTATGAAATTCGGGTTTTAACTGAAATCGGGTTTTTACGGTTATGTATATATATATATATATATATATATATATATATATATATATATATATATATATAATGTCGTTATAGCCCTGTACGATAATTACCGTATAATAGCAGTCATGATCTCACAATGCATTCGAAAAATTGCTCTATTTGAACGTTTTAAGCTTATTAAGATAGATACTATTTAAATTTAATCATTATCAACGCTTCAACCCGATCATCTTATTCGACTTATCAGTGTGCTGCCCTGAAACCAGTATCAGTGAAAGTCTAAGATGTAGATTTCAAGCAAATGCGTAAATAGACTTTAATTACTTCCCAATTATTAAATCGCTAAGTAATATTAGAAACAATCTGAAACCACTTTCTATCAAAAATCTTAGGTCTAAGACATTGATTTGAATCGAGCCCTGTCAAAAGAGTCAACAGAATAGATTTATAATATAAACAAGTTTCAAGAATTAATTTCAACCTGATTACCTTAGTTGATTTATCAGCTTCTGCCAACAAACATGTTTCCAGAATTCGTTTCAACCCGATCACCTTATTCAACTTGTCAGTATGCTGACGTGAAACCAGTTTCAGTCAGAAGGTCCTAGATACAAACATATGATGATGAAAGTCCAAGATGTTGATTTGAAGCAAAAAGTCGGCTGAAAGCCAAAAAGATACACGGGTCTTAGATTTATAATCAAGTTTGAGAACATAAAGTCGTCGTTATTGAAAATGGACAAATGCCTGGGGGCAAATGAAATCAACATCTTAGACTTACAACTTGAATCTTGCTTCGATAAAAGTACTGCAAATGTACAACCGTGTTACTCAAACTCCTTATTGAAAATGGTTAAACCCCTGGGGACAATTTGGTCTTAGCACCTTTGGATGACTCATCAAATCAACATTTGAAATCAACATCTTAGACTGGTAGCAGTTGGGGTATTTTTGGTGCGACAAGATTCAAGTGAATCTTGTCGCACCAAAATACCCCAACTGCCTTAACAGTAATGGTGATTTTAAACTGAAAATATGTAATGGGCTTTTTCCGCTGACGGGTTACATGAAGAGTTTACTAGGGAATTAATCAACTGTAGTGATTATAATTAACATCTTACGCAATGTATTTATTTGCTTACATTGCATCTCTAATTAGTTTATGAAAATGTAAACTTTCACCATTAACACTCATAATAAAATACTTATCTTTTTTGGGATTTTTTAATGGTGTACTTTAAATTATACAATCTAAACGTTTCGATAACACTTACAGTTATCTTCGTCAGTAGTAATGTTTAGTAAAAATTGTTAAAGATGTAGTAAACAATTTTGTCAAATTTGAAAAATTCAAACATAAACATAAGCCTGCTATTAATAGCAACGTTTAGATTGTATAATTTAAAGTACACCATTAAAAAATCCCAAAAAAGATAAGTATTTTATTATCTAATTAGTTTAGTTTGCGATAGCTAATACTTAGATATTATTATTTCAAAACCCACAACAAATAATATATATATAAGTCCAAGATGTAGATTTGAAACTAACCTCTGCCAAAACGGTCTTCGATTTATAAACAAGTTTCAACACACAAAGTCTTTATCGAAAATTGACAAATGACTGGGGGCAAATGAAATCAACATCTTGCAACTTGAACCTTGCTTCGGTAAAAAATACAGCTAATGTACAACATGAATCTTCCATTAGTTTTAAAAATATTCCATTAAGTGATACTCCGCAGTTTTTCTTGCTTGTTTGACTTTGCAGCACCCTGTTAGTTTATTTTGTTTCGGGGTTGCGTGACTATTGTTTATTTATTTATAGATTTTACAGTCTTTGTACTACTATTACATATTTTATTGGTTACGTCAATCTATTGACTGTGGTGTTGCGTTTATTCAGATCCAGCATTTGCAACCTTCTTTGAATACCATAAATGATCAGATCCCATTTTAAACCTATTATCTTTAACAGGAATTCATTTATTTGTACAGCAGGTGTTTTAGACATGGCTTATTGCATCTTTAGTGAAAGTCTTTTAAAACAGCGATTTTATACCCGCGTAATGTGAAAGTTGACCTTGAGGGAAACCCCCGATATGCTGCAGCTGACACTCTAGGACAAGTTTTGCAGCCTTATCGGTATTATATGGGGTGGTATGAAGTCCCAGCATTAGAATACTACTTTCAAATTGCAATGCACGTATGACTCCAGGACAAGCTTTGGAAGCCTAATTCTTTCTTATAAGTTGATATGGAGGCCTAGTATTAGAATGGTATTTCAAATTTTAAGTTCTCCCTCGTAACAATTACAGAAATCTACATCTACGTTTAAAATATATCAGTGGATGGAGCCCCGTGGAATGTTGTTTCAAACTTTAGGTTTTCCCGCCTTTCGTTGCTTTTAAAATATACCGCTAGATGGAACCACGAGCAGACCCTACTACAGAAATCTACAATTAACTTTTTCATAAATACATCGCTAGATGGCAATACAAACAAGCAAACAAGGGGGGCACTGCAGTGGGGCTAAAACTGTAACCAGTTTAAGAGTCCTAACGGTGTCTTATGAGATAGTATGTGGGCCCCATTATTAGAATACCATTTCAAAATCTCCACCATAACAGTTAAATCTACTTTTAAAATATACTACTAGGTGGAGTGACGGTCAACCTCTATTACAGAAAACATTTAGTAGTTTTAAAGATATACTACTAGGTGGAGCGACGATCAAGCTCTATTACAGAAAACATTTAGTAGTTTTAAAATACAATCAGAAAGCCCGGCAGGGGGCAAAGATCCCAGAACAAGTTCCGGAGTCCTATAGTTGTCTTATGAGATAGTATGTGGGCCCCATTACTAGAATACTATTTCTAGTTTTCTTGCCATAACAATTACAGGAAGCTACATACACTTTAAAAATACACCACTATATGGAGCCATTTATTAGTTTTAAAAATACACCACTAGATGGCGCCACAAATAAACAAACAAATCCAACCAATCAACATACTGTGCTTTAGGCCTCCAATCAGAGCACAAACTCTGGAAGCTGGGCGGAGTCTAAGGACCAATCAGAAACCAGGGGGTGTGACCTATTATTAGGACGTCCACAGCCTGGGGCAGTATGGGCTCGCAGGACCAACCAGCTGGAAGTGGGTCTGGTCACGTAGGTAATGGGGCGGTGTCATGTGGTAAAAGTGACGTCAAGAGTGGGGGGTATGACGTCACAAAAAAGTGGTGGGGGATTTCAGGGACCCTTCTCAATTATTGTTTTTTTTTCCAATTTTACCTGTTTTCGTTATATACGTATTAAAAGGCGGTTGCAAAATTATCTTAAAACAATTATTATTACAATTACTTCATTTCTTTTAAACTACATTTTGTAGGTTGGAAGGTTGTGTGTTGTTCCACACCAAATATTTTAGAATAAATACTGTTATATTCTAATGTTTCCATAGATATTGTGGTGTAATTTTTTCAAGTGCCTTATTATCAGTCACATAAGTAATACTTTCATCTAGGTGGCTGTTGGCAAATAAACAAATTTTTGTTATACTTCGTTTAATATTCTAAAAGCACTTTTCTAAAAAATGAAAAATTATTCTATTGAAGAAAGTGTTGGCCGTTTTATGTCTTGGAAAGTGTATCAATACTTGCTTACTATCATCCAGAGTTTATGGTGGAAGGGTTTCGGACAGTGATCATCTTAACAAAGTTACTGTGTTACTGCAATCTGTAATAGAATTAAATACTAGCACAAAAAAATGTTGAAGAGGCAGACTTAAGTCGAATAAGTGTAAGAAGGATTTTTGCAAAACAGTTTTATCCTTACCACATTTAAATGCATTGTTTGCATGGTACTGATATTCAAACCGGATTAGATTGTTGTATGTGGTGGCTTGAAAACGATTTTTTTTTTAATTTTGTCTTGTTTACGGACTTCAACTTTTCATGGGTTAGTTAATTGTCATAACTTCCATTATTATGACACGGAAAATAGACATCTCTTTAGAACATTCACAATCGATGGAGTCCTAACGTATTTCGCGGAATTATCGAAAGCTGCGTGATTGGTTTACTGAATACTGTTAAATTCATGAATATTAATTAGATTTCTCTTGTTGACAGTAAGTTAACGCAACTGGTAAATTTGTTCTTTCAAACAAATATTTTAATATAATAGGATGAATGCGCCGGTTATCCGGCCGGTCCCTGTTCTTGGCCACTTTTGCATTAAAGTAATAAAATAGCATTGTTTTCCACTTTTTGTGAATAATATTACAATTGCAATTCTACAAAGTGACCAACCTCGTTTAGTATAGTGCTGTGAAGTTTAGTTCAAAATTTGCAGTGAAGACCTCGCTGAAAAAGAGTAAGTCAAATGGTAAGAATCTGCTGGAGCTGGAGATACTGGTCAAGAGAACCTCGTGCTACCAATCCAAGCGATTGATGTTCAAAGCGGCAAGAAGTCAGAATATAGAAAGCAGATTAAGACAAATGAAGGTGAACTTGAAGATCTAGAAAAAAAACAAGAACGGTTTGAAGAACTCAGTAGAAAAACAATGACAACTGAGGTAATTCTCCAGCAAATGAGGTAATAACAAAAACTATTAACCCCTTTGAGATTCATTTTCTAGAATTCTTGAAAAAGCCAGACACCAAAACGATAATATCAAAGTTACCTAGTGCGATATCATCCCAAGGTTGGCGGGAATACTATCTGCCAAAAAATTCGAGAAAAAAATGAGAAAACTGAGCAAGCGGAATTGAGAAAGGAGCAGAGGCAAGTCAACAGAGAACAAAAACAAACAGAAAAAAAAGTGAAAAGGAGTGGAAGAAAAAACAAAGAGAATTCTTACAAACCATCACAACAATTGAGAAACATACCATAAAGTGCGCCTTATTTACGTGAAGAGGCTCATTGGTAACCTTGAGAAAAACATTAACTGTGATTTTTGCACAAACTGGTACTACTTTAAGTGCACGGATTTCCTTGATTTAACGTATAATGCGATTTGTGCAAATAAGTTATTAATGCAAATTTTATTATGTTAATATTTGAGCAGTAAGAACTTATTTTAAGTGTAATGTTTGGTATAATAGTATAAGTAATATATTGTTAGCTTTTTTAACCCCTCGATTACTTTTGTTTCATTCAGTAATCAAGTTCCAAAAACTCATTAAGAGTTCTCTCTAAATTACATACTA
>JARFJB010000002.1:5515000-5610000 GCA_036346205.1 Vesta saturnalis
ATATATATATATATATATATATATTGTGTGTGTATAATCTGAAACAAATTTAAAAGTGACTTTTACAAAATTGTAGTGTTCTATTGTGAAAACTGGTTGTTGTGTATACAGAGCTGTATTAGTGCAGGGATTTTCACTTTTCCGTCTGTGTATCCAATTGGGAGATTCCGATCATTTTTCTATCTAATGTTACAGTATCAACTTTTAGCTTCACACATGTAGCACCTTCAAATACTAGCCTTAGCTCAATTGGGTGACTTGTACGCAATTTGCCAAAACGTTCGTTATTGGTTAATAGGTTTGAAATTTTTTATTATTAAACATTTCTGTTAACTTTTCATTTTATCATTGCACTGTTACAATTTGTAATTTTTGTCAAATTTAATCTGTTGAGTAAATCAAACATTGTTATTATGATAAATTATTATGAATATTTGACATGTTTAATTGATAGATGTACCACTTATTGCGATAAATACTAAGTATATAAAGTAATTAGATTAATTATATTAAATTTTGTGATTTGTGCACCTATCTACAACAAATGACTTGATAGTTAATATTATATTATGGGAATGTGTAAGGTTAGGTCTTCTAACCACTCTTCAAAGAAACTTTCGTGTACAGTCTATTTTAACATTTATTTTATATAGCGTTAAAGTGACTACCCACTTTAGATCAAGTTTGGTAAAATTTACCATATTTGAATCTCATACACAAAAATACGGATGATACAAGTTAGAAGCTCTTGTCTGTCTCTCAACAGCAAACGGATTCAACGCGGTTTTTTTGTTTGAAAGTTTGCTTAATGGGAATGATTTTTGGCTATGTTGGTGGCAATACTTAGCCATTTTGAGATTACCGGTACGGTTGGTGTAGGAATCTTACCCAACAACACTTATTTCCAATATTATTGAAAAACTATTAATTTTTGTTATGAGAATTATTTACAATTAAACATCTTGAAATAAAACGTAGATTTAAATCAAAACTCTTAAAAGTCTAAAATAATTTCTATTTATTAATTTTCAAATAATATTTGATTCTTAAAGGCGTCGGGACCGAAAAGTAAACTTACTACCTAAACTCCTACAAATTCTGTTGTGACATAAATAAAGATAGGTACTGTTCAATATAAGTGACTTAGCTAACGGCCCTCGAACGCCTTTGAGAACCAGATATCATTTAAGAATTAATATTAATATTCCATTGCATTACAATTCAAGTAAAATTATTAACTCCAAGTTGTAGAATGCAGACATCTTGTATGACTAAATCTAGAGTCATAACCTTAATTTAATAGATGGAAAGTAAAATTTACAAATACCTGCAGGTATTTCAAGTAGAATTTTGCTTGAATGCCAGCAATAATGTATTATCTGATAACTCATATGCTTTAACCTTAGCTTTATCTTTGATTATCAATGCCTTTTGTGTTGAAGCAAAATATAATGTATAATAGGCATATAGAAGTTACTATTTAAAATGCATTTCAATTAATTTATTCAGTTGCCAATTTTGCATACGATGAAAGAATTTAAAGAAAAACCAAAATCAAAATAAAAGGTTATAACATCTTTTTTACTTACTTTCACGTCTTGATTGAAAAATTATTGATTTAAAGCAGTAAAGACTATTCAAAGTAAGTGTACGTTCACAGTCTAAAAATAATTTTTTGTTAGCATGTGGATTGGTTGTTCGAGAAGGTAACTCTGAATAAAACAATTTTACACCACCACCTTTTCCACAAATCGACCCATTACATTTGAATGATTATCTACACAGTAACGCTAAATACAAGTATTTATTTTAGTAGCAACAATTTTGATTATCTAAATCGTTTATTTGTTCTTCAATAAAAACCTTAACCAGATTTTATTATCGTGTATCACACATCGAGACTTTTCTTTTCTAAACGCTTTAAATAACTTCCGGTCAAGAGGTGTTATAAGAATTTACAACCACAACACCTGCAAAGTATCCGCATCCTATTTCTATATTGAGTGTGAAAAAAAATTACTTACGCATATCTATATTCCTCATCCATTCCCATATAATCTGGTGGTATCATACTCCAGCTATTATCGTAACAGTCATCGTAAGCGTTGATAGCCATATTTTCTTTCTCGTTAAAATTTACTTATAAAAACACTTAACCGCATTTATGATTACAACCTGCAGGCATCAAATTCTTCCTATTCCACTATAAATGTGTTAATAAATTTAATAAAAGCTCTATCGAATTTGTTATCAGTATTTATCAGTTTGATATCGAATCCAGCTGGATAACCAAGGCGCCCCCCTCTTTGAATATTATCAATTTTATTTAAATAGCTTTTTTATCGGGTGATTTTGACACAGGTGCAACTATGTTGGATAAAGTCCATAGAGTTAGTTATTGCTATACAAATATTATAGAGTGAATCAAACTACTAAAGAAATCACCTACATTTATTACATCCAAGCTGTACTAAACCACAATATTTATAGAGGGTAATCTAAACTTGGGTTATTGTAAATACTTTATAGTTTTTAACCCGCGTGCTTAAATAGAAATTATACAAACCTTATACCTTTCAATCGCGTATCATGCGTATCATAACTCTGTAAGGAATGAAATGTTTGATATTAAATTACAGTGTTACTATCAAACGTTTCTTTCTTTACTGATGACGGTAACTGCAACTATTATTGTTGAAATCTATAAAGTTATATAATGTAATATGCTTTATCAAGCAAAGAAGGAAAGTATTAATGGCTGTTACAACACATCAAATTTAATTATATTGATGGAAAACTAATGTTAAACATTTCCATTGTTGGTACCGGGTAGAGATACATATGATTACACTGGAGTGGACGGTTTAAGATACATCTCTGAAATTTTAGGCAAAGCGGTTTTTTGGAGATTCTGATCCGATCTAAAATATTTTCAGCTTTCCCCAACTTCTACTTGTTACATTTTTGGATTGCACATAATACTCTAGTCGAACTTTTGTTAACAAAAATCTGTAATTTCGTAAGTTTTTATTACAAGGTGTTCAAAATTTAACCTGAAAATATTCAAACATTAAGAAGCTGACCTTTTCTAATGCAACACCCTGTATACAAGTGCACAGTCGGATGCCGAATTAATGTGTTTTCGAACCGATACATTTTTTTCTATGCCTATCCCTATTACTCCACAAATCATTAGTGAACATTTGAATTCTAACTCCAAAACGTTACTTTAGTTTCACATTAATTAGGGCGCAATCTGATTCTTATAGCTTAGTATTTATGTCGCATACTCCATCACTTTAACAACGATACAATACAAAGATAACGCAGAGGAAACTAGGAAAGAAATTAATGTTCAACCGGGTGAACGTATCAATGCAAATGAAGAACAAGGAAATTAGATTAAATGCTCAAAATTACTACCATTAACCTCCAAACATTTGGTTACAGGTTCAAGGCAGAATATGCTGCATCGCGAATATAATAGCTGTGAGTTGTCCCATATGTGGTGGTGCTAGATCCATTTTGTAATACACATAGCCAGCTCTCTAGTGAATAAAGGTTGACACTAAATACTGCGAAATACCCACGTAACCTTGAGCATTCAGATTGTCATTTTATAAAAACAGTCCTAAAGGTTCATTATTCTGATTTGCGTAAAATGCCCTACACTGCCAAACATTTTGGTGCCCTTTTTTGTCGTACAAATGGAGGTATTCCATCGATCAGTAATCGATGTTGTCCCTATTAAATATACAGTTCCTTGGAAACATCCTCGTTTGTTTAAATAATGTTACGGACGAAATGTTAGTTTTCCTGCAATTTTTCAGAAACTATTCACAAAATGCGAGCACAAGCAAATCTTCTGATTATAATGCATGCATTAATTGAAATTCTGTGCTGTGATTTGTGTATCGTTGTCATCCACCACTATCAGCTACAACCCTTTTGGCTTTAACTGTCTAAATTGTTAGTAGTTGTTCCATACTCAGCACGTTGCATGAGTAAGTGTGCGTTTATCGGGATGTGTTGCGTGGAATGCTCTACATGCCTGGGTTCCTATCTTTCACAACTTAATTAATAAATTTGAATAGTTTTCTTTTGTAACATCCATTTTAAGACATAGACAATTCTAGATATAGAGTGCCTTAAAATCGTTTAAATAATACACACCACGGCATCAATAGTTTGAACAGAACAGACCAAACGTTATAGTTTCTGTCAAAGTCATGGAGTATACGATGTAAAATTACATTACATTACATATAAAAATATAAACATATAAATTACATATAAGAATAATTAGATAGTCATGTACCAAGATCATAAAAATTTGAAGTACACCAAAGAACGTATAGCAAAAGCGATTATAAATACTTACTAAAAGAACGTTCTGCGTTAGTTTTGGATCTGATGTGGTCAGCACATGGCTTTCTTATTCTGGTATGTTGTTGCGTTAGTAAAGAGTACCTACAGTACAGAACAAAGAGGCTAGAGAAAACATCTTTTTATACCACACCGACCGCTGATGATACTAGCTTAGCTGTTAAAACGTGTTCGGTGTTTTTTAATTTTGTGTGGTACGTGGGTGTATTTTGTTTGTTATGAAATATTTGTTCTAACATCTGAAGTAATTCTTAAAAAAATTGAATTATCTTTAAAAAAAGTTCTATACTTTTTGACGTATTGCATTTTTGGGATCGGATAAAGTGCTTTTAAAGAGTTAAATAAGTCTTAAATAAATATCACCTTACATTTTTAAGATAACTTATAGAGATGAATTATCTTTAAATAAGGTCTACACATTATTTGTGTAAATTTTACACTTCTTGGGAATCCGCAAAATGTATCCTCGCGCCTACTATAAAGTACCTTTAATTGTAAACCGATTTTAACCAAAATTCGATAAAACCGAGATATTTTAGCGATAACACTAAATATAGTTTCATTAAAATATCATGCGTGTTTTCAAGCGATTGTGCAGGCACACAAACACATACAGACATCAAGTTGAAAATGATCTAGATGATCTTAGAAATGGTGTAAATTCGACATCATCATCATCATCAATTTTTTTCACGAAAACAACCTACCTATGGGTTCGACCATAAGAAAGTAGCAATAATACAACGACTTTTTGGAGTTGGAATTTAAATGTTCTTTAATAATTTAAAAACTTGTAGTTTGGTATACACCATTAACTCTATATTAGACTAGGTGCTTGTATAAAGGGTATTCCATTGCAAAAAATTGACTTTTTACTGTTTGCATTACGAAAGCTAGTAGTTTAAATATTACGGAACAAAATATTCTACTTATGCTCAAATTACAGATGTTTCAAAGTCATATTGCAAGGTTAAAACACTTTGATAAATATCATTTTAAAATTTCGTGTAAAAGACTTTAATGAAAGTTTGTAAGAATATAATGTATATACAAAAAAAAATTGTAATAAAAAAAATTTCATCTAAAATCAGGAAGTTAGTGGCTACTTCCTGTTCAACCGGAAGTCGCTGAATGCTGAAAATATTTTAGATGGTTCGAAATCTCCGGCCAAAATTTCAGATATGTATCTTAAGCCCCTCCTGACAAACTTCTAACGCTGCCCACCGTGACACACACACTGTATACTGCTTACAACCTTCAAGTGGACTACTTGTACAAAAGAGATTTAAGTACGTGTAACCAATGAGTATAGAGTTTAACTGATTTTTAACTGTAAAATTCTATGGAAAATATCAATACACTTATTGACTACTGCGGTGCCATATTCAATGCTCTATACAAGTTTTTGTGTTGATGCTAGGCAACTCACAAAGCAGCAAAGTACGCAACTGAAAAAATTATTATTAAACACTTTTCTTTAGCGTAACGTGCAAAAGCACTTAGGAACACCTAGGAGGATAGATAGAGAGATATTGAATTGCCAAGAAATGCGATATCATTCCAGAGGTTAGAAGCCGTGTAGAAGAATGTGGATTGCGGCCGTTTGATACGGCAAGTGAAGATTTGTACTGCATATTGATGATGTGAATAAGCGAACCTAGTATTTTGAGTATATTGAAGGTGGGAAGCATGTATACCGCACGCCAGCCGGGGAGGTACCACCCTTACCATCGGATCCTTAACGTTGGGTCTCCCATTTTCTAAGCTCGGTAAGGGCTGCCCGTCACCTTTTCTTCATCCTTAATTTATTCTCATCCTTATTCATCCGCCTCGCCCTCGCTGCCTTCCTACCGGATTCAAAGTCCAAAATTAAAAGTTACAAAAAAGATAGTTGTGATTTCTGGGGTAATAAATTTCGGACGTAAAATCCTGCCCCATTCGGATGCCCAGGAGGGCAGGGCTCCAGTGACTTCGGTCATCGAAAGTTCTAACTTTCTGAACCACGATTGTAACGTCCGCGGTATCAGGTCTAATGTTAATGGACAATTACAACTTGACATTTTGTTTCTATCTGAAACACAAGTGTCCTCTGAAAGCTCCGATTCACCCGACTTGCTATATCCCCAATACAATCTTCACTCTAACTTTCTATATACAGGAAACGTATGTGGCTATATCAAGAACAGCATTGCTTGCAAGAGGATTTCTTCCTTGGAAAATAAAAATTTGGACGTGATTTGGTTTAAACATTCTGGTCCTAAATTTGTAAAATTTTACTGTTGCATTTATAGGTCTCCTAATGACAGTAACTTTCAAGACTTCTTCGATTACCTTAATTTGAACGTTGACTACCTTCTGTCTCAGTTTCCATCTTGCGATATCTCAATTGTAAGAGATTTCAATAACTCTAATTGTCTTGAACTTTCATCTACTACTAATCCAGCTGGTCATAGTGCAGAAACATTTCCTATAGCTTGTGATCTCACACAAACGATTTCTAAACCCACAATAATCTCTAATAACCCTAGCCATACTACACATCTTCTAGATCTCTTTCTTACATAAAACCCACTTGTTTATAAAACTCCCGTTCTTTCACCTCTAGGTCTATTTGACCATTGTCTAATAGAAATAATTTCCACTGTCCTTAATTCCGCTGTTGTTCGCAGCACTAACAGAACCTTGCGGTGTTTTAAGTCAACTAGATGAAGTGATTTTCGAGATTTCCTTGCAACCTTTCCGTGGCATGAATATTGTTGTAAGTCGTCCTCTTCTTCGGACATTGCTCTTTCAGTACCTGAAGTTATTCACATTGGCATGGAGTTATACATTCCCAAAAAAACAGAATCGTATAGGTCATTCACGTTCCCAACCCTGGTTCAATATGGCTTGTGCTGATACAATATCTTTGAAAAATAAATCTTATATTAAATTCAAATCAAATAAAACGGTTCAGAGATATGCAGAATACGTTGGTGCTAGAAATATCTGCAAAATTGTCATCACTAAAGCTACAAAATTGTTGGAACAACGAAAACGCAATGAACTAGCTACAGCTCCTTTGGGCAGTAGTAAATGTTGGTCTTTAGCTAAAGCCATTTTGTAAAAACTTTGGTACATCTTATCCCCCCCCTCCGACATCTTTTGACGGATTTGTAGTAGCTGATTCTGTAGACAAAGCCAATCGTTTTGTGGATTTATTTGCATCAAACTCGTGCCTCAATGATTTTGGAAAAGATGTGCCCCTACTCAATACTTCATACTACTTCATACGCTATGACACCGGTTCATTTTCGGTACAATCTCCAAGAATCGGTTATCAGTAGGCGACTGGCCCAGACGGTATCCCATCTATTGTCTTAAAGAAATGTGGCCCCGAACTAGTACCAGTCCTATCTAAGCTCTATTCGGTCTTTGTCTTCTGGGGAATTTCCTTAATCATGGAAATTAGCAAATATTCAACCTATTCCCAAAAAAGGCGATAAGACCGATCCCTCCAACTACCGACCAATTGCCATTACTTCCACATTGTCTAAAATCATGGAAAAATCCATAAATCAGCAACTGCTCACGTTTCTTAAAACTAACAAACTCCTTAGTGACCACCAATGTGGGTTTAGGCAAAGACGTTCAACAAGTGATCTTCTTTCATATGTGACCCAAGTTTGGAATAATACATTACAATAACCCGGTGAAACAGTTGTAGTCGCTATAGATATCTCAAAGGCGTTTGAACTAGTTCGGCATAAGTGTTTACTTGCCAAACTCGCCTCATTTGGGTTAAATGATACGCTCACAACTGGATTTCTAGCTTCCTTAATAAAAGACGAATACGTGTCGTAGTTGATGGCTGTTTTTCAAAAGAAATTAACATTTATGCGGGCGTGACACAGGGATCAGTGATAGCGCCTACACTTTTCCTGCTATATATATTATTTCTTCAACAACTAATCCGATTCATTGCTTTGCTGACGACAGTACTTTTGGTAGTAGTTCATCTTCGTCTACTCATAATGGTAATATACCTTCTATGTCTCAAGACATTAAAGCTGAAATGGCAAATTCAATCTACAAAGGCATTCAATTTTCGAATGGGGAAGCAATAGTATTGTTAAATTTAATGCTAACAAAACTCAGTGTTGCCTTGTGTCCGCCAAAAAAGATCAATCATTTCCTGTTGCAAGTATGAATGGCTCAGATCTTAAGTATTCAGACTTTATTACTCTGTTGGGAATGACTGTATCTTCAAATCTATCATGAGTTGGCCATCTTCTGTCACCTACCAAAACAACTGCTCGTAAAATAGGTTTGTTATACAGATCTAAGCAGTACTTTACCTTCCGACAACCCTTTCTGCTGTATAAGGTCCAAGTTCTACCTCAATTAGAATATAATTCTTACCTCTGGGTTGGTGCTCCCCAATACGCTCTCGATATCGTTGATCGTATTCAAAAGAGAGCGATTAGGCTTATAAATGACCCGTTCTTAACTTCTGACGTACAGTCCCTTGAGCATAGAAGAATCGTTTCAGTTCTTTCTTTGTATTATCGGTATTACAATGGCTATTGCGCTGCTGAATTACATTCTTTGATACCATCTCGGTCTTCCTTTGCTGGGAAAACTCGGTTCGCTCATCAGTATGCAGTAAAAATCTCCACTTGTCGAACCAAATGGGCGCGATCCACATTCTTCTGTACGCCTTCTAAACTCTGGAATGATCTCCCTAGTTCCTGTTTTCCCCTTAATTATGCTGAAAAAAATTTAAGGCAGCTGTTCATAGGCATCTCTTGGCAACTCAATGTCTCTCTAACCATCCTCCTAAGTGTTCCTGAGTGTTTTAGCACGATAGGCCAAATTTATCCTGTCCAGGTTCACAATTATAAAAAAAAATCCTAGCAAAGGGGGCCCGAGATGGTATCAACGAATGTAATTTAGCAACGCAATAGCCAACCCAGATGTGGGAATTATGTTCTATATGAGGTCGAATTTGGACCTTGTACTGCAAAAAAGCTGTCGGCAGGTAAATTACTGCATAGATCTGTACAAAAATCCAATTTTACCAGCTGCTTTAGTAGCTGACAGGAGTTGGTCAACCCATGATAAATTTGAAGATACCGTGATTTCCAACATAGTAATAGAGTCTGAAAACTTAAGAACAGAGCCATTCGTAGTTACAACAGGAAACTATCGATCTTTTTTGGTCGACACAGGGCAGCGCTGAGTTTTATTAGTATTAAATTTATTGTTTCTCTCCCATGCAAGGCTACATTGTATGTCTGTGATGATTGAAATTGCTATTTCAGCTTTAATATCTTGATTTGTGATAGAATGTGCAAAGCAATGGACCGCGTTTGTCGCTGAAAAAATAATATAGTAAAAATCATTTATGTATAGCAGAAATAGAGTAGGCGCTATAAGTGATCCCCGCGGTACGTCCACGTTAATAAAGCCATCAACTATGTATTCATCTTTTATCAAGGTAACTAGTAACCCATTTGATGAGTGTATCATTTAACCCAAACGTTAAGTTTTGCAAATAAACACTAATGCCAAATTTGGTCAAATGCTTTTGAGATCTACACCGACTACAACTGTTTCACCGGATTGTTTTAATGTATTGTTCCAAACTTGGATCACATAAAAAAGAAGATCACTTGTTTAACGACTCTGCCTAAAACCATAGTCATGGTCAAAGGAGTCTGTCACTTTCAAGGAAAGAAACCAGTTGCCGATTGATGGGATTTTCCATGATTTTAGACAAAATGCAAATGATGGTAATTGGTCGGTAATTGGAGGGATCAGTCTTATCGCCTTTTCGTACCATAAGGCGCCGTTTGAGCCTTAAATAAATAAATATATTATATGAATATCATTAAAACTAATGATTAGAATAAAAAAGTAAATATTTGATTTGAAACCACATACGACAATTTACAAAATGGAAATTAAAAGAAATGAAATAATTGTGATCATCATTTTTATAGATAGAGTTTAATAAACGTATAGATACTAACTTAAAAAATTTCCAGAGCCGGTCGCTTCCTTATGCATGTTCAACCTTATTTAATTATTTTTAGAGTTATTTGGTTGTATATTAACACGCTCGGCACCGGTCTCTGGAGACCGGCGTAATACTTTCCCCTAGTGCGCAAGAATATATATATATATATATATATATATATATATATATATATATATATATATAGTTCACGATCTCTTGAAATCTGTTGATGGAAGTAGGTGCTACCTATTTGCTGACAACTATTACTCGAGTTTACCGTTGGCGAAATCCCTATTCGAGAAAAATATATTATATTGTGGTACGTTGCGAACAAATCGCAAGGGTGTACCACGATCATTTTCCGCTAAGAGGAGAAATCTACAGTCCACAGGATGACTGTGTAAAAATCATTAGACGGATGAACAAAAGACCAGTTCTAATGGCCACAACGGATCCTGAAGAAAATGGCATATTACAGCCTACACGCAAAAGAGACTGGAAACGCAATGCCATTGTGCATTTAACTGTGCAACGCAAAGAAAGGAGCTTCTGCGACCAAATATTCTCCTACTATTCTCTATTACGTAGAGGGGTTAAGTGGTACAGAAAAGTTATGTTCGAATTATTTTTCGGAACAAGCGTTGTCAATTCATGGCTTACCAAAAACCAATTGACTAACCAAAAAAATGTCTATGATAGAATTTCGAAGGGTACTGGCTAATGAACTAGTTGATTTTACTAAACGCAATGCAGAGGTACCTCCCAAAAGAAAAACCTCATATGTGTCTTCCCTGCTTCAATGAATTTGTGAATAGGAAACTATGACTTATACTGTATAATTACTAACTGTACTCTTCATAACACTCACTGAATTTATTATTTGATGTGGCTACATACCAGCTCTATATAAAATAAACAAACGTTGAAAATAATATTATTGTGAGCTTATTGAATATCTTCCCCATGTGCGGCGATAAAAACAAAGTGATTCGATGTTTATGAACGTATTACAATTTTCAGAATGCACGTGAAAGGAACCACCACTGAAAATTTTTACCACAAAATGTTAGTAGACCGCCGGTCCTTGGCGACCGGCCCGCACAGTTATAGACACGGCCGCCGGTCCCCGGAGACCGGCGCTGCACCATGGGAAAGTCAGCGCTTTTGAGCCTGACAGTGAACGTGTTAAGAAAGTTTATAAAGAGAGGTTGTGTAAAATTAAGTGTTCTACACATTTTCCGATAAAGTTGTTCATTATTCAGATATTGAACAAATTTGAACTAACACTTAAATGCTACCTTAGGAATTCTTCGCCGCTAAATTACGCGTCGTATCACAAAATTGCATAGAACATAATTCATTTAAGGTCTGCGCGTGGGTATTTTTGTATTTTTGAAATATACAGCTGTCTCAGATATGTTTGATAAAAATTAAAAACGGTTATTAATAAACCCCACTCTCCTCCACCGCTCACGCACACACTCACACACACGCACGCACGCACGCACACACACGCGCACACACACAAGGTGTTTGAAAAATAAGGCAACCTTCAGAAACTACGACATATAAGTCTTTTATTTTATAAATTTCTGGCATTTAAGTGTCCTCAAACAAGCAAATATAATAGATTAAGTTATTAGTTATAGGAAAGTGAGGCAAATAATGCAGGGTAAGCTACTCACGATGAACATATTAATAGAAAAGGTTAAACCTGTCCTTCATACACTTCGAAAAGACGTTTGACTCGATTGAATACTGGGCGCTTAACAAGGCAAGAATTAACCACAGATATGCAAAACTACTAGATAATATATACAAGAAAGCAACATCAATCATTAGACTTAATACAGACACAAATAATGTACACATTAAAAGAAGAATAAGGCAGAGAGATACATTATCACCTAAATTATTCACCCTGGCCTTAGAAGGAATATTCAAGAGATCGGCTCAATAACCTAAGATTTACGGATGATATATTCATAATCGCAGACAATAGCGAAGACCTAAAACAAATGGTACTAGGATTGGCAGAAGAAACAAAAAATATTGGGCTAAAAATGAATGTGAAGAAGACCAAAGTAATGTGCAGAGAGGACCCAGAAATATCAGTAGAGGGACAGAGATTAGAAAATGTAGAAGAGTATGTACATCTCGGACTACTTATAACTCTGAGTAGAACACATAGAAGAAGAGAATTGGATAGAAGAGGAAGACTTGTATGTACTGCCTTTCGAAGATCAGCCCATGTATTAAGAAACAAAAACATAGCCATGGATCAGCGATCTCGGATTTTTACTCAGTGCATCTCCCCGATATTCACATATGGAGCCCAAACTTGGATGCCAACGAAGCAAATAACATCAAGACTTGAAGTGACACAAAGAGCAATGAAACCAGTGATGCTGGGCATATCTCTACGAAACAAAAAAAGAAACGACTGGATACGAGGCACAACAAAATTAAGAGCCATAATACGAACAGTCACAAAACTGAAGTGGGAGTTTGAGGGACATGTAACACAAGAGGATAACAGGTGGGGTACAAATATTATTAAATAGGGACAAAGGAATCGAGGAAGACCACAAACAAGGTGGTATATATGACTGGCACGAGTTCACGTTTAGTCAATTTTATTAGATTTGAACGCTAATATATTATTAGCCTGTTTGAGTTCGATTCAAATATAGATTAATAAATCTTTTATTTGCTACTAAAACATTACAAACGACCTTAAATA
The DNA here is from genome assembly GCA_036346205.1 of Vesta saturnalis. Lineage (NCBI taxonomy): Eukaryota > Metazoa > Arthropoda > Insecta > Coleoptera > Lampyridae > Vesta > Vesta saturnalis. The sequence goes on from JARFJB010000002.1 coordinate 5,528,131, forward strand.
TATTTAATTAATAAAAAATAAAATAATTTGTAATTCGCAATAGTTAGAATAAAATAACCCTTTATATACCTGAATAATTTACACTGAAGTTAACAAACATAACGAAAATAATTTCTCAAAGTTAATGAAGGTTGTATGTTACATAAAAAAGTGTGAACGGCATAATCGAAGAACATATTAACACCTTATCTTGAAACACATGTTAAAATGATCCATATTCGGTTTTGAGTATCGTAACCATTACAATACATTAATCAGGAATATTCAATACTAAGATAGATCATGGTTATTTCCACATACACCTGAATATCTAGGTTTACAGTTATGGTTGCATTCATTTTGAAAATTCTCCCCTGTTGGCAAGGCAGTGATAATTTCTCCGGTTTATTTGATTTACAAGCAGCTTATAAAAACGCAGATATTGTAAATGAAATGTCTTTAATATATTGAACACAGTTAATCGTTCGGGCACAAATCCTACCTCAAATATAAATTAAAGTAGCAAATCATCGTTTATAATTCACTAATACTCGTGCGATTTTCAAAATTCAATACATGCAGTAAAATTTATTTGTATTACAAATTATTATTAATTTTATTAAATACATAAATAAAAAGTATACCTCGAGTAGGATTTGAACCTACGACCTGTACTTTGCTAGAGTCCCGCTCTAACCAACTGCGCCATCAAGGTTCAAGCCCCAATCGATGTAAATTTTGTCTTTATGTATGTAGAACTGATGTAAATTCTAAATATAATGAGATTACAATCAAATTACCTATATTAATGGAATGTGAACCTGCAATATCGCAAGGATTCACACATACCAAAGCAACTTGAGTAATAAAATAAAATAAACTTTTTATTTATGTATTTAATAAAATTAATAATAATTTGTAATTACATATCGAGTTGCCCGCGAGCAGTGAGACGATGCGGACTTGCTTTCTGACGGTCAAGTGATAGTGCCTAATCTTACACTGGCATTCTAGATAAGTACAATTTCAACTTTCTTGCTCGCTGTTTGTTACTTGTTATTTATAACTTAAATTTACGTGTCTAAAATAACATATACAAATTACAGTAAACACAAAAATTATACCACGTTACCTGCCGGGGGCGGCCCCGGCTACGGAGGTGGTTTCATGCCAAACCCCAACTTCACACAATTTCCAAATTACATGCAAAACAATTCGTGTTATCAACAACAACAATTTCCTATAGGAAACTCTCAATTCCTCTAACATCCAAATGTAAATAATACCTTACAACCGCAAAATTTATTTAACCCTACCCCGACGATCTGGTCATATGCCACACCTACTACATCAAATGCGTTTTATCAAAGTCCTGAAAATGATGCCAATTCTAACACAGATATGTATGAATGTTCAGACTCGGGACCAGAAACAACTAGTAAGGAAAATCCCTGGCAACAAATAAGCAGTAGAAGGAAACGAAAACGTGTAAAAGCTACTTCTTTACCAGTTAACACGAAAACAACACAAACACCTACCTATTCTGTCCCAAATCAGTCAAATATATTTAATGTTTTGTCAAATGAAAATGCTATAATGGAAGAATCAGATACATCACAGACAATCATGCAAACTCCCAAACCACCTCCTATCTTCATACATGGAGTTGTCAACTATCCAGAAATGACAAAATTCTTAAATACCATCTTAAAAACACAAGACTATACGCCCAAAGCCATGATTAACAACGTGATCAAAATAAACGTACAAACTGTAGATAATTATCGTAAACTAAGTGAACTGTTGCAAGACAAAAAAATAATACACCATACGTATTAATTAAAACAAGAAAAAGCCTATCGTGTGGTAATCAGGCATTTACATCCCACCATATCCATTGAAGAATTAAAGACTGAATTAGAACAACTGGGCCATAAAATCAAAAGTATATACAACATAAAAAGCAGAGTTGATAAAACACCATTACCCATATTCTTTGTTGATATCGTGTGGTAATCAGGCATTTACATCCCACCATATCCATTGAAGAATTAAAGACTGAATTAGAACAACTGGGCCATAAAATCAAAAATATATACAACATAAAAAGCAGAGTTGATAAAACACCATTACCCATATTCTTTGTTGATATTGAACCGGCAGAGAACAACAAAACCATCTATGACATAAAATTATGAATATCAAAGTCGAACCACTGAGAAAACGCACTGAACCAGCACAGTGCACTAGGTGCCAAGCATACGGACACACCAAATCGTACTTATGCTTGCGTCAAATGTTGAAAAAATCATAACACAGTAACGTGTACCAAAATAAAAGACACCCCTGCCACTTGTACATTATGTGGAGGAAGTCATCCTGCTAATTATAAGGGGTGAAAAATCTATCAGGAGCTGTACAAGAAAAAGAATACTTCACCAATATATTTAAATACAACTTATGCCCAAACGGTAAAGGGAAACTTTAGACCAACAGTAACTACCTGAATCTACACTAACAAAATTCGTAGAAGAATTTAAAAGTATGTTTCAGCAATTCATGCAGCAAAACGGCATGGTACTTTCTATGCTAACTACTGTCGTCAATAAATTAATAAAATAATGGAGGGGTATCTACGAATAGCTCAGTGGAATGCCAACGGGTTACAACAGCACAAAGACGAAGTAACTGCTTACTTAAAGACAAACCATATTGATGTCATATTGATATCTGAAGCCCACTTCAACACAAGAACTTATATCAAAATACCTGGTTATGAAATCTACCATACTAAATATCCAAATGGAACAGCCCATGCAGGAACAGCAATAATAATACGTAATTCTGTGAAGCACCATGAACTAGCTCCATTTGAAGAAGACTACCTACAAGCGACCTCCAACGAAGTAAATAACTTAACAGGCCCACTAACATTGTCAGCTGTATACTGTCCACCAAGGCATAGAATTTCTCAGGAAAATTTGACACGTTATTTAAACACTCTAGGTTTACGATTTATAGCCGGAGGAGACTTTAACTCCAAGCACACATACTGAGGATCAAGGCTGACTACTACCAGAGGTAGGGAGCTTTATAAAGTGGTTAGCAATAAACAATTTATCCCTATATCTACTAGAAAACCCACATACTGGCCGACAGATCAGAATAAGATTCCAGATCTGCTGGATCTCTTTATTACTAATAGAATATCCGGTAACTATATCAAAATCGACGACAACTACGATCTATCATCGGATCATTCTCCAATAATTTTGACAATTAGTGCCACTGTCATAATTAAAGAAGTTCCTCCATCAATTGTCAATAAACAAACTGATTGGGTCAACTTTAAAGAATATATAGACAAGCACTTAAATGTAGATATTAGTTTAAAAACACCCGATGAATTGGAACAGGCTACTAATCACCTAATTACAACGATTCAGCTAGCAGGATGGAACAACACGCTAACAAGATCATATAAAACTCAAAATAATATTCCCCTGCAAATAAAGCAGCTAATAGCTGAGAAACGTAGAGCTAGAGCCACCTGACAGCGTAGACATAATATAACGGACAGGCACAAATATAATCGTTTAACCAGAAAACTCAAACAAATGCTAAAAGGCTTAGGTGAAGAACAGTTTAAATACTATATCACAAACTTTTCCGCCAAAGATCTGTCTATCTGGAAAGCCACAAAAAATATCAAAAGACCGCAAAGACCCATACCACCAATACGAAACCAAACGGACACTTGGGCCAGATCGGAGTTAGAAATAGCTGAAACATTTGCAGAATATCTTGTTGAAGTCTATAGGCCCCATACCGAGGAAATAAATGAAGAAATTGACGAATATCTCCAAGCTCCTTTTCAACTATCGCCACCAATACGGGTTTTCTCGCCTACTGAGATAAAGAACGAAATTGAACGACTAAGTAATGATAAAGCTCCCGGCTTTGATCTCATCACAGCAGAAGTATTGAAAAGGCTGCCCAAGAAAGCAATCACGTCACTTACGATCATTATCAACTCTATTTTGCGCTTATCATACTGGCCCATCCAATTAAAATTTGCTCGTATCATCATGATCCTAAAACCCGGAAAACCGCCTCACGAGGCCAATACCTTTGAACTTATTCGTTCATAACAAAAACTTATAATAATTTATTAAGCATTCGCGTTGTAAATTGATAAAAACGGGTTATGTTACATTTATGCTTACATCAACAAGGAACTTCGTTAGTTTACATATCCAAATCAAAAAAAAAATCTTTGGGTTCATAAAGTCAAACATTAAAACACCCGTTTGGGTATCATAATGTACATACTATAAACGCAAAACACAGAAAACAAATCAAATTGCAAAACGTATAATTGTATATTCAATATTAATGATAATGAAAAAAATGCTTGACAGTTGTCTGGCACAATTTTATCTTCTATTATATCACTATATGAAAACAGAGGAGCTACTCATACGCCCATTTGGAGGTCCCAGACTTTAAAAGCGTAGAGTCGACAATATGTTTTATCCGCCACTGCAAAGCACATTTAATGCTTTGATAATAGCCAATAATAACTTGACTTTGTAAGCTAATGTAATGAAAACAAAAATAATGAAAAATGAACTAAAACACTAAGCTGTTCTGCTATTCTGCTCTCCTTAGGTTCAAGTATTTTACACACTTTATTTTGGGGACGGTACATTACGCCGAATGCCCACAACACCGAAACGATTTTTTATAAGGTCTATATGACTGACTAGGGACACTGCGCCAACAGTGCCTACATCGCCGACAAGTGTACAAGGGACACTAAGCCAAACGTGATTACAACGCCGACTATTAGAAAAAAAATTAATAGAGCACTACGCCGACAGTACGTACATCACCGACAAGTATACAGACGAGACAACATCGACAGTGCCCACATCGGCAACAAGTGTACAAGGGACACCACCGAATTTTTCTCTGAGGCGCTCTTTAGGTTAGGTTAGGTTAGGTCCCTTGTACACTTGTCGATGATGTGTGCAGTATCGTCACAATGTCCGTCAGCGATGTGGGCATGGTCGGTGTTGTGCCCCTTGCATACTTGTCGGCGATGTGGGTACTGTCGACGTAGTGTCTTTACTAATTTTTTTCTAACAGTAGGCGTTCGACTTAGTGTTCTTTGTACACTTGTCGGCAATGTGGGAACTGTCGGCGTAGTGTCCATTGGTGTAGTGTCCTAGATCCTTTATTTTTGATAAGTATATCATAACGGATAAAACCAAAATGTTGTTAAAATTTTCTTTCTACTGTTGCGCAGGGGTTTCCTATTAGGCCCAATATGATTATTTTTCTTCTCGTGTAAATGATTCGTCTGCACAAATTATGTTTGTTAAATAGTCTGCGCAGGTGGTAACTTTATAATTGTACGTTTTAGATTTTTTAAAACTCCGTACGTCAATGATACTAATGTGTTCCATAGCAGTTAAAAATGAAAACATCTGAATATGCTTAGAAATACGCCTGTAAAATAATTTCATTGCCGGCATTATTAATAACTGGTTTAACTTTTAATTTGGGGTGTATCAATGTTCCAAATTTCAAGAATTTTTTCCTATTCTTTTTATTTCATTCATAAAAGGCAATTTTGTTAAACTTCTACACGTTCTAATAATAATGGCTAACTTGCATATTTTTTATAAGCAGAAAGAGAGGAGACTGGCAAAACCTCCGGAGAATAAGACAAATCTTCCACGAATGCTCTCTATGTGGTCTATAATCTCAGCCCCTGTAGGGTATGCAACCGTGGACACGTACCTTAATTGCCGGCTTCTTTTCAGGCGTGATTTTCAACCCTTGATGCCGTATTTATGGTGCTCCCTGTAATTAGGGCCCTTTTAGTAGTGTCAAGAGTTTTTCTTATTTTTTGGTAGTCTATCCAGCCCTGGAGGACTATCTGATTGAATGTGCGAAGAGATTTTTGATTACAACTTAATTTTAAGTCCTAAGGTAATACAGAAATAAATTCAAGATAAAGCACTTAATGGCTTTCCCCAGTTATTAATAAAAAATAATTATTTTCTGGATTTTCCCGGTTCTGTAACCGCAATAACATCCTTTCCTATTCGAAGGACTCTGACGTACTTGGAAAAACCTCGTAATTAGCTAATCACTTGAAAGGCAAACAGACCTTGAAATTGCATAAGAGACAAACAAGTCGCCTTTTATTTCCAATTTTGATAATTGCTTCGTTCAACCTTATTCGATTTAACACAAAAACCAAAAACAAGATGCAACCCAGGATATTGATTTGAAATCAGCTGCGGCCAACCTTATTCGTATTAAAACAAAGACAATATGCTTGTCTAGGATGATTTAAGACCGGCTTCTACCAACCTTATTGTTGTATATAGTTGAATGTTCCTCTTAATTCTCTATTTAAATACCGCATAATATACAGGATGTTGAATTAAAAAACAAAAATTTTACAGTTAGCCACAGTTGACAACATTGTAATGCCAACCTTATTCGATTTAACACAAAAAAAACCATGTGCAAGTCTAGAATGTTGATTTAAAATCAGTTTCTCCCAACCTTATTCAATTTAATACAAAAACAAAATCAACGTGCACGTCTACCGTGTTAATTTGAATTAAGTATCTGCCAACCTTACTCGATTTAACACAAAAACATAGTGTAATACTATGATGTAGATTAAAACTAGTTTCTGCCAACATTATTCTATTTAAAACAAAAACTAGAAAAGATGCAAGTCCAGGATATTTATATGAAATCAGCTGCGGCCAACCTTATTCGTATTTAGACAAAAACAAAAACAAGATACAAGACTAGGATGATTTTAAGCCAGTTTCTCCCAACCTTATTGTCGTATATAGTTGTATCTGCCTCTTAATTGTCTATTTGAATACGGCATAATATACAGGATGATGTATTTAAAAACAAAAATTGCACAGTTGATACTGCAATGCGATTAATGCAATCTAAATTGGCCCCTATAAAAGCCAAATTACAAAACACAAGCACAAGCACAAGCACAAGCACAAGCACAAGCACAAGCACAAGCACAAGCACAAGCACAAGCAGCACAAGCACAAGCACAAGCACCAAGCACAAGCACAAGCACAAGCACAAGCACAAGCACAAGCACAAGCAAGCACAAGCACACAAAGCACAAGCACAAGCACAAGCACAAGCACAAGCACAAGCACAAGCAGCAAGCACAAGCACAAGCACAAAGCACAAGCACAAGCACAAGCACGCAAGCACAAGCACAAGCAGCAAGCACAGCAGCACAGCACAAGCCAGCACAGCACAAGCACAAGCACAGCAGCACAAGCACAAGCACAAGCACAAGCACAAGCAAGCACAAGCACAGCAGCACAGCACAAGCACAAGCACAAGCACAACGCACAAGCACAAGCACAAGCACAAGCACAAGCACAAGCACAAAGCACAAGCGACAAGCACAAGCACAAGCACAGCACACAACAGCACAAGACAACGCACAAGCAACACAAGACACAAGCACAAGCACCACGCAAACGCAAACACTGCACAAGACACGAAACAGCAAACGCAAACACACAACAGCAAAAGCAGAGCAAGCACGCAACCACGAAAACAGCAAACACGAAATACAAACACGCAAACCGAAACACAAACACAAAACAGCAACACACGCAAACGCGAACACTACAAACAACTCAAACGCGAAACACACAAACACGTAAACGCGAGAACGAAAATACGCAAACACACAAACGCCAGAGCAGGCAATCACGCAAACGCGAAAACACGCAAACGTGAAAACAAGCAAGCACGCAAACGCGAAAACACAAACACTAAAACACGTAAACACTAAAACACGCAAACACTAAAGCACGCAAACACTAAAACATCCAAACAGCAAACGCGAAAACACGAAAACACTCAAACGCGACAAAACACACAAACACGCAAACGTGAAAACACACAGGCACGCAAACACACAAACACGAAATCATGCAAACACACCGACACGCAAACTTGAAAACCAGCAAACACGCAAACGCGAAAACACAAACACTAAAACATGCAAACACGCAAACGCGAAAACACAAAACACAAACGCGAAAACACACAAACACGAAAACATGCAAACACAAAAACACGCAAACACAAACATACGATGCAAGCACGAAAACCCACGAAAACCCGCAACACGAAAACACACATACACGAAAAACGCAATCACGCAAACACGAAATCACGCAAACACAAAAACGCAAACACGAAAACACACAAACACATAAACACGAATATGCAAACATAAAGACACGCAATCACACAAACTCGTAAACACGAAAACCTGCAAACACGAAAACACGGAAACACACAAACGCAAAACACGCAAACACGAAAACACAAAAACACGCAAACGCAAAAATTTCGCAAACACGAAACACGCATACACGAAATACGCAAACACGCGAACACGAAAACATGCAAACACATAAACACGAGAACATAAAGACACGCAAACACAAAAACTCGCAAACACGAAAATCTGCAAACACGAAAACACGCAAACAGTGAAACACGAAACACAGAAACGCAAAAACACGCAAACGCAAAAATTCCGCAAACACGAAAACACGCATACACGAAATACGCAAACACGCGAACACGAAAACATGCAAACACATAAACCGGATAAAGACAGCAAACACAAAACTCGCAAACGAATCTGCAAACAGACACGTAAACAGTGACACGAAACAGATTAATAAACGCAACACGACAGGTTATTCCGTAAACACGCAAATTTACGACGCGTAAATCGAAACATCGCGTTCACGAACACTACAATGTTCGCAGCACGAAATCTGCACAGAACGATGTCTGCATCGTTGTATATCAATACGCACGATTTCGGTTATCGGTAATTCACGAAACTTTTAGCTAAACAAGACTCGCTGACATGCGCCAGTCGATCGTTTAGCGCTGATTCTCGCGTGAGTGTTTGATTATACGTGTTTCGGTTTGTACACATGTTTGCGTGTTTAGTATATCTCTGCGTGCATGCAGGGTGTTTGCTGTCTGCGTGATGTTGCGTCGTGCGTGTTTGCATGTTTTCGTGTTTTCGTGTTTACATCTTTGAGTGTTTTCGTGTTTGGGTATATTCGTGTTTACATGTTTGCACGCTTTCATGTTTGCCTGTCTGCGTATTTTCGTCTGCGTGTTTGCCTGTCTGTGTGTTTTCGTCTTTGCGTGTTTTCGCATTTGCGTGTTTGCGTGTTTGCATGTTTTCGTCGTATTTGTGTGTTAGCGTGTTTTCGTGGTATCCTGTTTCGCATTTGCGTGTTCTCGCGTTTGCATGTTTGCGCGTTTTCGTGTTTGCGTGTTTTCGTGTTTGCGTGTCTTCGTGTTTACGTTTTTGTGTGTTTACGAGGTTTCGTGCTGGCATGCCTGCATGTTTTCGTGTTTGAGTGTTTGCGTGTTTCCGTGGTCTCGTGTTTTCGGGTTTTCGCGTTTCCGTGTTTGCGTTTTTGTGTTTGCGTGTTTGCATGCTTGCGCGTTTGGGTGTTTGCGTGTTTTCTTGGTTGCTTGTTCTTGTGTGTGCGTATCCTCGTCTTTGCGTGTTTTCGTGTTTGCGGGTTTTTGCGTTTACGTGTTTGCGTTTTTGAGTGTTTGCGTGTTTTCGTGTTTGCATGTTTACATATTTTAGTGCTTGCCTATCTGCGGGTTTCGTGTTTTTGTGTTTGCGTGTCAGTGTGTTTTCGTGTTTGCGTGGTTTCGTGTTTTCGTTATCGCGTTTGCGTGTTTGCGTGTTCACGTGTTTGCATATCTTAGTTTTTACGTGTTTTCTTCGTGTTTGAACGTTTTCGTGATTGCGTGTAAGCGTGTCTTCGTGTTTGCGTGGTATAGTCTTTTCATATATCGCGTTGGAGTGTTTGCGTGTTTTCGTGTTTACGAGCTTTCGTGTTTGCATGTTTTCGTGTTTGAGTGTTTGCGTGTCTTCGTGGTTGCGTGTTTTTGTGTTTGCGGGTTTTTGTGTTTGCGTTTTTGTGTGTGCGTGTTTTCGTGTTTGCGCGTTTGCATTCTTTCGTGTTTGCCTGTCCGAGATATTCGTGTTGGAGTGATTTCGGGTTTGCGGTTTTCGTGTTTGCGTATTTCCGAGTTTTCGTGCTTTCATGTTTTCGTGTTTGCACGTTTTTCGCGTTTGCATGTTTGCGCGTTTTCGTATTTGCCTGTTAATCACGTTTACGTGTTTGCATGTTTTCGTTGTGTTTGTGTGTTTTCGCGTGGTGTGATTTCGTGTTTGCACGTTTGCATATTTCCGTGTTTGCCTGTCTGCGTGTATTCGTGTTTGCATGTTTTCGTGTTTGCCGGTTTTCGTGTTTGCGTGTTTCCGTAATTGCGTGTTTTCATGGCTTCCTGTTTGCATGTTTGCGCGTTTTCGTGTTTGCGTATTTTCGGGTTTGCGTGTTTGCATGTCTTCATGGTGATTGTGTGTTTGCGTGTTTGCGCGTTTGCCTGTTTCGTGTTTGCGTGTTTTCGTGTTTGTGTTCTCGTGTGTGCGTTGTTTCGTGTTTTTGTGTTTTCACGTTAGCGTGTTTTCATGTTTACTAGTTTTCGTGTTTACATGTTTGTGTGTTTTCGTGTTTGCGTGTTGTCGAGTCTACGGGTTTTCGTGTTTGTGTGTTTGCGTGTTTTCGTGTTTACGTGATTTCGTGTGTGCGCTGTTTCATGTTTTCTTGTTCGCGTGTTTGCATGTTTTCGTGTTTGCCTGTCTGCGTGTTTTCGGGTTTTCGTGTTATCGTGCTAGCGTGATTGCGTGTTTCCGTGTTTTCGTGTTTGCTCGTTTTCGTGTTTGCGTGTGTGCGTGTTCGCGCGTTTGCGTGTTTTCGGGTTTTCGTGTTATCGTGCTAGCGTGATTGCGTGTTTCCGTGTTTTCGTGTTTGCTCGTTTTCGTGTTTGCGTGTGTGCGTGTTCGCGCGTTTGCGTGTTTTCGTGGTTGCGTGTTTTCGTGTTTGCGGTGTTGGAGCGTTTTCGTGTTTGAGTGAGTGCGTATTTGCGTGCTTTCCAGTTTGTGTGTTTGCACGTTTTCGTGTTTGCGGGTTTTTGTGTTTGCGTGTTTCCGTTTCTGTGTGTTACCGTGAGTTCGTGTTTGCGCGTTTGCACGTGTTTGCCTGTCCTCAGGTATTCGTGTTTGCGTGTTTTCGTGTTGGAGTGATTTCGAGTTTTCGTGTTTTCATGTTTTCGTGTTTGCACGTTTTTCGCGTTTTCATGTTTGCGCGTTTTCGTATTTGCGTGTTAATCGGGTTTACGTGTTTGCATGTTTTCGTTGTGTTTGTGTGTTTGCGTGTTTCCGTGTGTCGTGATTTCGTGTTTGCACGTTTTCATGGTTTCGTGTTTGCCTGTCTACGTGTATTCGTGTTTGCGTGTTTTCGTGTTTGCCGGTTTTCGTGTTTTCGTGTTTGCGTGTTTCTGTAATTGCGTGTTTGCGTGTTTTCAAGGTTTCCCGTTTTCACGTTTTTTCGCGTTTGTGTGTTTGCTCGTTTTCGTATTTGCGTGTTAATCGGGTTTACGTGTTTGCATCTTTTCGTTGTGTTTGTGTCTTTGCGTGTTTTCGTGTGGCGTGATTTCGTGTTTGCACGTTTGCATGGTTTCGTGTTTGCCTGTCTGCGTGTATTCGTGTTTGCGTGTTTTCGTGTTTGCCAGTTTTCGTGTTTTCGTGTTTGCGTGTTTCCGAAATTGCGTGTTTGCGTGTTTTCATGATTTCCTGTTTTCATGTTTTTTCGCGTTTGTGTGTTTGCGCGTTTTCGTACTTGCGTGTTTGCATGTCTTCATGGTGATTGTGTGTTTGGGTGTTTGCGTGTTTTCGTGTTAGCGTGTCTTCGTGTTTGTGTTCTCGTGTGTGCGTTATTTCGTGTTTTCGTGTTTCGCGTTTGCATGTTTTCGCGTTAGCGTGTTTTCGTTTTTACTAGTTTTTGTGTTTACATGTTTGTGTGCTTTCGTGTTTGCCGGGTTTCGCGTTTTCGTGTTTGCGTGTTGTCGAGTCTACGGGTTTTCGTGTTTGTGTGTTTGCGTGTTTCGTGTTTGCGTGTTTTCGTGTTTGCGTAATTTCGTGTTTGTGTTTTCGGGTGTGCGCTGTTTCATGTTTTCGTGTTGCGTGTTTTCTTGTTCGCGTGTTTGCATGTTTTCGTATTTGCCTGCCTGCGTGTTTTCGGGTTTTGCGTGTTATCGTGATTGCGTGTTTCCGTATTTTCGTGGTTACGTGATTTTTCGTTTGCGTGATTTCTTGTTTTCGTGTTTGCTCGTTTTCGTGTTTGCGTGTTCGCGCGTTTGCGTGTTTTCGTGGTAGCTTGTTTTCGTGTTTGCGGTGTTGGAACGTTTTCGTGTTTGCGTGAGTGTGTATTTGCGTGTTTTCCAGTTTGTGTGTTTGCATGTTTTCGTGTTTGCGGGTTTTTGTGTTTGCGTGTTTCCGTTTCTGTGTGTTTCCGTGATTTCGTGTTTGCACGTTTGCATGTTTTCATGTTTGCCTGTCTGCGTGTATTCGTGTTTGCGTGTTGGCGTGTTTTCATGGTTTCGTGTTTGCATGTCTTTTCGCGTTTGTGTGTTTGCGCGTTTTCGTGTTTGCGTGTTTTCGGGTTTGTGCGTTTGCATGTCTTCATGGTGATTGTGTGTTTGCTTGTTTGCGTGTTTTCGTGTTTTCGTGTTTGCGTGTTTCCATAATTGCGTGTTTTCATGGTTTCGTGTTTTCGTGTTTTCGAGTTTGCGTGTTTGTATGTCTTCATGGTGATTGTGTGTTTGCGTATTTTCGTGTTTGCGTGTTTCCGTAATTGCGTGTTTACTAGTTTTCGTGTTTACTTGTTTGTGTGCTTTGGTGTTTGCCGGTTTTCGGGTTTTCGTGTTTGTGTGTTGTGGAGTCTACGGGTTTTCGTTCTTGTGTGTTTGCGTGTTTCGTGTTTGCGTGTTTTCGTGTTTGCGTGATTTCGTGTTTGTGTTTTCGCGTGTGCGCTTTTTCATGTTTTCGTGTTGCGTGTTTTCTTGTTCGCGTGTTTGCATGTTTTCGTGTTCGCCTGTCTGCGTGTTTTCGGATTTGTGTTATCGTCTTGTCGTGATTGCGTGTTTCCGTGTTTTCATGGTTACGTGATTTTGCGTTTGCGTGTTTTCTTGTTTTCGTGTTTGCTCGTTTTCGTGTTTGCGTTGTTTGCGTGGTCGCGCGTTTCCGTGTTTTCGTGATTGCTTGTTTTCGTGTTTGCGGTGTTGGAGTGTTTTCGTGTTTGCGTGGGTATGTATTTGCGTGTTTTCCAGTTTGTGTGTTTGCATGTTTTCGTGTTTGCGGGTTTTTGTGTTTCCGTGTTTCTGTTTTTGTGTGTTTACGTGGTTTCGTGTTTGCGCGTTTGCCTGTTTGTGCTTGTGCTTGTGCTTGTGCTTGTGCTTGTGCTTGTGCTTGTGCTTGTGCTTGTGCTTGTGCTTGTGCTTGTGCTTGTGCTTGTGCTTGTGCTTGTGCTGTTTGGCTTGTGTTGTGCTTGTGCTTGTGCTTGTGCTTGTGTGCTTGTGCTTGTGCTTGTGCTTGTGCTTGTGCTTGTGCTTGTGCTTCTGTGCTTGTGCTTGTGCTTGTGCTTGTGCTTGTTGCTTGTGCTTGTGCTTGTGCTTGTGCTTGTGCTTGTTGCTTGTGCTGTTGTGCTTGTGCTTGTGCTTGTGCTTGTGCTTGTGCTTGTGCTTGTGCTTGTGCTTGTGCTTGTACTTGTGCTTGTGCTTGTGCTTGTGCGTGTCCTTGTGCTTGTGCTTGTGCTTGTGCTTGTGCTTGTGCTTGTGCTTGTGCTTGTGCTTGTGCTTGTAGTTGTGCTTGTGCTTGTGTTTTGTAAAACGAAGTTTCAGATGAGTCAATTTAGAGTGCATGAATCGCATTACACTGTTGTCAACTGTCACTAGTAGTACAATTTGTGTTTTTAAATGCAACACCCTCTCACACTATGCGGTATTCAAATAGAGAATTAAGAGTCAGGTTCAACTTTATACGTTAATAAGGTTGGCAAAAGCTGGTTTCAAATTATCCTTGCATCTTGTTTTTGATTTGGTTTTAAGACCAATAAGCTTGGCCGCAGCTGATTTTAAATCAATATCCTGGACTTGCATCTTATTTTTGTTTTTGTATTTAATCGAATAAGGTTGGCGGAAACTCCTTTCAATCAACATCGTAGCCTTGCATAATGTTTTTATGTTACATCGTGTAAGGTTGGTAAAGACTGAATTCATATCAACACCCTAGACGTGCACATCGTTTTTGTTTTTGTATTAAGCCGAATAAGGTTGTGAGATACTGATTTCAAATCAGCATCCTAGACTCGCTCATTGTTTTTTGTGTTATATCGAATAAGGTTGGCAGTAGCAATTATCAAAATTGGAAATGAAAGTCGACTTTCTTTATGTATTTCAAGATTTGTTTGCCTTTCAAGTAATGAGCTAGTTTCGGGGTTTTCCAAGTACGTCAGAGGTCTTTGAATCGTGAAAGGATGTTATTGCGGTACATAACTGAGGAAATCCAAAAAATAATTACTTTATATTAATGATTGGGGAAAGCCATTAATTATTTTACCTTGAATTTATTTCTTTATTACTTTAGGACTTAAAATTGGGTTGAAATTAAAAATCTGATCGCACGATAAATCAGATGGTTCCCAGGGCTGGACTACCAAATAATTAAATAAAAAGCTCTTTATACTGCCAAAAGGGTCCTAATTACAGGGTGAGGACCATAAATACGTCATTAAGGGTTGATAATCGCGCCTGAAAAAAAGCCGGCAATTAATATACGTGTCTATGGTTGCATACCCTCCAGGGTCTGAAATTAAAAGCTACACAGGTTGCATGCCCAGAGGGTTTGTCTTATTATCTCTTTCTACTTGTATAGCATAAAAATGTTCAGTTACACTTGAAAATAAGATACCGAGAATAAGACGCCTTAAAATTTAGTGATCCTTTTGTAATTAATGTTTAAACAGTTTAAAGGTATCGTCAAGTATGTTTCTGAGTTAGTTAGATAAAGTTTACTTCATTCTTTTATAATCACTGCTCTTATTCTGTTTGTTCATAATGCTACTGAAAACAATCAAAGGGTATGGAAAATAAACCTAGGTATTTTAATACTGCTTTATTATTAGCTCCCAGATCTGGAAAAAGTTAAATCCAATTATTATTAAACTGTAACTTGTGGGTATTATTGCAATTTCTTTTGTTACACGATGCACCTAACATTATATTTTGTTACAATTATATGATTCACATTAATATCGTTTGTACACAAATACTGTTGCCTAGCGATATACGTTTACATAGGCGCAAAATTAACAATGATAAATTATTTAAAAGTTAACCTGCAAAATGATTGAACTGTTTTAAAAGTGTGTTTGTTGTTCACCGGCAAAAATTACCTCTTATTTAATTTTTATGTTGTTCATATAGTTACGCTAAAATGATTTGCCATATTGAAAGTGATTAAGTGTAGTATTAGTGACGTGTAAGGGCCGGTTGTACAAAGGTTGCTTAAGCCAGGATTATTTAATCTCGAGATTAAGTAGTACGATTAGTGTAAGCATCCGTCAATTACCTACATCAATCTTACAAAAACTGTACAATCATATTTATTAAACCCGGAATAAAATAATCGTGATAAGATTTTTTTCTCTTTATGTACAGAGGAATTAATTTAGCATAGAATATTGTGCGAATTGTAAAGAAGCAATTTCAATTTTATTGTAACTATCTAGTTTTTTTAATTAATTTAGTACATTCACTTTATCATAAGAAATGCATTTACATAAAAAGATGAAACAAAACTATTATAACCCTTTAAATA
The DNA here is from genome assembly GCA_036346205.1 of Vesta saturnalis. Taxonomy (NCBI): domain Eukaryota; kingdom Metazoa; phylum Arthropoda; class Insecta; order Coleoptera; family Lampyridae; genus Vesta; species Vesta saturnalis. Next base: position 5,543,969 of record JARFJB010000002.1, read on the forward strand.
GCCAAGCAAGCACAAACTAAATAAAGTCGAGAACAATGAGAAATAGGTATTATACAAATCACGAAAATTGAAAATCGAATTAAATAAGTGTATAATATAGTTTCTTCTTTGTTTCTTTATGGATAAAGGATAAAAGTAACTAAAGTTTATTGACAATGAATTTCATTTAACACAAACATACGTTTTACACTTTCCAGAAAGTTTCTATGTTCAGAGTTTGAACAAAACAGTTTAATACAAGGGAAACCTATATCACACTGTTGTATTATTTAATAACTGGATCATTTAAAGTGAAAGAGCAATAATAAATTACCTTCGTTTAAGTGGTATTAACTAATATGCACTTTTTGTTAACAATAATGGCTATGTTGCAGTTGATAATTATGGATTTTACAATAACCATTTGAAACTTTTTGCATTGTGCAGCTTCAAGTAGCAGTGTTTTCAATGGTTTTCTCGTGTCGTGATCGAGTTAGCACATTTAACCATTTCATAATGAAACTCTGATTTAAGAATTTCGACTGAAAAATAAAATGACAAGTTCAGTTTTAAACTCTAGTTTATTACGCTTTATTTAATTTTTAATATTTGGAATTCGTATTATTTAGACGTATAAATAGATATAAGAATTTCTACTGCCATCTACCCAATAGTAACATTACTAAAGCACGTACTCCAAAATCATTTCCACACTAGTGTGCCCAATGGCGGAAAAATGACAAAATTACAAAAAATTTTGGGGGCCGGAGCGACAATCATTGCTACAGTTAAATCTGCTCTCACTAGGGTGTAGGGCAATTTGTAATATGTGCTTAAAATTATCAAATTCATATTTTTAATACATTAATCTACGCCAGTGTCATTATGGCATATTTATCATCTTCATTTGGGTGTCATTATGGCCTTCATAATAGCACCCAGTGCCATTATGAACTCATAATAACACGCAAATTTTAAAATAAAAAACAGGCAAAAAGAAAGTTAGTTACAACTTTTACTTCATTATAAAATCTTTACCAACATTTATTTATTGTAAACATTAATTATAAAGTCTGTACAATTTGTTAAATTCAGTCCATCAGTGCGTGAAACTCATGTAAAACACAAAATTGAACGCAAATAATGACGTTGTCAACGTAAAAATTGCAAAAATCAACAAGCGCGGTTACTATAACATCGATTAATATGGGCACTTAATAATTTTGAATTTTTATTTATAAAAACGTTTTTGATATTGTAAACAAATCGAATCTATGCAAAGAAAATCTATTTGGACTGGCGTAGATTAAATTTTGAATGATACACGTTCGATATGAACTTCGTAATGAAACTTGTGTAAATAAACCACTAGGCTAACGCCTCGTGGTTTAACTTTACACGCGTTTCATTATGACGTTCATATCGAACTAGTCTTTACACGCGTTTCATTATGACGTTCATATCGAACTAGTATCATTAATAACTATTACCAATATGTAACCAGTGTGTATCGATTAATAGTAGGTCAAGATTAAGATGAATGAGTGTTTGTAATTTATCATCAAGGCTTTCTGGAACAAATTTTGTAATGCAAAATTTGTGATCATCTGTATCCTTGATTCCAATGAAGTGACTGATATAGACGGTATCCCAGCTACAAGGGGAGATTTTAAAGTTACCTACCTAGTGATGAAGGAAAACATATATGAAAACAAAAAAATATTTTTCTACATAACTTCCTCCTACATTAACACATTTAGTACAACGTGTCTCCCGTGGTCCTATACCTTCAGAAAAAAATTCATTTGTTTGGTAATCCTGTACTCCTTGTTGAAGAGTTTCATCCGACTCAAATCGTTTACCCCGTAAATGTTTTTTTAAATGTCTGAATAACAAAAAGTCACATGGTGCTAAATCCGGGCTATACGGAGGGTGGGCAAGGTCTACAAAGCCGCACTCATTCAAAATGCCCTGCACGGTGCACGCCTTGTGAACGCGGCAGTTTTTAAGTTCTTAATTGTGTTTCCATAAGCTTCAGCGTTTATTGTACGCCCTCTTTCCATGTATTCCACTAACAAAACACCCTCAGAATCCCAGAAAACAGTTGTCATCAACTTTTTTCCCGAAAATTGTGTCTTTGCTTTCCTCGGCGGTGGGGAGCCTTTGTGAACCTACTGCATCGATTCCTGTTTGCTAGGAGGGTCCTAGTGGTCGACCCACGTTTCGTAACCAGTAACAGTTTTATTCAGAAAGTCACGGTCTTGCACCAAAGCCACCAAATTGTCTCGGCAAATTTGTTCCCTGCATTGTTTTTGCTCTGGTGTGAGCAATTTTTGAATCCAGCGTGCAGATACTTTTGTCATCCCTAAGTCCTCATGCAAAATTTTTAATGCAGTTGTTTCTGATATGTTGAGTTCTTTGGCAACCACGGAAACCTTTGTCTGGCGGTCTTGCAGCACCAATTGCGCTTGCGAACAATTTCCCCGTTCTCGCTTCCACTGGCCGGCCAGTTCTTGGATAGTCTTCAATTGAATCCCTCCCCCAACGAAACTGTTTTGACCAAAATTTCATTTGGTAATATGATCCCATCATTTCCATACACTGTAGTCATCCTCTCGAAAATGATTTTTAGGCCATTCCCTTCTTTTGTCAAAAACTTAATGACACTTCGATACTCCAGTTTTATTTCACTCATGTTACTGCACTAATTGCCGTGGCAAATTTGTACTACTTTACAGATTGACTTGATATTTTGACAACTTCACTTTGAATGTCTAACGCATACGCAATATTGTTTTCGGTCACCTAGCAACCCGTTTTCATAGCTAGGTAGATAATTTAAAAATCTCTCCTCGTATTTATTAAGGAAAAAAACCATTTATTTATTAGCAACCCAACTTATAAATGTTACATATATATTAACATAACTAACGCTCATGCGTCAGCGATTTCTTTATTCGCGGTTCTTAATGATAAAGTACGCCATGTATTTACACTATTTATAACTAAATAATGTTCCCTCTGACATTGAGGAAGGCAAAAATACTAACTAAATTTTTACTTATATACTATATAGTAGACACATATTTTACACTATTGGCTTAAAGAATTGTTCCCCCAAATTAATACCAGTCCTATCTAAGCTTTACTCAATCTCTATGTCTTCTGGGGAATTGCCTTCACATGGAAGTTAGCAAATGTTGAACTTACGAAAATGTAATTTTCACCATTATGACCTACACATAATAAAATGCTTATCTTTTTTGGTTTTTTTAATGGTGTATTTGTATATTATACAATCTAAACGTTTCGATAACACTTACAGCTACCTTCGTCAGTAGTAAATTATCTATTAAAATTGTTAAAGATGTTGAAACAATTTTGTAAAAGTTGAAAAATTAAAACATAAACATAACCCTGCTGTTAATATAACAGTTTGAGAAACGTATAAAGCCAACTGTAGAATTCAATTTTAGTAGAGAATAACTACATCATTAAAAATTAAATATTGTTAAACTCTCTTAAAGAGGACAAATCAGAACACACTCTAACGGTCGAAGGCTGACGATGAAAAATGTTAGCCAAAAAACAGATCTAACAAAATTTAATCAAGTTATGATGTAAGTGTAAAGTTGTGAAACCTTCAATTTGAAATTGATAGAAGCATTCACAAATATAAACATGACATCAAATAAAATAATCCAGTTAAATTCAATTTAATATAAAATCCATAAACCTAATATTTCTTTAAGCCCTATTGTTAGTACAATTGGTTCTCCTACATATAATCTTGCAAAACATCTTACATTTTTATTACAACCTTATATAGGTAAAGCGCCTCATTACATTAACGATTCTGCCGACTTTGTTGAAAAAATGCGTTGTTTCAAAATTGAAGAGGGTATAATGGTCAATTTTGATGTTTCACATTTTCCTAAAGTCCCTCTGAAAGAAACTATTGAATACATTGAACAACTTTTTCCAAAACATATAACTATTCTTTTTCGGCACGGTCTTACTACAACTGCAAATTAAATACCCTGTTTTAAAGTTAAATACTAATTGACAACCTTAGTCTCCATTACCGACCACAGTGAGTATGACGAAAGCATACGTTAGGGCCTATCTACGGGGTGGTCCGTAAGTAATGGACCAAAGTAAAATGTAAGATTCTCAGCCTCAAAATATTACGATCTGACGAAACTTGCTTTAATAAAATATTGATAATACAAAAGACACTGGTTGTCAAAGCTCCAAAAGAAAGGTTGATTTTTGAAATATCCCCAAAACGAAAAAAGGTATTTTATCATTCTTGGTATAATAAATAGAGATATAAAGTTCATTGGTTTTGGCTTTATTATTTTTTTATTATGTACAGTGGCGTAAAATGTAAGGGCTGGAGCAAATTTTCATCCCTAATTTCTACGCCAATGGAGTAAACTGCATTTTTTTTATTAAAATACGAAACTTTGATGTCTTTCAGATAAAAAGGTATACTTTATCTAAATCCATAATTTTAATAGTTCCTAAGATTTTTGCATTTTTAGGTATTTATTACCAACTGCAAGCAGGTTATTAACTTTGACACCCTGTTTCTCGAAAACGAAACACTATTGAACTTACGTTTATATGAAAGTTTTGTGTTAGAATGATTAGATCTATCATTTCCTGAAGTTACGTGTATTCTTCCCGAAACACTGATTTTCACGTTTTGATGTTTCCCAAATACTACAGAATAATAATAACTTGCTTAAACAGTTGGTAATAAACACCTAAACATGCAAATATCTTAGAAACTGTTAAAGTTGTCGATTTTGACAAAGTATACCTTTTCTATCTGAAAAACATCAAGGTTTCGTATTTTAATAAAAAATCCAATTTACTCCATTTGCGTAGAAATTAGGGATTAAAATGTTGCTCTACCCCTTGCGTCCTACGCCACTCTGCATAATAAAAACGTACTAAAATCAATGTACCTTATATCTCTACTTATTATACCAAGAATGAGAAAAATACATTTTTTTTTATTGGTGCCCCATTTTACTTATTTAATGCACGCCTTAGCGTGTTTAAATCGAATTTTCAAAAACGCGCGTTTTTTAAACTTGCCATGGCAACATCAACAACTCAAGAAACGTGGTCTAAATTTCAATTTTTTTATTATTGATCTGACAGGAGTACCTTGTAACGTCAAATAAAATATTACTAACAAATTCATCTAAATGACAATTTTTTTATTAATGACCTGACAGGAGTACCTTGTAACATCAATATAATAAAATATTACTCAAAACCTTTATTTAAACATTATTTAACACTTTTAATTTTATAAATGAAAACAGAAAGTACAGTTAGTATTGTTAGATATATTAATTTTTATTTACATATTTTACATTATTAGATCTTATTTCCATTTTTTGTAGTAATAATACTAGTATTTATGATTTCAAGGTGCACCAATAAAAAAATAGCGTAAAGTATTCGTGGATATCTGGTCTTTAAAACACTTACTCTATTTCGAGCACTCCGGCATCAATAAGTTTCGTTTAGTCGTGTATTATTCACAATCAATGGTTTCGTATTAAAAAGTTTATTGAATGCACCTTTAAAATTCATATTTAAGGTTATATATTTTCCCTCTCCACGTGTTCGTATTGGTGTATAAGACTTTGTTGCCGGATGCTGGCGCTATCTCTTTTTTACTCAGGCTATTACAAGTAAAGTCGTTCTTTTCTGTATTTTTGTAACAGAGAAACGATAATACAATTATCATAATCTGACTTAGTTGTAAATGATACACTATGAGGTAAAAGAATTATTCGTTTATGTCGAGCTTTTTGTGCTGAGCTCTTTCAAAAAGACTGTCGTACTTACATGTTTGTTCTTTTTATGTTTTTGAATGTTACATGTAAATCGTGTCGGTGCTTAAGTGAAACAGCTTTAGTAAATGGTTTTGTGGTGTAATAAACTTATTGACATTTTGTAATTTGAGTTACTCTAAAAATGTCTGACCAAGAACAAAAACCTATTCCTCGCGGTAGAGGGGCATTACTTTTGGAAGCATTGAAAAAGGCTCAACAAAAACCTGGCGAAACACCTGCTGAAACATTGTCACAGCCTAAACCACCAGCATCTAGAGGTCGTGCTGCCCTTTTACAAAAGTTGAGTGAGATGCAACAGAGTAGATCTGTTGGAGGATCAGGTTCAACATCTTCTCCTCCTGAAGTAACAACTATTACTGAAAGTATAGCAACGACAACAATAAGTGATCCTTGCTATTATCAAGGTAGATTACCCACTCACAAAACAAGAAGGCCCTGTTATATGATCTTTACAAAAATGAAAATTAAGATACTGCGCTTATTATAAACACTTATCTTTTGGATTTATAAATTGTGTAGTTGAATTCAAAATTGATACACTTCCGTTGCAGTCTTTAAATCTGTCATTACTGACGGTGATAACTATCTTTGTATAATCTATTTTTAAATACACATTTTATAAACCTACTGGCTAAGTCTTTATGATCATGAGTTTATATTTTTATAGGGTGCTTACTTTTTCAGCCTATTGGCCCACTAGTATTCACTTGTATTAAGCACCATTAAATCTTTTTGAAAAATTCAAATCTTGACAGGCTTTGCTTATTTTGAAGTACATCAACATCTTTAACATGTACTGTAAGGTTTTTAAATTTATATTTTAGGTACAAGCGGATCATCAATAAGTGCATCTTGTAACTACATCAAATTAACAACAGAAGCTGACTGTGGTGTTTTTGAATATCGTGTACATTTTAAACCAGAAGTAGATTCTAAGTCTGTACGCTTTCGTCTTGTCAGTGGCCAAGTTGGAAAAGTACGAATGTTTGATGGCGGATCAACACTTTACCTTCCTAAGAAATTATCCCAGCAAGTCAATGAATTTAAATGCAATCACCCACAAGATAATTCAGAAATCACATTAATTGCTAGTTTCATCAAACGCAAACAAATGGGAGAATGTTTACATTTTTTTAATGTTTTATTTAAAAAAATTATGCAAGCTTTGTTATATTCTCGGGTAGGTCGTAATTATTATGATCCCCATCACACACATTTAATACCCCAGCACAAATTGGAAGTTTTACCTGGTTATGCTGTGGCAGTGGATGAATATGAAGGAGGAGTCATGATATGTTTAGATACCCAACATCGTGTTATGAGAACCGAAAATGCTCATGATGCATTGGTTAATCTCAGACTAATGTGTAAGGAACAATTTAAGGATGCTGTGTTTAAGTCATTTGTTGGAACCACAGTACTGACAAGGTAAATTTAGTTGGTAGTCCTTATGATAATATAATATGTTCACAGCCAACCTGTTATTGACCACTGTTAAGTTATTGTTCATGGGGTAGACCACAATGGGTCATTATTTATTTTTATTTACACCAGTTGATGTAGGATAGTATGAGATTTATAATTACCTCTAATTTAGTTTCTGTATTCACATTCACACCGTTCCTATACACTTGGTCGCCTGTATAAAAAATGAATTTGATGCCTGCCCCTTTATTCAAACTTTATTTTAATGTATCATTTACAAAGTAATACAGCTGCCCCTTTATTCAAACTTTATTTTAATCTATTATTTACAAAGTAATACATAAACAACTAAACAAACATGTTACAAAAAAGTATTAACTTTAACATGCAAACCAAAAAATACCCAAACTAAAATTTTGCTTTCTTGCTTTAATACTAGTAGTGTTGACACCTTTTCTTTTAAATTTTGTTATTAACTAAATCTGGTGCCACTGTAGTATGTGCACTACCAAATAAAATGCACTACACTGTAAATTTCTATTTTGAAGTGCATGTTATGTAAATATTACCAATAAAAATCTGATTATAAAAATTTCGTCTAAATGATCCCAATTATATAAATGTATAATTATAATAATTTTCGTTTTAATGATCCTAATTATTAAATGGTTCCAATAATAGCTGTTAGCTAATAGCTATTTTGAACTAATGATAATTTCCAAAAATCATAACATTATAATATGAATATGTAAACTTTCACCTTTATTACACATAATAAAATACTAATCTTTTTTGTTTTTTTTTAATGGTTTATTTGTATATATGTATAAATCTAAATGTTTCGATAACACTTATAGTTATCTTCTTCAGCAATAAATTATCTATTAGAATTGTTAAACCAATTTTGTGAAAAAAAAACTTTCATAAAATTTTTTCAACATCTTTAACAATTTTAATAGATAATTTACTACTGACGAAGATAACTGTAAGTGTTTTCAAAATGTTTAGATTTATACATATATACAAATACACCATTAAAAAAACCCAAAAAAGATAAGTATTTTACTAACATTATAATAATTAAATGAACAGGTAATTAAATTATTATAAAAGGTGGAACTTGTGTGAGTATTCTCTCAGTTTTCAAATGTATTTCGAAAGAAACATTATGCATCAGAAAACTTCAAGAACATGGACTTCTACATCCTGAAGATATAACTGAGCCTTCTATGAGGTATGGTGCTGGGAAGAGAAGATGAAAATGTGAGATGTGCCGTTACAACTTTTGCAAAGTCATTTGGACTTTGTTTCCTGGAAAAGTCTAAAAAAAGATGAAGAGTGTGAATTCACGGAATTTTTAAGATATATCCAAACTGTTTATACATAATTGTTTTTTAAATATATGATTTTATTTTTAATAAACAATAAATTACATGAGGTAGTGCACACGTCAATTTTGCAGTGACGGTAGTGCACATAGTATAGTAATGGTAGGGCAGGTAGTTACCGTACTAAAGTGGTACCCTAAATCTTTTCTATTGCTATAATTGCAAGGGTAGTTAGTCGTTCTTGAGTCATTGATAATCTGAAATCATTTTTAATAATCTTCAATTTCAAAGAGGAATATTCCCCTGTGGCAACCAAAATTGGCAATGGTAACAATATTCATAGTGCAATTGCGTTGGTAGGAAATATTGTCAGTAGATTATTTTTAATTAAATAGTTGAGTATTTGTGCAGGTTCTGGATTGGATTGAAAGTGAAATTTAAGATTTAGTAATTTTTTGCTCAATTGTGGGTCTATATCAGATTCTTTTCTTGAATTGTTAGTTAGTGTTTTGCACAAAGCCGGACAATAATTTTTAGTTATTTATCATCAATACTATGGAACTTGTACACTGTGTCCCACTTAAAAATGTTTTATATGAGGATCTCGGAAACGGTAAGAGATAGAAAGTCGATTAAATGGGACAAAAGTTGACATTCGAGGGAGCATATTTATGGTGTTTGTAGAACTCGGATATCTTTTTTAATTTTTGAAATATTTGAAAAAAACAGATTTTTGTTTTTATTTTTTTCTGACTTTCTTTGAAGAGCTATCAAAAAAACGAAAGCACATTTTCATGGCATTTTTTCTACTGTATTAAATTCTGTCATCCAATTTTTGATTAAACATCTTAGCAACCCTCATCAACTGTATTTTTTTAAATACAAGAAAAAATTGTTTTTAACCTATCTAAATTCTCTCTTTGATTCTGAATTCATTGATATATCACTATATATTTTTCATGCGTTTCAAACGAGAAAATTTATTTTCAATGACAAAATCGAGAACACACGGTTCGAAATGTATCAAAAATATAAAGTATGATATATTGTTGAATTCAGAATCAAAGAAAGAATTTAAATAGGTTAAAAATAATTTTTTCTTGTATTTAAAAAAATAAAGTTGATGATGGTTGCTAATATACGAAATGTTGAACCAAAAATTGGATGACACGATTTAATACAGTAGAAAAAGTGACCATGAAAATGTGCTTTCGTTTTTTAGATAGCTCTTCAAATAAAATCAGAAAAATAAAACGAAAATTTCAGTTTTTCAAATATTTCAAAATGGAAAAGATATCTGAGTTCTACAAACACCATAAATACGTTCCTCGAATGCGCAACTTTTGTCCCGTTTAATCGACTTTCTATCTCTTCCCGTTTCCGACATCCCCATACAATACATTTTTATATGGGACACGGTGTATATAACTGCAAAATTGTTTACATGATTTTGCAGTTGAGCATATCGTTCTTTTATTTATTGTTTTAACAATTATGAAATAAAAAATATCTGGTGTGAAATAACACACGACCTTCCATCCTACGAAGTGTAGATTAAAAGAAATGAAATAATTTTAATTATAATTCTTTACTTTCTAACCTACATATACATATGTAGGTGTAGAAGATTATGGAATCGGCTTTTCCTTCACTACCGCTAAATTCGCTGATTAGCTCATTTTACAATGTTTCGCCAAGACCGGCTATGATGTCTGTCTGTGTGTCTGCGTGTGTGCGCGCGCGCGTGTGTGTGTGTGTGTGTGTGAGTGCGTCCGCGCGCGCGTGTTTGCGCGTCTTTGTGCGTGCTTGTGCGTCTTTGTGCGTGTTTGTGAGTTTGTGAGTTTGTGAGTTTGTGTGTGTGTGTGTGTGTGTGTGTGTGTGTGTGTTGTGTGTTGTGTGTGTGTGTGTGTGCGTGTGTGTGTGTGGTTGTGGTGTGTGGGTGGTGGTCGTGTGGTGTGGTGCGTGCGTGTGTGTGTGGTGTGGGTGGTGTGTGCGTGTGGTGGTGGTGCGTGTGTGCGTGTGTGCTGTGCGTGTGTGTGTGTGTGGTGGTGGGTGCGTGCGTGTGTGGTGTGTGTGTGTGTGTTTGTGCGTGTTTGTGTGTGTGTGTGTGTGTGTGGATGCGTGTGTGCTTGTGTGTGTGTGTGGGTGGGTGTGCGTGGGTGCGTGCGTGTGTGTGTTTGTGTGGGTGCGTGTGGGGGGGGGGCGTGTGTGTGTGTGGATGCGTGTGTGCGTGCGTGTGTGTGGGTGGGTGCGTGTGTGCGTGAAGGTGTGTGCGTGGCTGTGCGAGCGCGCGTGCTGTGTGGGAGTGTGTGTGCGTGCGTGCGTGTGGGCGTGTGTGTGCGTGCGTGGGTGTGGTTGCGTGTGTGTGGATGTTTGTGTGTGGGTGTGTGTGTGTGTGGGTGTGTGTGTGCGTGTTTGTGAGTTTGTGTGTGTGTGTGTGTGGATGGGTGTGTGCGTGCGTGTGTGCGTGTGTGTGGGTCTGGGTGCGTGTGTGTGGGCGTGTGTGTGAGTGGGTGTGCGTGGGTGCGTGCGTGTGTTTGTGTGTGTGGGCGCGTGCGTACGTGGGCGTGTATGTGCGTGGGTGTGCGAACGCGCGTGCGTGTGGGAGTGTGTGGGTGTGCGTGGGTCCGTGCGTGCGTGTGTGGGCGTATGTGCGTGCGCTGGTGTGTGGTGTGTTGTGTGTGGGTGTGTGCATTGTTGATGGTGTGTGTGTGTGTGTGTGTGTGTGTGGGTGTGAGGGTGTGTGAGGGCGTATGAGTGTGGGTAGGTGTTGTGTGTGTGTGGGTGTGTGTGAGAGTGGGTTGTGTGTGGGTATGTGTGTGTGCATGCGTGCGTCTGTGTGCGCGTGGGTGTGCGTGCGCGCGAGCGTGCGTGCGAGCGTATGTGCGTGTGCGTGTGTGGGAGTGGGTGTGTGTTTGTGCGTGTGTGTTTGTGCGTGTTTGTGAGTTTGTGTGTAGATGCGTGCGTGTGGGTGTGGGTGCGTGCGTGTGTGTGTGGGTGCGTGCGTGCGTGGGCGTGTGTACGTGGGTGCGCGAGCGCGCGTGCGTGTGGGAGTATGTGGGTGTGCGTGGGTTCGTGCGTGCGTGGGTTCGTGCGTGCGTGTGTGGGCGTGTGTGTTCGTGCGCGCGTGCGTGTGTGGGTGCGTGTGTGTGGGTGTGTGTGGTTCTGTGTCTGTATATGTATGTGTGTGTGTGTGTGTGTGTGTGTGTGGGTGTGAGGGCGTGTGTGGGCGTATGAGTGGGTGTGTGGGTTGTGTGTGGGTATGTGTGTGCATGCGTGCGTGTGTGTGCGCGTGTGGGTGCGCGCGAGCGTGCGTGCGAACGCGCGAGCGTACGTGCGTGTGTGGTGCGTGGGTGTGTGTCTGTGTATGTATGTGTGGGTGTGTTGCCGTGTGTGTGTGGGTGTGGATGTGTGTGGGTGTGTGTGTGGGTATGTGTGTGTGTGCGTGTGGGGGGGGTCTGTTGGGTGTGTATGTGGGTGTGTGTGTGTGGGTATGGGGGGGGGTCTGGGTAGGTGCGTGCGTGTGTGTGTGGATGTATGTTAGAATCCACCATAACTTCAGAACGTACGAAAAAAATTTCGTAGTTAAGCCTCATTTCAAATGCTAGAGCTGATTAAATTTTGGCCGAAATCCAGTGGCGAAGAGCGGGGTTTATTAGGGGCACTTTTCGGTTTTTATCAAGTATTTCTAAAACAGCTGGGTATTTCAAAGATATAATAATACCTGGATATAGACCTTAAACATATCGATTAATTCTGTTCTATGCAATTTTTTGAAATGACGCGTAATTTAGCGACAATCTGACAATAATGGGAAACAAATTTTTATTGTGAATGTGGTCATGAGAAAATGCTGCAAATTATTTTGAAGTTCCGTATTTCATCCCTAAGGGGCGCAATTAAACATTAAATAATAAAATTCTAAATTTCTCCCAAAACTCCTGTATAAAGATATATATATATATATATATATATATATATATATATATATATATATATAGTAGGGGTGTAGTCTAAAAATAAAAAGTAACGCGCGTATAGTAAACTGTGTCTATTAGAAAGCATAATAATTCAATTAAAATACGTACGACATACGAGTGCAGATATCTGCTTAACCGAACAGGTTAGTCGTTTCGAATGTAATAATTTTCGCCTATCACTGTCACAGTGACTACCAAAATGTTTTATTGGAAATTGCTGTGTATTAAATGAGGAGTTCTGGGAGAAAAATAAAAATTTTTCAAACAAACCAAAGTAAAGTAAAAATTTGTTTCTTTTATTATTCTAGTTATTTAATGATTACCTACAATTATTATGTTGTGAGTATCACAATACAAAATTATACCTTATTTGAAGTAGAGTAAATTCTTATATTAAAAACTTTTCATTTTAATGATTAAATAACTCGAACATTAAAAGAAATAAATGTTTACTTTGATATGTTTGTAAGGCTTTTCATTTTCTTTACGGAATTCGTCGTTCATTAGTTAACAATTTACAATAAAACATTTTGGCAAACACTGTGACAGTGATCGACGTGCTGACAATAGGCCTGCCAGATTACAATCGAAATGACTTACCTGTTCGGTTAAACAGATGTCTGCACTCTTATGCCGTACGTACTTTATTTACTTATGTTTCGAACAGTAGTTCGAGCTATTCCCAAATCTAGTTCCAATGTGTCTATTAAATTCTATGTAAGCTAAGATATTAATAATATTTTCTTCTGTCCTTCCAATGCGACACCTCCTAAGAATCTAGGACGACGAAAACCACCAGTATCGCATAGTCGCGGATTCATCACTTGTGAAAAGCATTTTAAAAAATATTCACAAACGAAATTGATAAGAATTAAACTACGCCTAATAAAAATTTGAAGGCAGTTTTAACATTTATCGAGCCATTAAATACTTAATATCTTTGGGTTTAAAATCGGATTCTTGATTTTATTTGATCTTTACGCGCTGAGCCACGTTAAAATTAAACTTTAATTTTGCTATAACTCTAAAACTAACAATATTGAAATAAATCTTGTATCAGTTTTATGGCAAATTCAATTTACTTTTTTGATTTTGATAATTAAATTAAAATTAAAATTTTAAAGAAAAAGCGTGAAAACCTTATTTTTGTATTCTTAACGCCCCCTAGCGACGGTAATAGACATTAAAAATCAGTGTTGGTCTTTAATACAATTAACAACTATCTCTTTAATATGAGACCAACATTAAAACACTTATCCAATTCGTTTCAGCAAAACCAATCTTGGTCAATTAAAGCGTTAAAAAAATATACATTTCGCTATAACTTTAAAATCAGCAAAGATATCAACTTGCGGTTTTTACATTTTTCTTGCAAATATAATCTACTTTTCAAATACGATGTCAAAAACACCGTGTGGTTTAAATTTCGGAGTAAAATGAAAAAACCTGATATAACACATTGCCCCCTCTAGCACTTAGCACTTAGGAACTATTGTGTAACAATCGGAACGGGCATTTAAAATACCTACATTTGTCTTCCAAACAAGCTTTTATTTTACTAAAATTTCATAAGTGGTTTAGAGTTTACAGCAATTTTAATAATTACTCTTTCAATGGCATCCCCCACTCTTATTACGGTCAATCCGCCAATGAACCTTAAACCAAAATTATGTGGAATTGTCTAGACTTTCTAACGATGTAAGCAAAGGTATATCGTTATATAGGAAGAGTTTTGGGAGAAATTTAGAATGTTATTTAATTTTTAATTGCGCCCCCTAGCGTGAAATACGGAACTTCAAAATAATTTCCAGCATTTTCTCATGGCCACATTCATAATAAAAATTTTTTCACGCTGTTGTCAGATTCACAGGTTCTGAGATATAGCCGCTTACGCTGCTTATTGGCCCACCCGGTACGTTTATTTAAAACTACAGTTATCGTCCTCAGTAAATGTTAATTTAATATCTTTAAGATGTCAAAATAAATAACAAGAATAATAATTTTCATACTTCATAAGTTTATTTTGACATCTTAAATCATTCTTAAAGATATTACTGAGGACGATAATTAATTGTTATCGAAACGTATAAATTGATATAAAGAGAAATAAAAAATAGACGATTTAGTACCTTATAGATAGGTATTTTAATTGTGTGATAATCGTGAAAGTTTAAATTTTCATATTGTAGGCATGTGTAAAATTTAACAGTGATTTTTTTACATAAATTTTTACCATTATTTTCAAATATACTATATGGGAAGATTTGTAATATCTGAAAACAAATTTTTAGAACATGTGACGATCGGTAACTACTGTCAGATACTATCATGCTGTCAGATACGAATACAGATAATAATTAAAATACTTACCGTTTAGGTATGAAATTATGTATTTTTTATTTATCTTTATATAAATTTATACGTTTCGATCGCAATATATTTAATATTTAATTTAATAAAGTTTTAACTATTCTTTGCTAAAATAAAATAGAATTCAATTCCATAGTTGGCTTTATACGTTTATCAAACTGTTATATTAATAGCCGGCTATATTTGCGTTTTCAATTTTCATATTGCATAAATTTATTTCCACATTTTAAATAATTCTCAAGATATTGCCATTTATTGAGAACGATAACTGTAATTGTTATCGAAACGTATAAATGTATATAAAGATAATTAAAAAATAGACGATTTAACACCTAAAAGATTAGTATTTGAACTCTTTCATGCCTGACGTTACTTCAGAATCTTCATTTTTCAAATAATAATAAATATAGCATGTCAACGAAATGGACAAGTTTTCTAAGGAATAATAACAGGCCTAGGTAGTGCGCATGATTGCGTTTGTTTTCATTTGCAGTTGAACAAAACGGAATGCTAAGAGTAATGGTTAGCGTGCAGCCGTCATCTGTAAGAAAAGTTCTTAAATATTGTTTATTATTTAGCAAGGTAAGCTGTGGCTATTTTAATTGTACATCAAGGTGCATTGAGTAACTGAAAACAATTAGTTTAGCAATAAACTACAAAACAGTCACAGTATTTACAGATATTGGGAAGGACTAAAAAGTACCGTCAGTTATTTGTGCTTTTGAAAAATGGCGCAAAACGTGACAGATTTCTGGAATGATAAAATATTCACTGCTCAAGGTTTGTTAACTTTAGTAGAGAATCCAAATTCTTTTGTTTTCCATTGGACAATAATGTTGGAACTGATATTGTAACGGATGATGACGAATTAGTGCCAATTTGTGAAAATCTGGCTGATATGAGAGTACAAAGGGACCATCTTCCCCCCGCCACGAGAACTTTCAACATGTTACCCCGCCCTTTCCCCCACGTGTGGGGTGGGGATGAAAGTGGGGGAGTCACGCGACCCCGCTCTTCCCTCACGTGGCCACGCCCACTTTCAGCTGATTGGCCGTGCGCGCGAACTGCTCCAGACTGCGCGTTCTGATTGGAGTGCCTAAGGGTTGGCTATGCCCCCTTGTTTCTGATTAGTTCGTTTTGTCGTCCAGTTTTGTTTTTTTTTGACTTGTGATTTTTGTTTTGTTTTGACTACCATTTTTGTTTGTCTCATAATACAGCTATAAGACTCCGGACGTTGCTATCGGGTCTTCGCCTCTCTTGTTGGATCCCTTGTTTATTATGGCGGGGAAACTTGAAATTTGAAATAGTGTTCTAATAAGGTGGTCTGCATACTATCTCGTAAGACAGCTATAGAACTCCGGAACTTGCTCTCGGGTCTTCGCCCCCTTATCGGCCCTCCTTGTTAATGGTGGGAAAACTAGAACCTTTGAAATACTATTCTAATAAGGGGACCCTATCTCATAAGACAGCTATAGGCCTCCGAACTTGTTCTCAGGTCTTTGTCCCTTGTAGGACGTCCTGATTGTTTGTGACGCCGTCTAGCGCGTGCATTTTTAAAACTAATGATGTTTTCTGTAATAAAGGTTGATCATGGCTCCACCTGGTAGTATATTTTAAAAGTAGATAGATTTAACTGTTATGGCGGGGAATGTGATATAGTATGGGGTCCGCATACTATCTCGTAAGACACTGTTAGGGCTCCTCAACTTGTCACAGTCTTAGCCCTACTGCAGCGGTCCCCTTGTTTGTTTGTGACGCCATCTAGTTGTGCATTTTGTAAAAAGCTAATTGTAGATTTTTGTAATAGAGATCATGCTTCCATCTAGCGGTATATTTTAAACGTAATGGAAGGTGGGAAAACTTAAAATTTGAAATACCATTCCGAAACTAGGGTCTCATGGGAAGTTACCTGTAATTGATATACCAGTAATAAAAAGATAAAAGGGTTTTAATAATTTATTATGAGTAAATCAATACCTATAAAACTTGATTTTATAAAACGAATTAATTGATAATAATAATATCAAGATACGGACGTGGGTTTATAAATTAAATAATATTACTATTTTTAAGGTTACACAAAACCGTATCTCATGTATCGCTTCTTTTTCCTCTGGCTTTTGAATCTTTGATCGGCCGCCATTTTGTTATTTATTAAAATATGAAATAATTGTAAATAGGTACAAGTGTTTTAGAAAATTAAAATGGATGATTTTAAAAGTTTTTGAATTTTTAAAATATCTAAAATAATAGAGTTGTGACGATAGTTAAGGAATCTTAAGAAGTCGTATAACTACGACCAGAGGTGCATAAACGGTACGAGATATCAGCTTAATTTTTTGCTGACATGTAAATTGAGGACTTTTTTAAAAATTATTTTCGATTATACATGGTGGTTCAGAAAATTTAATATATCAAAGTTAGGTTTTTTTAAATACAACGCCCTGTATCTTATGGCATCTTTATTATACGTTAAAAATTAAGTCAATTGTATTCAACGTTCCCTATACCTATCGCTTACCAATTTCGAGAAAATTGTGATTTTACGAAAAATATTTAATTTAAACAAGAACTAAAACACGGGAACCTCTTACCTTGAGTAACAAATTTATTTCGATTGATTCTGACATTCAAGGCTTCCATTTGCACTGTGTAGGATTTCGATACAGGGTGTTTAGGAAAAGGATTCTTATTTCAGATTTTTCAAACATCAAAAACCCACTTAACGCATGACAAATAAATAATTAAGGTGGTGATTGATCGATATATTACAAAGGTAAATTGCACCGCGGTCTAGCATAGTGAGGTACAAACTTATGAAAGTTACTGTAATCCTGTAATCCTTTTGAAAAGGTCGTGAGGGAGACAGTGTAATCAGTAAAGCATTAGTTTGTTTTTTTATGCCACTCAATTTATAAGTTTAATAATTAAAATATATTTAATACAGAGAAATGTTTGAATAATTCCATTATAAAATAACTAAAACGATTGAGTATTTTACTCAATACTATAACGATATTTCTCGTAAAGATTGACGATATTAAATAATTACTAACTTTACACAACTATATTAGCATATAATCTATATTTACTTAAAATTCAAAATGTAATATGATCAACACTATTCAATAATAATGAAACGTATACTGACCGATGTCAACAAATATTGCAGTACTATAGGTTATGAACTCAATTGTTCTTATCTTAGAAACAGAAATCAGCTGTTCCTCTAGAACCGTATCAAAATAACACTACTGATCTGTTATTTCCTTAAACGTATATTGCAATAAAAGGATACGTATTACTTACATGTACTTAAAATAAATATATTAACTTCTTCTTAAAACGAACTACAGTTTGAGAAGTTCATTTCCCATTCATAAAATAAACATTTAGTACGAGACGGTAATTTCCAATTATTCTCACTAACGTACAAAAAAAAAAACGAAATTTAGGCTCAAACCACCAAAGCCGATGTAGCTTCATTTCCAATATGAAAGGTAGACCAGACTACTAACAGCAGGCGTACTAACAGCATTCGATATCGGCACAAACCAAAGGTACCTCTATTCTAAATTCTTCAAGATAAAATTGCATACCATCCACGCCATTTTATTTAACTTCATGACGTCACCACCTCGCCTTTGCAAATGCGAAATTCATTAAAATTTCAGCTTTTTCTTAACACAAGTGGTTTCCTTAATTTTGAGACGTACCCTTGTACCCTATTAAATATAATATTAGAAAAATGTAATTAGAAACCTTACATAGGGAAACAAAACTTAAAAAAGATAAGGTACTGAACTGGATGGCAGAAGAAACGGAAAGGAAATGAATTCAGCGTCTTTAGTTCGCATTTGCGCACAAAACTTAAACTATACACTATATACAGAGGTGGGTGGGTGGGTGGGTGGGTGGGTGGGTGGGTGTGTGTGTGCGTGCGTGCGTGCGTGCGTGCGTGCGTGCGTGCGTGCGTGCGTGCGTGCGTGTGTGCGTGTGTGCGTGTGTGTGTGTGTGTGTGTGTGTGTGTGTGTGTGTGTGTGTGTGTGTGTGTGTGTGTGTGTGTGTGTGTGTGTGTGTGTGTGTGTGTGTGTGTGTGTGTGTGTGTTCCCTCCGAAAACGGAGGGAACAACGAAACTCAATGAAATTTCTTGTATGGCATTGCAAGGTCACCTGGTTTCATTTTTGAAAAGATTCTGGGGAGGTCACTTGAACGATATATTGGCATACAATTGGTCAGTAAGTTCGCTGGCGCTACTGTCACTTGCATGTCAGGATATATATCGTACATTCTTCCCTCCGACTAATTTTTAATATATATATCGTACTATGCTCCCTCCGCAAACGCTTGAGATTTGGTAACACTGTAAACACTTGCCGCGTAAAACGTAATATGTAATATGTAGTACGTGTAAGTTCATTTGTGCTTGATTATTTCGTTAATTTAAACTTGTTACGTTTACAATTTACAATGAGTACCAGAACCAAGTTAATCTTCAAAATGATCCAGCATAAAGCAACAGGTGAGTATGTTACTTTATTGTTCCACACTAATAATATTAATTCGATATGTTTCAGTTATAGGTTAGGTATCGCTAAACTAAATTTTACTGGAAGATACGTTATAATTATTAAACGAAATTAAAAATTTTTGATCTATATTACCCTTTTTTAAATATGTATATAAACAAAGATATTACTAACACTTTTTGATAATATAAGGCTTGCGTTTTTAAGCATAAATATACCTGTTGTTGAAAAAACCTCAGAGCTGTTATCTTAATTTATTTACCTATTTTTTATTATCTACTGTAAAATTTGGTAAATTCCTTAGGCTTATGTTTTAGCTATCATTGTTAAGTCTTATTCAATAAATAATAAGGCGAATAAGTAGCTCTAATGTTTTAAAATGTATTTTAGATAAAAAAATGGATATGTCAGATAAAAACGATGCATCCTGTAAGGGTACAGAAGAATGCAACTGTTCCATTGTTTCTGAAACAGATTATATGTCATTAAGCTCTGTATCTTCTATTGAGGTAATATACTATCAAGATAACTACTGTGTTTAGGTTTTCTTAACATTTTAAAATAACAATGTGCTTTTTTCAGAATGGTTGTGAATCAAATATTTCTGAAGCAGTAGCTTTAAGTGTCAAAAACAAAATACATAAGGCATTTCGTAAATGCAGATCAGAGAGCGCTAAAAACTATGAAGTTTATAATTTTACAGATCCTTCCCCGGAGATACGATTACAAGAAATTGTCACATACAATACCATTGAAAAAGTGAAAAAATATTTAGATTTTGATAAACAAAATATTATTGAATGTACTGAGGTAAAAGATAGTAATAACAGATGTAAATATTTAGATAGTTATAATTCTTTTACTGATTGGGACAACAGCAAAACTGATTTCAACATTAGCGTAATTACAAAAAATATTTTAGATTCCGATGTAAAAGAAAAAAGCAATGAGGAGTTTACTAACACTAACATCACAGACAATGAAAGTGACAAACTATCCAAAATTGATAGTGATGATAGCCGGGACAAGGACTTCGATATTAATTCGTTTTGTTCTCAATCAGATGATTGTTCTAATATATCGAGGGATCAAGACATTATTAGAGATGAGCTTTCAAACTCAAATGGAGAATCCACAAAGAAAAACAATGATAAAATCATTCTTACCCGCCCAACATCTGAATATTTAAGGGAACAGGTACAGTGATTTTTCTCGCTAATGTTTTTATTTTAGAAAACTTCTGTCAGGTTTTTTATTGGAAATAAGTATAAGGCACATTTTGTTTAACTAATAACTACTAAATTTCATTGAACATGATTTTGATAATCTACTGCAAATAATAAAGCCGTGTTTCCCTGTATTTACAACAATGTTTTTTTTTTAATTGCCTATACTTAATTTTAGCGCAATAAAGACTATCGAAATAAAAAAGTTCGTTGCACTTTTTGTGATGAAGATATAACTTCCCGAAATTTTGTGAGGCATTTGGATAGACATCATAATCATCTTGAGGAAGTAAAAAAAATCTTGAATTTTCCAGTGAAATCAAAAGAGAGAAAACAAGCCATTAACCTCCTAAGAGGTGATACAAATTTTTCTCTTTATTTAAAGGGAATTATTCGGCCTAAGAAAGAACAAAAATGTTTTCAAGGTGAAACCATACTCTATTATCCATGTATTTATTGCAAATCTGTTTATACAAAACAGTATCTACCTCGTCATGTTAAAACATGTCCCGTTAAAAAAACTGAAAGTGATACAAAATGCAAACAAATATCTCTCTCTCAGACATCAATTGCATGTGCTTTGGATCCAACTGATGTTGTTTCTAAGCTTAACATTAAAGAACAGGTAAGTGAGGTTATCACTTCAACCATTAGGTATTATAATTATAACTATTAATATTTTCAGGTATTCAATATCATGAGAGGCGATGAGATTTCACTTGCAGCCAAAACAGATCTCTTAATAGCGCATTACGGAGAGTCCTATTTAAAATCCCAAAAAAGGGAGAGAAAAGAATATAGCTGCAGTAACAAAATGCGTGAACTTGCTAGATTATTAATTATCTATAGAGCTAATACAAACGACAATAATGTCTCATTTAAAGATATTCTTAAGCCAGAAAAATTTGATGAAGTAGTCTGTGCTACAAGAAAACTTGCAGGTTTTGATCCTGAAAATAAAACCTATGAGACACCCAGTTTAGTATTACATATGGGCACTTCACTGAAAGTAGTATCAAATGAATTGATACATTTAATTTTGAAAAAAAGTAAAGGATTTCAATGTCAATCTCCACAAGAATCGTTAGAATGGCGTCGTAACGTAAAAAATTTTCAAAAGTTGGTTGAGACTAGATGGAATACGGAAATTTAGTCAGTAGCTAATAAAGACATGAGTGAAGAGCGTTGGCAAAAACCACTTTTAATACCATTAATAAGTGATGTCAAAATCTTTAGACAAAAAACAATGGAATTTGCCAAAGAGTGTGAAAAGCAATTTCTTAACAACATTGACACAGACGACACATACAAACTTTTAGTTTATTGCACATTAGCTTTACTAATCCTTTTTAATAGACGAAGAATTGGTGACGTCCAGTATTTGAAAATAGATGATTATTTATCTGACAAAAAAACAGATTTTCACGATTTTGAGTCTACTTTGTCAGACGGAGAAAAATTTTTTAACGAAACAATGTAAAAGGGTAGTTAATGGCGGAAAAGGATCTCGAGCTGTCGTAATATTAATTCCCCCATCGTTACATCATTTTATAACTATTTTGTTAGCAAAAAGAAAAAAGTATATAGCTCTCGACAACAACTATATTTTCGCTATTCCTAAAAGCAAACTTAAATGGACACAAGGCGATGTTGCTATAAAAAAACTGACACAAAAAATGAATTTGAAAAAGGCGCAGCAATTTCCAGCAACAGGTTACGAAAGCATATCGCAACAACTATGCAAATTTTGAACATGACCAAGAGTGATATTAAGCAGTTCTCGAAATTTATGGGACATAGCGAAAAAACTCATGAGGAATTTTACGAGTAAGTTTCGGCTATATGCCAAGTACTCATTAACAATATCAATTATTGACTTATTTTGTTTGTTTTAGATTGCCTGTAGATATTTACCAAACGGCTAAAGTGGTAAAACTTCTCCTTATGATGGAAAAGGGGATTCCTATTGAGTTTAACGGAAAGTCCTTATCAGAAATTGAGATAAATGTGAATGAATATGTAGAAGATGACAACCAAAGTAAGCCAGTTTTTTAAATTATTTCAATTAAGTGCAACTAAAATTATTTTTGTTTTTTGACGCTTTTTTATAACTAATGTTGTTTGTACTTGGAGCACATCCCGCAGCATTGCTACTGATCGTAAAAATTATTTTTGATATCTAATTCTACAATAAATAATAATAATAATCTCTATGCCATTTAGGTATACGTATGTACATTCAAAAGTTCACTAACAATATATTTATTAGGATTTGGCAACTCGCAAAAAATCCCTAAAACTTACATAATCTAATTTTGGCACCCAGAGTGGTTTCAATACTTTCAAATTATTCTTTACCCACGCATATTTACTGTTTTTTATTTAGTATCGGGTTACATTGTCTTTTCTGAATCTTGTTTTTAATTTCTTCTACATACTCCTACCCGTCTAAAGATAAACGCATTTAAAAAAATAATCAAGAAAATAAAAAGCAGTGTACTTCTAATTTGACTATTTATAATTTTTAAAGTAAGGAATTGTTGCAAAATTATACTTAATTTTAAAATTTTAAAATGTTTATTGACATGTGTTTTTTTCAATGTAGAACACATAGAGGCCAATATTGAACATGAAGATATAGAGACTGTATCTATAAGCCTTTGTCCAGATCAGAATAAGAAAAGAGGTAATCTAGAAACAAAATAATTTTTTACGAATTATTTATAGTTTTTGGTTCATTGTTAGGATTCTACACTATAGTTTGTTTTTTACTATCCTCTAAAATATACATTGTTATTTTATTTATATTGTATCCTTTTTTTCACGTTTTGGCATTTTTATTAACTAACATTTACTAAATAAATGTTTGCAATTTTTCATAATTCAAACTTCTACTCAATAGTTTTTATATGTTGTACACAACCAAAAAACTTACATATCTTAAATAATATCGTTTTGTTTCAGAATTAATCCCCGTTGATTTTGAAGATATTCTTCCACAAAAAAAATCTAAACATGGGGATATAACAAAAAGAGGTATCATTTTTTATATATGTATATACATATATTTTATTATGAAAGTGGTTATTAACATTGGATTTAACACTAAGATGTCTTGATGTGTTACTTATTTTTATTTTTTAGGCTGGTCTAATCAAGACAAGAAACAGATTAAAGAGTACTTTGAAACATTTATTAAGAATGGTAATTACCCATCTGGGTCAGAAGTAAAAAAATTTATTAGGGAGACCAATTCCACTCGAACAGTACCAGTAATAAAAAGTAAACTTCAATATTTAATGAAACAGGAAAATCATTAAATATTGTGAAATATTATTAGCAATAATCAGTATGTATTAAGAATAAAGTTTTGATTACGATGGAAGTCTTAATCATATCTTCCTGAAATAAAAATGAACAGTTACCGGTTCCCTGCCATTATTTTAAAGTAATACAGACGTATTTTTAATATATTTAGAGAATTTAGTAAGTGTCTATACTTATTACCCTCCAATTATGTGGCAACGCCGTAAGAGGGAACTAGGCTGGTTATATATAACTAAGCATCTCAGGTTGCGTTTTTTTGGAACTAATAAATTGTTTCCCCTCTCTTGACAGACCTATTCCTTGGGTTCCCCTCACACTATATATGTGAATAGTTTGAGGACAAAAATATTTTGTAACCCGGAGGCAGGTCCGCCTTAGGTTTCACACGGAGGAAGAAACATGAGTAACTAATATATATATATATATATATATATATATATATATATATATATATATATATATATATATATATATACATATACATATACATACATACTTACAGGGTGTCCACAATCTCTTTACACAAAAGAAAACTGCAGATTCTAGAGCTGAGTTTATGTCGATTTAACGTAAATTACCTTAATACAAAAATACTTCCTAAGAGAGCTGGAGCTCTTGGAAGATGGTGCCCTAACATCGGTTTAATTCAAATATCTTTAAAATGGTTTCTTTTAAATGATAGCGTTCTGTACATTTATTTAGTGGAATATGCCCAATCGTGTGGCGTGAATATGATTTTTTAGTTGTACTCATAAGCGGGCCGTTTGGGCGAGGCATTGGACATTGTTATTTATAAGTTTTTTGTTTTTCAAAATATCGCAATTTTAATATACAATTTAAAATATTGCGATTTTTTCATAAAAGAATGATACTCTTGTCTGAAGTCGCTACGACGCACCGTTTTCGAAATAAATCTATTTGAACTTTTCATGTGTTAATCATACTTTTACAAAATTAACTAACGAATTCATTTACAATTATGAAAGATGGCTATGGAAAATAAACAAAATAACAATTACTTTCTAAAGCAAAATTAATTTATGACGAGAGCAGTTTGACGTTGACGCAATTGTTATTTTGTTTATGGCCACCTTTCATAATTGTAAATGAATTTGTTAGTTAATTTTGTAAAGTATGATTAACATGTTTTGTCTCTGCATTTTCATATATAATTTAGCTTTCTAACTCATCCAAAGAATTAAAACAAAGACATCGGATGAAAAATAATATAAGCATCACGAACGTTATAATATATTAAGTATTAATAACATAAGACTTCGCTCAGGGTCCAATATTATCTGTAATTCTTTACGTTCGTTATGCTTATACTATTTTTAGTTTGATGTATCTTTTAATTCTTTGGTGGGGTAAAAAGGTAAAATTATGGTCTCAGACTATATTGTCTTTGACCAGTAAACATCCCTTATAGTTATTAATGCTTAATATACTATCTTTTAATTTACTTACTATTCTGCGTAACAGTAAGAAAAAATTAGTAGAAATCGTTTATTAAATGACTTTGATATTCAATTGTATATTGCTAAATCCATAGCAACCATGCCATCTCAATAATTTTGTTTTCTTAACTCATTTAGTTAGATATTCAAAGCATCAAAAAACAAAAGAAAAAAATATATATTATAAGCATCACGAAAATTATGGGTATCACTGGTCTCAGACCAACTTTGTCTTCGACCAGTAAACAACGCTTACTGTTCTTAATACTTATCATGCTACATGGTTATTACAGTAACTAAATTAGTATTATTACTATTAATATTTTTTTTCCAATTAGTAATAATTTTGTCATAAAATGGTTTCTCAAAATTTTAATGTGAGCCACATAACTACACATAAACTATCAAAAATTTCATTTAGCATATTTGTTACTTTTTATATTAATGTGCACAATAATTTAAGATTAATATACTACTTTTTTTAGGTATAATAACAAAACATACAAAATTGATGATGTTTTATGGGATACATCTCCTCGGTCAACTTTTCAAACACATGATGGTCGCCAAATATCATACATTGAGTATTATAAAGCACAGTATAATATTGATATTCATGATGCAGATCAACCCTTATTGGTGAATAAACAAACAAGAAAAACAAACACATCCGAAGAAGTTGATCGTTATATTTGTTTAGTTCCTGAATTATGTTATATGACTGGCCTAACAGACGAAATGCGAGCAGATTTTAAAGTTATGAAGGACGTTGCTATGTACACAAGAGTAACACCAAACCAACGGTTACATGCTTTAAGGACATTCTTGGACAATGTTGATAAAACACCTGACGCTAAGCAAATTTTAACAAACTGGGGCCTACATGTTGAAAATGCAACTTTGGATCTATTAGTCAGAGTTTTGGATCCAGAAATTATTCAATTTGGTGATGGTGTACGGGATTCTTCAAACAAAGCGGATTGGAATGCACTTGTTTGTAAAAATAAGGTATTGGGACCTATAGATTTGAGACGTTGGTACTTATTTTATACGCAAAGAGATGAACGATATGCTACTGATTTTGCAAGTACTATGGTCCGTCTCGGAGGACCTATGGGAATGCGTATTGATAAACCAAGAATGGAAAAATTACCTGATGATCGCACTGATACATATGTAAATACTCTTAAACGGGTTGCAGCTTCTGAAGCTCAAATATTGGTTTTCATCTGTCCTACCCAACGAGAAGATCGTTATTCTGCTATTAAACGTTTATGTTGTGTGACTATGCCAATACCTACACAAGTTATTAACTCACGAACTTTATCAAATTCCCAGAAAGTTCGAGGTATTACACAAAAAATTGCATTACAAATGAATTGTAAACTTGGTGGTACTTTGTGGTCATTACGATTTCCTGTTAAGAACTGGATGATTTGTGGAACTGATGTATTTCATAGTCCAGGTGTTAAACAATCAGTTTGTGCTTTTGTATCCAGTTTAAATGATGACATAACTCGATGGTAAGCAAAATTATAGTAGTTTAGCAAAACTTGAAATAGGTATTTCAATGTATTAAGTGCGGTAAATGTTTCTTACTGCCTGTGAGTGTTCAGCGTTTGAGGGCGGTCAATAACACTTACCATCTAAAATATATACTACGTTTTATGCACAAGTGGGTTTTTTCAGTTAAAAAATAAAATAATTATACCTATAGACTGCCATCCCAGTTGACATTATTTTCGTTAATAAATTAAATTTCATTACTATAATAATATAGATGTGGTTGTTGTGTAATTTTATAATAAATAATTCTGGTTGTTTTATTTAAATGAAAAAATCTGACGGCTTTATTTGTTTTGACAAGGGCGGAAAATTCAACTTACCACTCGAAAATCTGAGTGGTGAGTTAAATTAACGTCCCGTCGTGTATCATATTATTTACACATCAGTTATGTAAACTTATGTTTTGTAGGTATAGTACTGTGGTATTCCAAGATAAAGAATTGGGAGATCAATATAAATCAGCTTTTGTAAAGGCTTTGGAGAAATATCGTGAAACCAATGGAGTATTTCCGTCAAATGTTGTTATTTTTAGAGATGGTGTGGGTGATGGACAATTAAAATATTGCAAAGAGTATGAAGTAGCACAGTTTCAGTCTTGCTTAAACGATTATTCAATTAATAATGTTAAGCTTACTGTAATCGTAGTTCAGAAACGTATTAATACTCGTATATTTCTTCGGAAAGATAAAGACTTTGATAATCCAATGCCAGGTTCTGTAGTTGACCATACAATTACACGGCGCAATTGGTAAGCTATGAGTTTAAGGTGTAATCAAACTTAATTATGTATTGTTTTAGGTATGATTTCTTCCTGGTTGCACAACACGTTCGTCAGGGCACTGTTACACCTACCCATTATGTTGTGGTACATGATTCTGCTAAATTAAAACCAGATCATGTTCAAAAACTGACATATAAATTATGCCATCTTTATTATAATTGGCCCGGCACTATTCGCGTACCCGCACCATGTCAGTATGCTCATAAACTAGCATATCTTGTTGGTCAACATATAAGAAAAGAGCCATCTGTAAAATTGTCTGATGTCTTGTATTACCTATAATTTTCGTTTTTGTACTCGATTTTTTTCATTTACTGTTTTAAATATAAGATACGTTCATAGAATTAGTTGGTTTTTCATTAAAAGTATTTTTTATGTTTAGTATTGTTAGTTAGTTTTGATATTTTTCTGATTTAATACCTTAAAATAATTTTTTTATACTTACATTAATGAAATATTTCGGATATTACTTATTTGATTAATCCATATCTGATTTTATTTCATTTTTTATAATTAAATACCTACCTCATAACACTATCTCGAATTGATACTTTGGTGTTTTTTTTTAATAGTGTTTGCCATTTTAAAGAAAAAGATGTTTGTGTTCATTAATTGATATGCTAAAATGACGTTAGTTTAGTTATTAAAATTGATTCAATGTAATGTAAAATGTTGCAGTCTATAAAAAATAGGAAAATTACATTACAGAATCTGAATGTACCTGTTAATATGTAATTCTTCACATTACCGCATATAAGAGGTAGCATTACACTGGTACAAAACTATTTTTATGAAATTATATTGATTAACAAAATAAATAGTTTAAAAAAAGAGGAACAGTTTACCTTATTTCAAGTTTTCTTTTTTAATGTGCATTTGTACCCAAAATGTTAGTTGTATACATGGAGGGTACTAAAAGGAAATCAAATACCAACAAAATGTTCGTATAATTGGTGAATTTTTCTCATCAGTAATTTAACTGTAAATACACCGCATAGCAACGCTAAATTTGCTTCTTAGGCCGCAAATTCAACATCCTTTTGACAGTTCTTCCAAACATATTAACACGTTGACTGCCAGAATTCTGGTCTAAGAAACCAACTTAATTTAATCATATATTTGTATGATTATATTTTCTGTTCATTAATTAATAATTTGTTCATGTAAGCCACTGATGAAAAGGAAAAGGCCACATGTTTCATTCCCTCCCCAAGGTGGAGGACAGGCTGCTTGAGATTTCCACACTCCAGCCACAAGCATGGATTCCCAACATACATTAAAGGTATATGCATGATAAAATTAAGTACAGGTGTGGTTAGGATACGATCGGGGAACGGAGTTAGGGTTCTGAGGGGGAGGGTGTGCATATACGCAGTGACCATGCCACTGTGTGTATGAGGAAAACCCCCTGAAAAAACCTCATACAGGGTAGACGGTAACGGGAATCGAACCCATTACCTTCAGAATGCTACAGCGATTGTGTTGCCATAACTCTTAATTCCCAGTAACGTTACAACTAGCATCCGAAATTAGGCATTTCTAAAATGAACATTTATAATGTTAAAGAAAATCTCATAAAACACTTGACCGATTTAGCTGATAAAAAGACCTACAGCCTATTCAAATTCAAGCTGCACCAACTATTTGTAAACAACAATGTGATTGATTAAAAGCTGCCACGTTATTGCCCGCCCGGTCGCATGACAAGTATTCTGTATTATTAATATACACTTATAATGAGAATTTGTCTTTAAAGTTTACAGTTACACAGTATCATAGAAAAGCATTAATCAAATTTGAATTACTTCTTTGATAGTAATATTAATTAAAATAACCATTAGTGTAAACCTTTTAATGGAGTTGAACGATCAAATTAATTAGTTTGGTTATAATAATGTCTACATTTTTATGCTTGTTTATTATTAAAACACATTAATAACAACCAAAATAATAACTTAGATAAATTAACGGTTTATTAATATTCAAAAGTATATTAAACCTGATTACATGATTACATTTTGGTGTCCCTAGGTACCCTATCTTTAAAAGTGTAATTTGAACTTATTCACAATAATGCAAATTTAAGAACAATGCAATCGCTAAGGGATGTATCTTCACAATAATGCTACTATTACTCAAATTAATTGCTTTCCTTACATTGACTTTCCTGGAAATAATTAAAACAGAATTCATTTAAAGGTCTGATATTTAATTACTCGCAAACCTCAAATCTGATCAGAAGAATTGGCGTCTAGTGGGAACTACGCTGTGTTATTTGAATGAAATAGCTTGGATGAAGTTAAGTGTTGCATCATGTGAGACAGGCAAACAATGAAACAACTCAAATTAGAATTAGCGAGCTTTGCGCAATGATGATTCAACCCGTTAATTTAGTAAATTGGGAAAGAACCTCCAAGAAATCCCAATTCATTCCTAAATAAGTAATTACTCAAGTACATTAATGAATCAACTAAGAAAAAAAATGAAGTGGTTCAATATATAACAAAACACCATTAGATCAGGTTAAAGTGCGTACAAAATTATAAAATTAAGTAACAAAAAAAATAATACATAAAAAAACAAACAGTGTAATCACACCAACAATTCTGATTACAAGTAAATAAATCTGAATAAAAATTGTAATACCAAACATGTGGCTCTATACAACCAATCATGCCGGTTTTTAAGTAAATAATGCGGTATATGGTACATATAAAATATAACAAACGGTAAAATCACAACAGGTAGCAATAAGGTAACTGTAATGCAGTTTACCTTCGCTTAGACAAGAACAAATAAATAGTGAAGAATAAATGCACCAAATACATACGAACAATTACAATAAATTACATATAAAGAGAAATTAGTTCGTAGACAAGCAATTCTAAATAAGCCGACTGAATCAAAGACACTTTAAAGAACTGATTAAAACAAAGCCTTGCAAGGGTAAGGTGAAAATAAATCATAACAAAGTGACCGGTACACAAGCTTGAGTGATGGTGTTAGAAAAATCAGCGTCCCTTTCTCAGCTGACATATTCATCTATACAAAACAATACGTTTAACAGTAAAGATGGAATTGGAGAAGTTTTACGGCCATCTGGGCCCATGTCTGGAAACCCCGGCTTTGTTTATAACAATGTAACCGTGATCATCCTGCCACGTTTGTCCACGCCTAACTATACCTACAAATATTAAACAGTCCACAATGTCAAGTCATACTAACAATGAGAAGGGCCACGGTCCTTTCTAAAGCGCACTCCTTTTATCTTAACAGATTTCAACTTAATGAACCTGCGTGCGTAATTAGATACTTATTGCAAAGCAATGATTGATTTCTAATACATTACATAGGCTTGTTGAATTGTTTGCTGCGAGCTTTGATCTACATTCAAATACCTACTTACACTTGAATATGTAAACCACTTTTTTTACAGGAATGACATTGACTACTTTGCCTCGGAACTAGCTCAATCGGTCCTTGCGTCTGCAACAAGGGGAGTGGTTCATTTCCTTATGTTGGGGTTGATCACTATACTAGGGTAGCTCACACTAAACCATAGTTCAAGGGTTATATACAGGTATTAGGCATATTTCTGTTTACAATACTATATATATATATATATATATATATATATATATATATATATTGGGATGGTTATAAATAGGCATAATAAAGGGGCTAGAGTTTATCGAGCTTAAATTCTATATAGTATGCAAGTTTAAATAAAATTAAAGAAGTATTCAGTTCGTTTTGAAAGAGAAAATAGTTACGAGTGTAAAAATATGGTTTTGATGTAACAAAACAGGCTTTGTGGGTTATGCACAAGGTTGTTATATTCATAAAATCAATGAGCTATATCAGTAGCATGTGAGAAAGGTCAACACGATTCATATTAGTGTGTACGATTAGTTTCGTTTAACATATTTAAGTAATTTCACATTTTAATCGATTAATTTAAGCATTTTAAACACATGACAGATATTGAAAACATTAAGTATGATAATTCTAACATGTAGAAAATGTATAGTATTAGGTACAATGCATAAACTCTATGAACTATAAAAAAAAGGTTTTGGTACGAACACAGTATATTAGTAATTCACAGACAAAAGTGTTTAAAACGTGCATAAGAAGTGGTAGTGACTTAGAAACATAACTAAGAACATGAACAACATTTGTGCAGTGTGATATTTAATATATAACTACAAATTGTATACAAAATTTGACAAAAATGTGTTAACAATATGGAAATGTGAAATGGCAAAATTAAGAACTATGGAGTACAAATAAACAGTAATTGTGTTAGAGACAGATATAAGAACACATTAGATGAACATTTCAAGTGATATAGACGTAGACGGAGAAAAGTATAAAAGGAATTGCTCCTGATTTCTCACTCTCTTGCATTCTCTTGCTTTTGTAAATTTTATGACTAACAAGTCATAGTGTTAGTGTTGTTTTTGTTAACATGTAAGTTACAATTTTCGTTAACATTATCGGATTTGAAACGCGATATAGCTAGAGTTGAGATCTCAGAAACAATTGTTTTAACCTATAACAAAATTTAAAACTAAGGTTACCGATTATATTTGTCAATAACATTGTAATTGTTTCATTTCAAAATCGTGTTTAAACATCGGGTGATGTCAGAGCCGCATTTACAGGGGGGCCGGACGGGCCATGGCCCAGAGCGGCAAATTTTAGGGGCGGCAAAATTGAAAAATAAAAAAAAATATTTTTTTTTACTTTGGAGTAAAAAATTGATAAATGATAAAACCGCTTTGACAAAGTCAGCACCTTCCGTTTTACCGACCTTTTAAATTGTCTAATTAAAACAAAAACCCACGATGTAGAGGACTGTTAGCTGTTAGTAGGAGTCAGTCAAGAATGTGCTTGTGAAGCGTAAACTGGATTGTGCAATGATAAGGTAGATGCGATTCGGGGCGATGACACTGCCGACTACCGGCAAAGGAGGAAGTTGAAGTAGTTTTCCGAATCTTCCTGAACTATGTCTCAAGTAACTTCGGTCAACTTCGAGGATACTATTTTCGTGTTACCACCTGCAGTCTGCTTCTGCATCCTGTTGCTTTGAGTTATTCCCACGCCGCGCGCTGTCAAGTGTCAAATTGTACAATCCTTTTCATTTCACTAGTGTAATGACTGTAATGAGTGTTGTTACGTTACGTTTATTAGTTCATAACACATTATGAATCAAGCTTTTTTCAGTGCAGCTACATAGAACAGAATAGGTAAGTTAATATTCTATTATATCACAGGTTCACCACACCAGCAATTATTTATTGTGGGTTAACGGTTAACCTAGTTTATTTAATCATAGTGCTTGTTGGTAAATTGTTTACTATCAATCAGGAGGTATGCGTGAATGTAGCTGACAACATTCTTTTGTACGAGCACAAGTTAAACAGTATAGCCTACTTATTATGATTTAACAGTTAAATTTTTAGTGGAAGCATTAACCCATTGACCTTTGACCTAGTAGTTATGTGGCTTTCGCAAGCCACTCCCTTAGTAGTTGATTTTGCTAAAAACGCAATATTTATGAAACAGGAGTTTATTGTAATTAAAAATTATTATTAATTTTATTAAATACATAAATAAAAGTTTACCTCGAGATTCGAACCTACGACCTGTACTTTGCTAGAGTACAGGTCGTAGGTTCAATCTCGAGGTAAACTTTATTATGTATTTAATAAAATTAATAATATTTTTTAATTACATATTTACCTTTGAACTTATTCGTTCATAACAAAAACTTATAATAATAGGAGTTTATTGTGTTTAAATATTTTTTTAACCCTATAACATATACATATATTCTTGTTCAGGATTAATTGAGCTATCTCATATTGGTAACCATTTCATTTTTCTATGCATCTAAAAAAAATAATAAAAATATAAACAAACTAACAACTTAGAAATTTTTTTTTATTTTAAAATTTTTTTCTTTATTTTTGTTTTTTAATACAGTTATTTATTTAAAAACAACTTGTAATTCATAACTTTTCAAGGAAACTGTACTTTCAGGTAGATTCTCATTATGAGTGATGGGAGGAAAAGACAGTGGAGCTGCTTACAAGAAGCTAGCTAAAGAAAAGGCAGACAAACAACTTCAAATTAAAAGGCAAATTCCCAAAATATCCAGTTTTTTTTTAAAAACATGGGGATTGTAACACTAGTACGACAACCGAACTGAGTCTTGTAGATCAACAACCAATGACATGTTCGAATGATATTGAACCGGGTTCCTCAAGCGTTTCCTCTCTAGTTACAGCTGAAGAAGAACCGGAATGCTCTACCAAGCTCGAGAATGAGGAAGAGGTAAATGCGTCGG
Organism: Vesta saturnalis; assembly: GCA_036346205.1. Lineage (NCBI taxonomy): Eukaryota > Metazoa > Arthropoda > Insecta > Coleoptera > Lampyridae > Vesta > Vesta saturnalis. The sequence goes on from JARFJB010000002.1 coordinate 5,578,175, forward strand.
CTGAGTTTACGCCTACATCTGAAATCATTGACGATCCTGCGTTGTGGGAAATAAATGATGCTACTCGGGAATATATCATCAAAAATGGTATACAACAAGACATTTATAATCTTGACTTAAGCAAATCAAAATGGTTGGACGGTGATCGAAACCGATACCTCTCCCACTCCCTTTTCAAAACTAAACTTGTAAATGGCCAAGAAGTAAAGCGGTCTTATTTAATGTATTCTGAAAGTTCAGGGAAACTGTTTTGTGTGCCCTGCCAGTTGCTTGGCAAAACAGCAACAAAACTCGGAAAAGATGGCTTCGATGATTGGAAGCATGATGCGGAAAGTGTCACTAAACATGAAAACTCAGCTGATCATAAATCGTGTGTTCTTACATTAAAGACTAGAGCAAGCCCACACGAAAAAGTTCATGCACAACTTGTTCAACAAATAGAAGTAGAAACCAAGTATTGGCGCAGCGTTCTACAGAGAGTCGTTGCTACAATTCATGCATTGTGTGCGGCTGGATTGCCACTAAGAGGTCACAACGAGTATTTTGGGTCAGACAAAGGTAGTGGAAATTTCATCATATGCCTTGAGCTGAGTTCGACCCATTTCTTGAAGGTCACATTAAACAACATGGTAATCCTGGGAAAGGATATACTTCGTATCTGTCGTCTTCGACATACGAACAGTTTGTAAAGCTTATGGCAGAACGTGTTACAAGCGAAATCGTAAAACAAATAAAACATGCTAAGTACTTCTCTATCATTGTTGATTCAAGCCCGGACATAACTCGCATTGATCAACTTGCAATTATTATCAGATATGTTTAGGAGAACGGAACTGTTGCTAAGAGGTTTTTGTGTTTCCTCCCATCTGTTAGACACAAGGCAGAGGACATGTTCAACCCAGTGACGAAAACTTTAAGCGAATTCGACATTGATATTAACAATTGCAGGGGACAGTCGTATGACAACGCTTCCAACATGTCTGGGTCTTACACGGGCCTACAAGCCAGAATTCTAGAGGTAAGCCCACGGCTGTTTACACACCGTGCGCTGCGCACTCTCTAAACCTGGTAGGAGAACACGCAGCTGGTTGCTGTTCTGAAAGTAACAACTTTTTCGGACTCATTCAAAACATCTATGTGTTTTTTTCAAGCTCTACGAAGAGATGGGAGATACTGCAAAATTTCCTAATTGACGGAGAAAATTTGACTTTGAAGAGTTTATCCAAAACTCGCTGGTCTGCGCGAGATGATGCCTACAAGAGCCTTAATAAGGATTGGGACCAAATAGTGCAAGCTCTGGAATTCATCGAAAATGACGACACACAGAAACCAGTTACAAGAAATGAGGCATCTGGATATCTAAAACAATTGCAAAGATTGGAAACTGCTATACTTTCACTCGTGTGGGGTCAACTGCTACAAAGACTAAATATTTCAAGCAAGACACTTCAATCTAAGGAAATAAATCTTTCAACAGTAGCACATATTTACGGCCCTCTTTATGAGTATGTATCACATTTCCGAACACAGTTTGTTGCATTTGAAGAGAAAGTAATCGAAAAGTCAAAAATATCTCATTATGAGGATAGTTCAAAAAGGAAAAAAACAAGAAAGCTACAAAACGACGGGACAAGAGAACAATGCGGAACAGATCTCATCGGACGGGAAAGCTTCAAAATAAACACGTTGCTAGTGGTTGTTGACAGGTTACTGAGCGAGTTGTCGAAACGAAAAACTGTTTACGAGGAAATAAGTTAACTGTTCGACATATTCATCTCTGGTATTGAATGGGATGAAAGAACCATTTCTGAAAATGCCAAGAAACTATGTTACAAATTCCTAGATGATTTACCAGACGAAGAGAGTTTTACTAATGAATGTCTTCACTTTTTTGGTTACTTGAAAAGTTTAGGCCTTGAAAAAGATCGCCGCAAAACATTCTTCGATCTTTACAAAATCATCCATGATCATGGGATAAGAGAAATCTACCCTTATGCGGACATATGTATCAAAATTGTGTTGACCATGGCTATCTCGAATTGTTCAGCTGAAAGATCCTTTTCAGTTATGAAGCGACTGAAAAACTACCTCCGTTCAACAACGACCAACCATCGGTTCAATTGGCAGGCGGTCTTAACGATTGAGTCGGACATAACTAAAGTACTGGACTTCAATGAGATAATTGACGTATTTGCTAAAGGCCAATCAAGACGAAAACTGTTGTAACATGTAAATAGTAGTTATTCCAGTTCCACCTTTGTGTATGTAAATAAACATTGTTTTGTAACAAATACCTTTGAAAACTATATATTAATATTTTTATTGTTGTCAATGTAAATATATAATCAAGTGATTCAACAGTATAACTGTGTTGATCAATTACCCGACTAATTTCCTAAGTTTACGTTTATTTTGGTAAGAAGAAAGAAGGTAGAATAACGTAATAGTACTAGTAGTAAACATTTCAGTTGATATGTAAGTAAACTAAAGTTGCGATTTTAGTTCCATTCTCCCATACAATTTTTAGTATTCTGATAGAGATACAAGTCTGTTTTATCAGTCAACTGACTGCAGAGATCATTTAAAAGCTAGGGCTAGGTCCCATTAATCTCTATCGTCATATTTAGACAATTTTATTGAGATTTAGTCCGAAACCTTTTGGTCATGCAAGAAATTTTACTAGCTTCCAACTTTGCCAACCTTGAAAGCATCGCACCTCCCCTCCGCCCCTTCCACCTACTCCCCCCCCCACCTCATGGTACTGGGCAGGGCGGCAAATCAGGTCTGGCCCGTAGGCGGCAAATTCGTAAATCCGCCACTGGGTGATGTGCATTATTTCTTATGTCAATAAAATCCTTCAGTTATTTTGGATTTGATGTTTATTTTGTTGAAAGTGATTATAAAATAAATTTAGCTTCATAACGGCATCTAAAATAAAAGTGCAAGTAAATATAAAAATCTATATAAAATTAAAATACAAGATAAATCCGAAAAATTATTAAATATTTAAACCAACATTTAAATACACAAATAAAATGAAATGCTTGTCTGAAAGTATATGAGCATTTTAAGTACATCGTATTTACCACGAGGGAGAGTATTCAGCAGTTATTGGATTTGGATGAAGTTATGGAATATTAAGCAGCACCATTTTGAACAGCAAGGCAGTATCATCGAAACATGGAAAGAAGTCTACGTCCAATGTTTTAATATGGAACAAGCTAACGTGACCATTACTTGGAAATTGCAACAACACATGTGAGTTAAATTTCTCTATCGTAACCCTATTGCATTGAATATTTCTTTTGATGTCCTGTATTTATGTTTTTTTTTGATAATGTATCATGTATCAATACCTGAAAAGTCAATGAACCGGTGTAGTTATAAAATTAATACTTTTACTTTAAACAAAATCAAAATTGAACTCACTAATTTTAGATCTTTTGGTAAAATTTTTGACAGGCTGCATTTAATTAAGTTAGTAAGGACGCAACGCATGCGTAATTTGTGTAAATTCCAACGAAGTCTGTTTCACATTGAAACTACTAATTACAAAATACAATTTAGTTATTTATATGAATACTTCCAGGTGTAAAATAGAAATTTCTTTTGATTTAACGAAAAAGATTTTGATAAGATTTACATTTTTTTATCAATTTAAAAGGATTAAAGTTTATTTATTTTATTTGCCAACTATAATTAAAAAGCAATTGAACCCTATCCCCAAGTATATACTATTATAATAACATTAAGCCATTAAATATTAATTTCTACGTATTAAACATTACAATATATATATATATATATATATATATATATATATATATATATATATATATATATATATATATATATATATAGATACTTAAAACTAACAACGTTAATCTATACAAAATAAATTAAATTAAGAAGTTATTTTGGAAAACCAAAAATAAATGTTGACCCCTCTGCGGGACCGGAATCTGGTGGGCTCGTCTTCAGGTGGACGCCTTTCTCAGGGACTTACAGGCCGTGGTCCTCCACTTGCTCTACTCTTTGAATTTTCTGTGAAAATATAGTTAATAGTGGCGGCTATACATTCAAATGACCCAGTCTTAAGTCCTAGTTAAAATAAGTTATCAAAAAAATAAATAAAAATTCTGAACCTGTCCTGTTTTTTTTTTCAGTGGCAGGTCGCAGGAAATACTTTTATGCCGTTATTTAAGCTGTATGGCAGGTGTTGGGTGATAGATAGCAAGGGTTCTTGCCCTTTATACATGCGAAGGCCTACTAAAATATTCAATATGTTAAAGAGACTGGTTTATGTTAACGAGAATAAGATTTTATTTTGCCTTTATAAAATAAAACTTGTGTCTCATTTTATTGAAATGTGTTCTATTTAAATGGAATTAAACGGAGTAACTAAATATGTACAGGGTTTACGTATTCTAATTAACTATTTACCATCCGTTCTTAATTATATTGTCTTAAGATTTATTCTAATTACCTTTAATAATTAGTAGAAATTGTAGTCAAACAAGAATGACGGTATTGCGAGTTTTTACACTCTTGGATATTTTCTGGATGCCATTTATACATTCTCGGTGCGCTTCTGATTGTAATAGTGACCAGGAGCGGCGTTAATGACATCAAGGATAACCTTAATAAGGTATTTGTTAGGTATGGGATAAACTACGAGTTGTTTAATACAGAATTTGTATTTTAACAAGAATACTATTTAGTTTTTAATAAAAACATGAATGTATTTTAAAACGGACTAATCTAACTAATTAATTACACGAGGTTATTAACTATGTTAGTTGATCTATTGTCTAATTATCGTTTAATTATTGATCTGAATTTTAATGAAATAAAATCAGCGGAGTACTAAGTGTTTAAACTCATTGGAAGTAAGTAGATGGTATCTTCCTTGACCAGGGGCTGCGATAATAACGATGATAATAAAGTTAATTAAGGTCTTTAAACCTTCGAGAAACGTTAAAGTCTAAATATGGAGGTACTTTATCTGATAGATATCTCACGATGAGTGAGCGTGTAGGACAGCGGTTATTTGCGTACGATTAAAATGTACTAATCACGTTTACGTACGAAGTTCGAAGTTTCTTTGGGAAACTATGTGACCCAAGATCTACTTGCGGGCGTCTGGTTGCGGACAATCTTTTGGCTTTTTACACTATGGTTTTCAACTATTTTGCCTAGTGTAGACGGGTTTATGTGAGTCAGCGTGCGGTGTGTAGGTGGAATATCATTTACAAGAATCTGGATAATTATCCGTTGTGCTGTTTAAATGATCTACCTGGAGTTGACAGAATTTAGGCGAGTATCTTTCTATTCCGTGGCGTGGCATCGGTTATCAGCGTATGTGTAATGTTGTGTGTGTTTACTTACGTGCATTCAGTCTCAGATTTTAGCAGTTATAATCCCCGTTATATGTAGATGATGTTCTGGTAACGGTGTCACGTTAATAACGGGCGACTGTTCAACATGATAACAGTGACAAACCGTTCAACACGTACAAAGATCGACAGACCGGCGTAAAACCAGATGTCCGGTAGCGCACCTCGCAGTTTTATTGAGGATCCGTGGAAGGCGGAGACGGCTTTTGTGTAGGGGTCATCAGGTCGGGATTGGCGAATAGAGAGGAGGGGGCTCTGGCGTAGATAAAACTTTCGGTGTTTTTGAAATTAACGTCGGAGGGGATATAAATTCATCATTTGATAATATCTGTGAATTTTAATTAAAGCAGGACAATTTGCAAATAATTAATAATAACAGGAAAGTTTGGTAAAGGACGCTGGCTCTTTACAAATATATTCCCTTAGTTAAACATTTCATCACAAACACGCAGTTTAAACTTGACGCAACCGCGATTATTTATAGATTAATTTTTGGAAAAACTTGCATTAAAACCTACACAAAAGGAATTCGCGTTTTTAGTTTCACTAAAATGTACACGATAAAAATATTTTATAGACAGAACAGTTTACAATAAGGGTTTCTAATTAAACAATCAAATCGATTTGGCTGAATCAAAACTCCAACCGCCATTGCCGCTTTTACTCTCCAGATTCACTCTCGTTTTTAAAAGTTATAAAAAAAAACACGAAATATTACTTGGGAATATTTTCAATGTTTATTACTACAAGAAGTATTCATTTTTAAAATATGCATTCGTCCGTAACAAACCTTATCGGTCTCGAATTTCCTAGTACCAAACGAAAATGTCTTTTGATTTACGGTATATTCAGACGTAATTAATTCTTAAACTAGTGACGTTTTACATCAAGAATGTGCGTGTAAAAATATTCAACGATTCGTCACGGCAGTTCAGTAAGGGAACCTGTTTCTACCCTAACATATGTTTTTCTTTTTCTTTTCAACCCTTACTCAAATATCCATTACGTAAAATACAGAAAATGAATATGCCGAAAGAAATTAGCAAATTACGACTTTATCAAGATATTTAAACCCATTAATTGTTCTTTCTACCGCGGTAACAATAGATAGAGATACAGACAGACCAGTGGCATACTGACAGGTTAACGGGCCCGTGTTCAAGTTTCTAGAACGGGCCCCAAATATATTGTAAGTGCTTATCTTCAAATAACAACACTATACTTTCTACTTGACAACTTTTATTACGTTATCAACAAAATATGCACATATTCATAACATCAACTGTACATTAATTTACGATTAAGAAACAATCCTACGTTCAATAAACATTTTTTAAATAAATAATCTTATCAAATTAATTATTATTGCTTCTTCCTAGCGTTTAACGCGGCAAAAGAAGTTATAAGACTAGATACGTCTAAGTTTGCTGCTGTTTCGTTTTCTATAGAAATAATCGCTAAATTAGTAAGCCCTTCTTGTGACATTGTGTTTCGCAAATAATTTTTTATTAGTCTTAATCTTGAGAAAGATCTTTCTGCTGTGGCTACTGTAACAGGCACCGTTAAAAACAATATGAAAGCTGTTATAATTTCTGAAAAACTGCTACAAGACGAACAATTTTTGATCATAATAAATTCTTCAACCGATTTAATAGCACCAAATTCCTCACGAAAACATTGTCGAAATGAAAAGACTTGTCGAGAAATCTCTTCAGAAATATCATTTTTATAAATTTTATGTAACTTTTGACCCATGTCAAAGAGTTCATCATCTGAGCCATTCAAAATTATTTCAGAAGTTAATATTTTGAATGTTTCGTTTATTGTACAAACACCTGCAAACCTCTTGTCCAACTGAAAAATAATTATATCCATCACTTTTAAAAAAACATTAATTCTGAAATGATCGCGGTTTCAATTTGATGATGATTTTTAGAGTCATAAAAAAATATTTTTGGACGAAACTGTCCTTTTTTTGAAAATTCATTGGGTATTCCCCATTTTTTTGCTAATATGCAAGCTTCTTATTTGATCTCTTTGTACTTTTCTCGTGTTTCTACCATAGTATTTAAGGTGTTTTTAAATAATTTGGCTGAGTTGCCTATATTTTTGGATTTTCTTTGAAGTACTTTCGAAATAGTATCTACTGACTACAAAATTTTTGTTTCTAATACAATTAAAAACACGGTTTCAAAATTTTCAAAATTTTTTTTTAGTGATTGCGCATCGTCGATTTCGTTTTTTGTTTTGGATGTTAAAATTATTTGAGTGAGTGTTTTTAAAATATTTATAAAATTGAAACGTAAAGCATATAATGCATCATGTCTAGAAGACCATCTTGTAGGTACCAGTCTCTTAAGTTTAATGCTGCTACGTTTTTCTCTGTTTTTTTCAGGAAACAATAAAGCCTATCTTGAAATACTATTTCCAAAATAAGTATACGCTTTTTCGACAAAATAAAAAAAATTCCTTATTGTATCCACCTTTTTAACAGATTCATTTAATACTAAATTCAAATTATGAGCGGCGCAGTGAACATAAGATGCATTTTTAATTTTTTCTGAAATTTTGGCTTGAACACCATTGTAAATGCCACTCATGTTTGCTGCACTGTCATATCCTTGGCCACGAAGTCTATCTAAAGCTAGATTGAAATTCGCGATAGCTGTAATTATTTAATCATATAAAGTATTTGCAGTCTGAGTTTCAACAGAAATAAATCCTAAAAATGATTCCTTAATTAAAATGTTTGAAACCATATTATCGGTTTTAATAATTTCAAAATATCTAAATACTAAACTAAGCTGATCAGGTTTAGAAATGTCCTGTATAGTATCAACAATTATTGAATAAAATGGGCACGCGTTGATTTTATTAATTAGATCAGTTATGACGGATTTTCCAAGTAAATTTATTATTTCATTTTGGATTTTAGGACTTAAATACGTTGTAGATTTCTTAGTTTTACTTTCTAGTAAGTGTTTTAATTCTGGGTCATATTTGGAAAGTAATTTGATAATAGCCAAAAACATTCCAGGATTTTCTGAATCGATTTGTTCATTTGTCCTCTAAATGGCATATTTGTTGATGCAAGTAAACGCACAACACTTTCAAGAATTTTGCACCAAAAAGATGTTTCTTGGTAAATTATAGATTCGTTTCAAAATCATTTACTTTATTTAAACGCCATTTATCGTAGATTGCGCAACATTCGTTATGTTCAGAGTGTTGTTCATGTCTATCAATAGTTTGATTTAGATGTATCCAGTCATTAGAACCTAAGCTAAGGGAATTTTGTTGTTTTGAAAACAACCAACTGGGTTGACAATAACACTTGTTTAAAAATTAGAAAAACTTCTATTGTTTTTGCTTTTGGAAATAGGATAATAGGCTGACAAGGACCGTTTAAAATTATAAACTGTTTTTGATCATTGCTCAATTTCTTGGGGAAATGTTCGCGGTCAGTTACATTTTTTACCGCCACTAAAAATAAAAAATACATGTGACTCGCAATATCTATTTTCTACGTACTTACAGTTAGTTATAGATGAGGTTTCAAGAGTTGAAAATGTTGATTCTAATTCTGTGTCAGATATATGAGGGAGTTTTATTGTTTCAGAATGGCAACCTATAAAAAAATTGTACTTGCATTCAAATTTACCCTAAAATGATTTTATTTTTGTAATATTTTTGATCACATCAAAAATATCTAATGAACACGAAATTATTTTCATTTTTCAGCATTAATTTGATTGTCTAATCACTTTTTGATTCGAAAATTTATGCTTTAAATTATAACACAGAGTAAGAGTATCCTATGAATTTTTATTTCTTTTTTTTTATTTAAAAAAAATTTTAAAAAACTAAAAACGCCTCAATTGTCGCTGTCATTGTTTATAATTGAATTATAATTAACGGAAATGCAAGCAGACAATTTTGATATGTGTGTATGCAGTAAGTACCTACAGGTAGAAGATAAAACCAACTTACCAACGATATTATCATTGAGATTTTCTGTAACATTGCTTATTGTAGTGGCTGAGATCGACAGTTGATCTAAATTTACATCAAGTTCTTTTGTGCTCCTAACTAAAAACTGATTGATTTTTGGTAATTTCGCCTTTTTTTTCAGCTTCTAGTTTTGCTTTTCGTTTAGCACTTCCGGACTTATGTTTATAAAACCGACTCATTTTACAGAATAAAGTAAGATTTAATGTCTATCATCTATTACTATTAGTAATTCACGAATGGGAATGATCGAATAACTAAATGGGAATAAGGATAATTTTGCATTAAACGAACATTTGGTTTTTATCAGTTTATTAGTGTAATTCTCACAATCTGCTTGTTGGTAATTCTTAAAAATACCCTTTTTGCAACAAAAGCAAAACAACATATTTATAAGGTAGGCATTTGTAGACATTTTATGATTTTATTATGCTTCTTGTAAAAAAGTGGTGTGAATGGTGTAATAAATTTAATAATAAATGAATAATATAATAAAGAAATAAGTGTAAAATAAGTTCTCCAAAACACAAATCGTCAAACTGACTGGAAATACAAACCATTCACCACAAATAGTGCCTTTCACTCAAATCGGTAGATTAAATTTAGGGTCAGTCTTTTGATTTGCTTGATTACCACTAAATCTGCTCGCTTACTTCCACCGAACATCAATAATAAAAAATTGTAATGTAACACTAATAAAATACCAAAGGCTGTGACAACCTATAAAACACAATAATTTTTATAATGAGAATTGGAAAAAAAACTAAAATCGTTATACCTTAACTAACTAACAAGCCTTCAACATGAATTCTTCAATTTGATACCGTTGCAATACGACTTTTTAGCTTGATCACCTACAGAATTATTCTTCATGAACTCTGTGAGCATGGAAAAACGAGATATATCAACATCTTCCTTCAACTCGAACATCTTTTTCAATTTAGAATATAAACACCACAATGACGACGGCTTATAGATCTTTGACTGCAAAAATAGATATTTATTGAATAGAGATAATTGACTAATGTATATATACAATCCCTTACCATTTGAGACAAGTATGCCATCACAACTTTTTCATCACATTTTGTGGACACATTTTTTGTGCTCCGCCACGCGCAAAACTTTTCGTACTCTTTTATGTATAAATATTTCTATTTACTTGGAATTATTTTTGCCTGGGCGGCCTCAAATTCATCTAAAATTTCTTGTGAATAAGTTTTTGCGTTTTCATCTTCCATTTTAGAATGCAAATTATTTACAAACAAACAGTACCTTAGCAATAATTTAGCAATATCACTGTATCTTAGTAACAACAAATTAGCCTACTGTCGACTTTATTTCACTGCATTTGCATTTAAAAACTTGCCGAAAATACTGAATCTTTTTAAAATTTTGTACCAGTTTCATGGTGCAAAATAAAATAAAACATTGTATGTACCACGGGCAGAATTGTAGATTATGGCTCTCAGGAATATAACAGCCCTCCGCTTCGCGTCGGGCTTTTAACATTCCCTCGAGCCATAATCTTCTGATTATGCCCTTAATACATAAATATCTATTATGAAAGACAAGGGCATGCAAGTAAAACTTTTGGAAGTTCAAGATCTTCCAGGTGAAACTTCAGATATTATATCCGAATATATTATTAAAACGGTTAACAAAAACACATGAACAACAAAAGTAATGATAATGTGCGCTGACAACACAAATTAAAATTTTGGAGGAGCGGAAAGACATGGCCAAAATAACATCTTTCATCAAGCTCAGCAGTTACTTAAAAGACCTTTAGTTAAGGTGAACTGCGCTGCTCATATTCTTCATAACTGTATTCAAACATCAGCGGACTGCTTGCCTATTGACATAAAAGCCATTATTGTGAAAATATATGGTTATTTCTACATTTATACTGTTCGAGTTGAACAAATAAAAGATTTTTGTGAGCTTGTTAATGTTGAATACCAAAACTGTTGGGATACAGTGACACCAGATAAAAAAATTTAAAATGATCAAACCGTTACCGAGGTACTTTCTCTCTCAAGTAAAATGTCCCACATTGATTCTTTATTGTTTTAAAAGCAATTTTTTTATGTTTGGCTATGATTTCTTTACTCACAACCTTCTACATTTCATAAATGTGTGCTGCAAGTGGAATCCGAAAAATCTTCAATGGTAGAAGCATACATGGTTCTATCAAATTGAAACCAACAATTAATAGAAAGAAAAAATGAAGTCTTTTTACCAAATCAAGTTAACGCTATCCTAGTAGCTTTGGTAAATGAAGGAGAAGACCACCGTAACTCAATTTAAAACGTCAATGATCATGTTTTATACTACTCTTATAGCCTATTTGGTTAATGAACTCAACACTTTAAAGACCGAAATAAAATACAGAATTAAAGAGATTTATTTTATGTTATTTTTTTGACCCTATTGCATTATGACATGGGACGCCTAAAAACTATAAACAACCACTACATTTGTCATCTATCTAGACAGCATAATAACTCATAATTTTGTATCTAATTTACAAGAGATTTCTCCTTCCCCTTACGGAGGAGTATTTGGTACCCGTCAGACTCTTTGGGTGATGCGTCCATGTCCCCTATTTTTTGCATAAATGGTTATTATATTAAAGTAGTACAAAAAACCTTGTGTATTACTCGAGCTGGAAACTATAGGCGTGATTTTCTTCCATGCTGTTCTCGACTTACGGCCTCGCGCGGCAGTATCGCTTGTTATTGTACAACGCGTTTTCCGCTCTTGTAATATAAATGACTAATATTCTTTTAACAAGCAATAAATGCACTATTTTAACAGCATTATAAAAAAAGTCAATGATGGTTTTTGAAGACTTGAAGTATGTTGTAGGAGACATTTTAAATCAATACAAGCTAATCTGTTTAGGCTAATTAGACCACAATTAAAGTAGTTTTTCAATTACGTAGCTATACAACAAAAATGTTTATTAGAGCCATTAAATAAAAGGCATATTTTTTTAAACAAAAATTAATTCAATTACTGATAAATATTAAGTAAGTTGAATTGAACACAATCATTGAGTAAAAAAATAAGTTTTCAGTCAACGACACAATCAAAAACAATTTTTATATAAGTATTAAATTTTGAATTATTTTAAAATAGCGCCAAATTAGTATAACCTTACTTTTTTACTTGAAGTACGTAGGAGTTTGTATTTTGTTCTAATAGAGATATCAAATATTTTTATCTATGTATCAAAAATTTTAGTTATTTTAATTTCTGTAAATTAAACATTAATTGATTGTATTGTGGCTGTTTTTTAGTGTAAAAATTTAAAATGGATAATCTTCATGAAGCTGAAAAAATTATAGATAGTTTCGAAAATGGTACTTTTTTAAAAGTTTATGGAAGTACGGATATACATACTGCACCAAATAATATATTACAACAATTAGATGACCTTATATTACAACTCAACTCTATTTTTCTTCCACAATTTCATTTTGCATTTAAAAACTTTAGTCCAGAACAAAAACATGAATTTCTTGAAAAAACGATTATATTGAAGAGAATATTCACTAAACTATCTAGATTAGAAAATCAATGTCAAGTTTCAAATTTACTAAACATAAGGTGCAGTAAGTGTAACGAAGTATTCACGTCAGTTGATCAGGGTGTATGGGACCTTATTCAACAACATGAACATTTTGAAGAGAATCTATTAAACATCAACAATACGGAATATATGTGCGACCCAGTAGACGAAGTTGTAAAAATTTCAAGTTCAAGTCAAATTATAAATAGAAATGTAACAAATATTTGTGATAAATGTTCTTGTTTAGTAACAATTCCTACAGATTTTAAATTTAATTTTAATATTATTTACCATACAGCTGTGGAAAATATGTTTTATACATTCGGAGATTTTAAAAATGAGAAAGTTAATTGGAATGGAAGTGATTTATATTCATTAAGGATTATCGATAATAACACATGTGAATGTTTGATATGTTTTACCAATGTTTCTATTAAAACTTACTTACAGCATACAAGTGGAAAGAAGCATTTGAAACAAAAAGTCTGTCTCACGTCTTTGAAGAATTTAAAAGCTTTTCATACCAATTGGGTGAGTCAAGAATTATCATATCAAAGTCATCAGATATATTTTACTCCATTTTCTGAGGAATTATCTATTTGTCAGCTTTGTGATAGGTGTAATATTTTCTATGATTCATTAGAAAATCATATACTAACTGATAAGCATAAAAAGTTGGTTATGAACCTTTTCGTAGTTGATCCTAAATTACCATATTTAAAACTACAGATAAAAGCTTATGGGGAAGATGTAGATAAGATGCTGGTAGTGCCAAATGCACAAGACAGTTTAATTGTACCTAATATTGCAAAGGGAGATTGTGTAACAAATATTTCACTATTACAAACTACTGGTAAAACACGTCTTTCTGAGACTTCACTTGTTTTTAATTTTAAAACTGCTTACCATCCAACGATTGAAATTCTTGTGTATAACAATAATCACGTCGACCATGGTGGTAAGATACATAACTTAAACTTCATACAGTATCAAAATTCTGATGTTGCTATTTGTCTTCTATGTTGCTGCAAAGTTAGCCCACAATTACTTATAAATCATTTGCAAGAAGAGAAACATTTAAAAAAAAAGGAGAATGCTTTAAGGATTACAGATTTATTAGCTTATCATAAATATTGGGTTAGCCAAAATATAAATTATCAAGCACATCAGATTTATTTCTATCCATGTTCACCGAATTCAACCAGTTGCCACCTATGTAATAATTTTAGTATGTTCTATGAGCTAGTTCATCATCATATAAATCATGAGAAACATAAACAGCATGTTTTAAAGTTTTGGGAAAAGTACCGTTTACCTTTAGTTGAGCTGCAACAGACACTTTATCAGGTTGAAGTACAAACGGAAAGTTTTGATAGTGTGAACAACACACAAAGAGCTTTAAGTGAACCATCAGTTATTGTAAACAATCATTTTAAAGAAAATGAAGAGGTTCAGACACTTGTTACATATAATAATCTAGACAACAAAGCAATTCAAGCTCGACCAGATACAAATCATTGTAATAATTGTTCATCTACATTGCGGATTTCTTCTATAAGGTTTAATTTCGATATTACCTATGATCCAAAAATAGAAAATCTTTTGTATCATAATCAACAACTAGTAGATAAAATAACAGTGGAAGACAGTATTTTATATGCAATTCAGTTGAAAGATGTTGCAACGTGCCTTTGCCTTTTGTGCTGTTGTGAGTTTAGCATCAAAAACATTAAAAGTCATGTGGAAGGACAGAAACATATGAACAAGAAGTCAACAGATGATTGTATAAAGAAATTATTAACCTACCATGATTATTGGATTAGTCAAGAAGTGAATTACCAGGCACACCAAATATACTTCTTTCCAAGTACTGCTACTTCGGCTGAGTGCCATTTATGTGATAAATTAAACATATTTTATGAACTAGTATCTGAGCACATACATGAAGAATATCACAAACGTTTTATTATGGAATTAAATAAAAACCATTCATCACCTTTAATTAATTTACAAAAAGAAGTTTATAGTGTTGAAACTATAGAGAATTCTGATCTTAACCAAGTTATTAACAAGTTACAGGAAGTGACTGTTAATGTACCTTCAACAAGCGGAAATTTCCCAACAAATCGTAGATTTTTTCAGCACAATAGCGATAAGTCTGACAGTGAATCTGAAGATGATGATTCAACTATCCAAAACACTAGGTCTCCACAAAGTGAATCAAAGCAGAAAAATGTAAATAAGGTAATAATGCTTCACGATATTGTAAAATCATTTGATGTGAATAGTAACAACGAATTGCACACTTTAATTGAGCATCGCTTTTGGGATCATTTTGATATTAAAGCCATGAAGCTTTGTACCAATTTTGTTGAATGTTTAGTTTGTAAAGTGAAATTGCCTAAAGTGCATGATCCTATATTTTTCCACATTATTTCTAATAGTCATATGGGAAGTGTGGGTATGAAAAAGAAATTATATAAGTATTATTGTGACATTTGTAATATTCACATGGCGCAGGATGACAATTGGTTACAACATTTGAAACATGAGCATCACAAAGACAGGTGATTATATTTTAGATTTCTATTAGGTTACTGCCTGATTTTGTATGTAAATATAATAATTGTTGTACATGATAGATGTCAGAAGATTGGGGCAAGTCGGCAGCAGAAACTTGCTGAATATGAATGTAAATCGTGCAACTTAATCATTTTTGGAGATGATATGTCAATAAAACGACACAGTATTACTGCAAATCAAGGAAAACGAAAACGTACAAGTAAGTAATGGGTATATCTAATCACGATCTTTTTGAATACTAGTAGACACAGAATAAAGTGTATCGTGGGTCATGCAATTTTTTGTTATGTTGGCACTCTTGCACTAGTAATAAATGTTTTGTATGACGTTTCAAAAATTCTGTCAGAGAAATGTCTGTTGCTTACCGGTATGTTAACTTGCATTGTGAATTAAATAGATAATTCATTACAGTAACCACAATGCATCTAGCAACATCATAAACCCTAATCAAATATTTCACATTATACAATCTTGTTTTGAAAACATCTTTTGGGAAATTCCTCTAGAAAACTTAACAGAGGATAGAATGCATGCTTGTATTAACAGAAATGGGTATTTGTCAGATCCATAATGTTGTTCCTGTTAACTAAAATGCTCTATATTTTAGTCTAAACCTAAACAGTATTCTTCCGAGGTGGTAGAGGGTACTGAAGTACTTTTACTCATTAACTATTGAGCTTACATTCTATCCTATTCTACGGTAACTGTAAACCATGAGCTCTATATCTGAAATTGTATTTGACATATGTAAGAGAGTCGGGGCTCAAAAATATATGGTGGTATAGTTTTCCTTGTTTGTGGGATTATAACAAATGTTTATATTGTGTGTTTTGTTTCATGGTTACTGATGTTTGTTGATAACTACTTATTTAGTATTATAGCGCTGGATTTTTTTTTCACTTTACTATACTACTATTTTATTGGTATTTAACAGTGGAAATCAAATTGTGATACCATTTGGGAATTTTGCGAAATTCTTCAAAGTGAAAGGTCAATATGTTTTGTTTGTTACCTCATATTTCACTCTAACCAATAAACAAGAAAAGATTTGATACATACTGTATAAACGGGTTGTGTGCCACCCCTATAACTTTTGAATGGAAGGTTATAATTATTTCAAATGTTGGTCGATTATATTAGAGCAAATGTATTAAAAAAATCCAATATGACCGACATCTGGTTTCGCCGTAAATGATATAGAAACTGGAAATTTAAATGGGACACCCTGTATATTTTTACATTTTAGGACTCTATGGCTTCAAATACGTACAACGCAATTGTAAAATTTCAATTTGGACGCCATTTTAATTTTTGTAATTGATTTTTTTTCATCCAAGGTGGTCATGACTTGCTTTGAATTACTTATAACTAAACCAAAGTTATGTAAAAAGTATTCATTTTTCCAACAATTTCATTTTATTCATTTAATTTAACACTAAAATCATATAATGTAGTTTTTTAACCAAAACTGTTTTATTTATACAAAAGTTAATGGGCCACCCCGTATTTAAAATAGCTCATGTAAATTCGAATTAAATGGTGTACATAACATTCACTTGTTTTCTTAAATAATGTTAAATAATGTACTATTATTTAATTAATAATAATAATAAACACAAAATGCTCCTGAAGCCGCCCCTGTCGCATTATCAAAAAAACCAAAGTTATGAAAAAAGTATTCATTTTTCCAACGATTTCATTTTATTCATTTAATTTTACACTAAAATCATAAAATGCAATTTTTTAACCAAAACTGTTTTATTAGTACAAAAGTTAATGCTCCTGAAGCCGCCCCTGTCGCATTATCAAAAAAAAAACAGTTGGTAAATAACTTTAATAACAAAACTGACAAAACTCAACAACAACAAATTATCAAATGCCTTCAAAATACATATTTATAATACTCATATTCAAGAATAATACCTAATAATTGAAATGAATTAACTAGCTGTTCAAAATGCCCACCGTTCAGTTGTAGACAGAGTTGAAGGCTTCTTATAAAATTTTCATTCACATTTTCCAGCATTTCTTGTGTAATACTGTCGAAGGCTTTTCTCACGTGGTCTTCTAGATCTTCTCGTGTTGTAACTGGGGTAGCATACACGAAATTTTTAACGTATGCCCACACGAAAAAAATTAATATAGTAGTAAATCTGTGACTTACATATTCAGTAAATTGTGTGGTCCAACTCCGTCTTGTTGATAATACATGTTAATCCTTTCATTTAAAGGTAACTCGTCTATGAAATCTTCAATTTCATTCGTAAGGAGATCCAAATATCTTTCGCCATTTAACGGTTCATCGAAAAAAATTGGACCAACAATCCTGTTGTTTTCTATACCTGCCCAAACATTGAAACCAAAACGTTCTTCAAAATTTTCTTCTTTAATCAAATGCTGGTTTTGTTTAGCCTAACTTCTACAGTTATTTCTATTAAACATGCCGTTATTAGTAAAAAGATATTCATCATAAAATAGATTTTTTTCGTATAAATGTTGATGAAGTGCATACCCGTAGCTTTTAAATTTGTTTTTTTTTTTAAATATTGTGCACTGGTGGCTAATTCCAGCGTTAAGTGCCAATTCTCTAGTAGGTATTATAAAACATCTATTTCTGTGTTTTCATTTATAATAAATTGTTCATCGACTTCAGGATAATGAGTTTTTCACAGTTGTTGTTCTATCTTTGAAAAATGCCGCCTGTTGGAATGTCTCCTTTCGGAAAATCGTTCCGCATACAAAAATGCAGCATTTTTTGACTTTCCCTGTGTACCAACATATCAACCTTCTCATTTTGGGAGTAGTGCAAAATATTTGCCATTTTGGTGGTAAATATTTGTTAATTAATAGACTGGAAAATAAACAATATGCAGCTGTCAAGCACACTTATTATTTTTTTATTGTTGACAGTTCATTAAAGTCAAAGCATACGTGATTAATTTTCCCCGAAAAAATTCCAATTAAACCAACAGAAAAAAAATATGTTACCCAAGCAGAAAGGAAAGATTTTGAAGAAAAAAATACAAAGTTAGTGCATGTACTGATTTTAATGTTAAAAATGGATAAAAATAAATTGTTACCAAAATGTTCAAACACATTTTATATAAATTTTGTTCAATAACTACAAAAAAGTCGGAAAATCTGTATAAACATTTTGTTGGGAGGGTAGGAATCTACAGAAATTTGTCAGTTTTGTTATTAAAGTTATTTACCAACTGTTTTTCATTGATATTTCGACAGGGGCGGCTTCAGGAGCATTTTGTGTTTATGGAAATTAAATAATACTACATTATTTAACATTATTTAAGAAAACAAGTGAATGTTATGTACACCATTTAATTCGAATTTACATGAGCTATTTTAAATACGGGGTGGCCCATTACCTTTTTTATAAATAAAACATAGTTTTGGTTAAAAAACTGTATTTTATAATTTTACTGTTAAATTAAATGAATAAAATGAAATCATTGGCAAAATCAATACTTTTTACATAGCTTTGGTTAAGTTTTATAAGTAAGCAAGTCATGACCACCTTGGATGAACAAAAAAAATTAAAATGGCGTTCAAATTGAAATTTGACAATTGCGTTGTACGTATTTGAAGCCGCAGAGTCCAAAAATGCAAAAATATACAGGGTGTCACATTTAAATTTCCAGTTTCTATATCATTTACGACGAAACCGGATGTCGGCCATATTGGATTTTTTATCAAAAAATCGTAAATTTGCTCCAATTTAATCGACCAACATTTGAAACAATTATATCCTTCCATTGAAAAGTTATAGGGGTGGCCCACAACTCATTTACACCCAATATATTATCCTATATCTTTTATAAATCTAAATAAATATTTAATTATATTAACAAAACAAGAAAATGTATATGGATCTGAACTTAAATATAATAAATTTGCACGAATGAACAAAGTTGGGAAATATTTTGATTACGTCTGGTAGAACACAGAAGTATATAACTTTTATTTACAGTTAAGGCAGCGTGATAAAATTTTATTTCTCCTTCTATTTTGAAAGCTAAAATAAATGCGGTCAATGTTACCTTGATAATCTAGGTCTGAAAGAAAATCTAAAACTTTAATTTAAACCTACTCTATTTAACACAATTTCAACGCGATTTTATACTTAATCTATCTAACAGGGTTTATTTAACTAATTTGAGCTGTTTTAACTAGTGTTTTAAAACTAATTGAGGGAAAGTAGAATGTATTCTAGTAGCTTTTCGTAAGTAAGTGTTCTTTGAGGTCTATTCTTATCTACAAGCAATCACCGATCGGGTGGTGGACACAGATAGCTACTGAATATACACGGTTTATGACGCAGGAGAAATTTGATGGTGGATATTCCAGCAAGGCATATTTTTATGCGGGAACGATCAAATTTGCAAGAGGCAGATGTCCTCCGTAAACGACTTATGGAGAAGTGATGGTGGGGAATCTTATATCGGTACAGTTAAACTTTCAGGAATTATTCGTTTACTAGAACGTTTATCTTTTGTTCATTGGAGGGCAGGATAGACTAAACGTTTTACGTAATTTGATTTTAAAGACTGTTTGATGCGGGAATAATTCTGTAATCTGGTTTTATCGCGACGTGCGATTCAGCACGGATTCAGGACGAGTAGATTTTTAGAAACGAGCAATTGTGTGAATTGATACTGTTTGCGTAATTCTTAATATTTTCGGTACAACACGGAGGGGATATAAAGTGTTTAGAATTCTACAATTTTGAGTAAAATTGATTAATTAGCGAATAATTATTTAAAAATAATAGGCATAGGGTTTCATGTCTTTACAAGCACAACCAGATAAATCAACTTTGGCGTTGACAACTAAATAAAGTAGGTTCCATTATATCATAGTTTACATTTTAAACTAAAATTGTATTTATTTGAATTATAACAATTTAACTCCTGTATTATGAAAACCGTTTACTTTAAGGCAAAACTTTATTAGAACTTTTTACTCCATTTGGACTGAAGGTTGCGTACACTAAATAGTGACATTACGTCAAGTCTAGTGACTGCACAACTCGAATGCAAGAACAAAGTTAATGCAGGAACTTATTTAAGCCAAATTATCGTCATGAAAACCAGGTAGGACCACTTACGTTGTGTGAAAGGGTTGCTGCAGTATCTAAGGGAGGATATAATAAAGGTAACGCAATAAAACAGTATATAATTTTATAAGCGAGTGTAATGTAGTTCTGCTATCTTTATTGCGAATTGAGGAAAAGGACTACAAAGAAAAACCCAATCGCCTTTTACAACGAGAATAATAACATAATTAAAGTATCAGTATTAATTATAAATACCTGGATCAATAGTTATTTCGACTCTACTGTTATTGCAAGATTAAATTGCTATCACCCCACTCTAACCTTCATAAATCAATGTGGTAATAATTTAATACGGGCCTGTATTTCATTAATGGTGATCACCAGGTTATTCAGTTAGCTAACTGCATATAAAAAAAACATCACAATATGTCAAGGGTCTGCATTTACAATTAACGAACCAAAAGGTAAGATATTTCATAACAGGCACGCACACATTATTCCAACGAGAACATGCTTTAGTATTGGCACGGTTATCTCCCATAGGTCAGCATTAAGCCAGTTTTACCCGAGAGTCGATTTTACGTTCCCACTGCATTTACTAGAGAACATCCATCCTAAAATATGCTACATTATAGGTGTGAAATGTCAAAATAAAATACATTAATAATACAATCAAGAGACCTCTCTACATTAAACATCAAGATTGTGATGTAACATTAAGTTTCAAATTATCATTGATATTAATTTATATTAGATGAAATAATATCTCTTACCATGGTATTGTAATACAAATCATGTACTCATTTCAATTATTATGTACTTCAGTTTGTAGGAGAACGTTCTGTTTTCAAATCAATTTATAACAATATTATAATTAATTTACCTTTTCATTTAGATAATAACATTATAAACATTTTGTGATAGAAAATACAGTTAGTGAATATATAACATTACCTTTTTATTCTATTTTATCAGACCAAATAATACTTTTTTTCTTTTCTAAATCTCAAAAAAATCAAAAATTCAACCCGCCTTCTAATTTATAAAATAAAATAGGTACAGATGCACCAGTTGTGGTACATCACTATATATATATATATATCTATATATATATATATATATATATATATATATATATATATATATATATATATATATATAAATGCCCCAAGCTGTAACTCCGTTATTTTTTGGCGGATTTTACAAATTCAAAAATCCAATTAATGGTTTGATATATTCTACAACTTTCTTTTTTTTATCTTTGCCCTTAGTGACAGCGATAGTCAACTTTTTTTTTTTCTTAATGGAAACGTGTTTATTTTTACGTCATATTGTAGACAATTTTTTCTGAATTCAACAGTATAACATAACTTAATATTTATTTAACATTTGCATACGATTTGACATAATTTTATAAGTCGCTTTTTGTTTCGCATTCATTTCCACACATGAAGACTTGCCTTTAGCAAAATGTCAGATCGTGTCACTGAATTGTCAACATCACAATTTTTTGATTATTTTTATAATACTGTGAAAAGATCACTTTAATTTCTATGAAGGATAACAGCACATTGACCGACATGCTCCAAGTGTACTTTGAATGTAATAAAAATAGTGGCCAAGCAGTGCGTCTCTACATCAATCGACTTCGGAACAGAGAAATTCCAGATCGACGAAAATTCTCAAGACTTGAAAACAATTTAAGAAATTATGGTAGTTTCAAGAAGCCTAAAAGAAAGCATAGTTATTTAAATGGCATTTGTTAATAATTACCGATTACTTAATTATTTAATTTTTTATTTTTTTTGACATATATATATATATATATATATATATATATATGTATATATAGGTCTAATGCCCAATAACCTTTAATTTTATTATATGTATATATATATATATATATATATATATATATATATATATCATCATATTCAGCATAATCATCCATCGTCGGATTTGTGCCTCCTCTAACTTGTCATCCACCTCTGTATGCATGTCTGTTGCAGTTTGTAACGTCCACCATGACAATAATGTCACTATTACTCAAATTAATTGCCTGTCTTACTTTGACTTTCTGGGGCATAATTAAAACATTAGCATTTATTTACAAGTCTGATATTTATTACTCGCAAACCTCAAACCTGATCAAACGAAATGGCCGTCTATCTTGTTGATACAGCTCTGTCAACATTTCTTGTAGTTCTTCTCTATTAGACGCTATTAAAAGCACATCGTCGGCAAAACGCAGGGGACTTAAATATTCGCCATCTACTTTGATTCCTTTTTTCTCCCACCTAAGCTCCTTAAATACATCCTCCAATGCCAGTTTGAACAACTATGGGACATTGCGTCCCCTTGTCTTACACTTCTGTTAATTTGGATTTTCTTGGTTTTTCCATTGAGTGTTATTTGGAATGTCGCTTTTTTGTACATGTTTTGGATAAGGGTTGTGTATCTGTTATCTATTTGGCAATTTGTTAAAGCATTTAGGAATGCCCAGGCTTCAATCGAGTCGAACGCCTTTTCATAGTCGACTACGGCTAACCAAAGCGTGATTGTATTCGCTAGACTTTTCTATGAATGTTCTTATTACTTGAAGATGGTCTAAGGTACTGAAACCTTTCCTAAAACCAGCCTGTTCTCCTGGTTGGTAATTGTCTAGTTTTGTTGTTATTCTTTCTGTTATTATTTTTGTGAATAGCTTATGTAGTATTGATCACAGGCTTATTGGCCTGTTCCAAACATTTCCAGAACTGGTTCTCCTCCTACATTTGATTTTGTAGACCATCTTCCCCTGCTACTCGTCCTTTTGCCGCTTTGTTCAAGGATTTGGATATTTCTTCTTTGGTTATGGTTGGAATCTCTTCTGAACCTACGTTTTGTATGTATTTTCTCTCCTTATCCGTTTTTTTCGGGCGGAGGTGTTTCTTTACTAGTATTCAGGTTTTTATGGTAATTCTCAGTTGTTCTCTTTATTTCGTCTGTATGTGATATCGTCTCATTGTTCTCATTAGTTATCTTTATTATTTACTTAATGTTTTCTTAAGATGTTTTGGCTTTTCTTTTTTCCCAATGTTTCTATGATTTGTTGGTTTTATAGTTTCGTAAGTCGCTCCTAATTTTCTTCCATATATATATATATATATATATATATATATATATATATATATATATATATATATATATATATATATATATATATATATATATAAGGTTGGCACACCCTTAGGTACCCTTAGTTTACTACCCCACTACTTTCTTCTTTATAAACCAAGGTTATTTTCAAGCAAAATCGACAGAAGAACGTTAGTATTTTGCTATCTGCGTGAAGGTTAGGTCCTATTTAGTTTGTTATTATAAGAATAATGGAAGCAGGTGCAAGTGTGACAATAAATGAGACATCCGCCGGCGACATTCGTTTCCGGTAAGTAAAATGTATATTTACATTTATTTCCAGACAAATATCAAAAGTATAAAGTAAAATTATCAAATAGAAAGAATGTATATTAGATTTAATTTCATTTTAATAATTTATGAATTAATTAGGTACATAATTACAGCGTGATCATTCAAACACGCAAACGTTATGGGTTACAAAATTATTACTTATGTATTTTTCGCATTTTTTTGGTATTATTGTACAATTTACAGTGGCATATCAGCACGCGTTGCATTTATTAGAAGCAGACGAATTAGATGCTGAAGGAATATTCATTGAACTTCCATAGGTGTACGCAAACTCTGACGAAGATTCGGCTGACGAAGATGAGGGTGGTTTGGTCGACAATTTATCGAGGCGCCAGCTACGAAGTTGGGCGGAAATAGTCATGAGCGTATTGAAGAATCCGAAAGCGAGAAATTTGTAGTTCAACCAAAAAATAAGGACAAATCCAACAAACAAAAACAGACTTTCTCGTGGGAGAACCAAGGCTTGCCAAGCAATACCAGTATGTTTCCATCGGCAAATTACACAATATATCGTGATCTTTCTCCTGTTGATATGTTTGAGAAATTCACCGATGAAGAAATAATAAATTTATTTAATTAAAAATTATTATTAATTTTATTAAATACACAAATAAAAAGTTTACCTCGAATAGGATTTGAACCTATGACCTGTAATTTGCTATTATTAATTACATATTTACTTGTGAACTTATTCGTTCATAACAAAAACTTATAATAATAAATTTATTTGATAGGAGTCGTCCAAATTTGCATTCTTCACAAATAATTAAGACCCAAAAATAACACCAGAGGAAATGAAAGTTTTCGTAGCTATTTTATTTTTGTCTGGCTACAATGTAGTGTCCTCCAAACGGTCATACTGGGAAGCTTCCAAACATTTGAGAAACGAGTTAGTGACAAATGCCACGAGAAGATCTAGATTTTTAGAAATAAATCGATTTATGCATTTCGTGGACAGCAATAACATTGACAGAGATGATAAAATGTGGAAACTACATCCATTGATTATACTTTTGCAGAAAAGATTCATGGACAATTTTCAAACAGTAGAAAGTTTAGATATTGATGAGTGCATGGTGGAATATTTTGGACGGCATAGCTGTAAACAGTGCATACGAAATAAACCAATTCGTTTCGGATACAAGGTGTGGGTGTCTAAATACGCCAACCGGGTACTTGATAAATTTTGACGTCTTTCAAGAAAAGAACCCGAAGGGCAATGTTGAATTCGAACATAACTTCGGAAAAGCGGCAGCTCCTCTTGCAAATGCTTGAAGCATTTCCAGAAGGTATAGCTGCGTTACTATTCCAGTTATATTTTGATAATTTATTTACGGGAATGCCACTATTGGCGCATTTAAAATCTAAACATGGCGCAACTGGAACAATGAGGGTAAAGCGAGTTCCCAAAGATTCTCCAAACCAGTACCAAAGAAAACATACTGTTGGCGAGATGGGTTGACAATAATGTCATAACAGTGGCTTCCACGATCCATGGGATATATCCTGTTACAAAAGTAAAAAGGTATTCCAACACGGAAAAGAAAAAGATCAGCATATCACAGCCCAAACGTATAGGGCGGTGTAACAAACTCATTGGAGGCACATATCGAATGGACCAAAATATTGCATATTACCGTATAGGCTTCCTCGAAAAAAAAATGGTGCTGGTCACTGTTTACATGGATGTTAGATGCAGCAATTCATAATGCATGGTTGCTTTTGAGTCATGCACGATCACAATTTTCCCAGTTAGAGTTTCAACGGGAAATTGCAAACACATATCTGGTGAAATATAGGAATTTACCATTAGGAGGTGGACGACCAACTACTTCCAAAGGTAGTAGTGTAAATGGAAGTAAGTGTAAGTGACGATATTCGTCTAGATCGAAGAGGTCATCTTGTGGAACCGAGCAATAGGCGTCGTTGTCGTGGGGTTAATTGTAATAGCACTGTGCGCACTAGTTGCAGTAAATGTGATGTTGGTCTGTGTATCCCATGTTTTAAAGCATTTCATGGAAATTAAATGTATATGGTTTACCAATAAAAATAATTTTCTGTCTTCTATTATTTTTTTTTCGATTTTGTACCTACTAACGCTTAGCGTGTTCACATGATCACGCCTCATATCTCAGTCTTGGCACATAATATTCTAATAATATTTTGTTATTTACAACTATAATATCAATGCAAAAGTGAATTATAAGTATCAATAATTTAGTTAAACAATTTAGGAAACTTAGAATTAAAAAATCAGGATTAATTTGTGACTTAATATTTCTAAAAAGATGCCGAGACAATAAGGTAATTTCTAAAGCCTTTCATATAAGATCACGTCCTGACATATATGGATCCAACGTAATTTTAAAGAAAACAAGTCGAGCACTATTTAAAAAAGCAATTCATAACCAAAGAAGAAAGCTTAATAACATTAACGAAATCCTCTTTGAAACATTTCAAATCTTATCAAAATCATCAATTCATCCACATGTTTTTGATACAGTTGACAGATTAATTGGAATTGCCGTTAATTATGTGTTAATAAAAAAAAAACAAGGCAGAAACAAAAATTCGATAGCCTTTATAACAAGTCACGTAACGAAATAACATCAAATAACACTTTTTTCGTAATCTTAGCAATTTTACTATTGACAAATGTTTAATTGACGTTTTAGAAAAAGGACTTAACTACGCTATTAAACCAAAAGTAATTCCTGTAGAGCAAATACTTACAAATGTTGAAGTAGCACTAAGAAATGTAGAAACAGCCACAGCTGATGGAATTTGATTGGAAGTTGGTAACATCCTGAAAAAAGCTTGTCCAAAGCAAAATTTAAGCACGAAACAAATCAGTGCATTAACGGAACTTACAATGAACAAGAACATTTTAATACCTCCAGCTGATAAATGAAAGTCTACGGTGATCGTTAACACAGAAGACTACAATAACAAGATGATTGAGTTATTAGATTCTCCTGAATATAAGAAAACTAATTCTGATACTACTACATATTTGGAGAAGAAAACTAAGGTGATAATAAATTCATCAACTTTACATGATGATATTAAAAAGCAACTGCTCCCTATAGAGAGAAAAGATCCAGAATTCCGGAGATTTATGGATTACCAAAAATACACAAAGGTAGTAGTTGGCCACTGAGACCAATCGTAAGTGCTTAAATTCTCCTACTCACTTACTTGCAAAATATTTAGCCAACATGCTTCATCCTATTTGTGAAAGTGCTAGTGATGTTTTTGTTAGTTTTGATGTCTCTTTGTTTATGAAAGTTCCTATACAAGACACTATAAACATTCTTATTAATAAGCATCATATCAATAAAGACATAGTTAAGTTAGTTGAACATTATACAGGCTGTATCGTAAAAAACGCCCCAAACTGTAACTCCGTTATTTTTTGGCGGATTTAAAAAATTCAAAAAAACAAATTAATAATTTGATATACTCTACAAGCTGTCACTAACTTTCATTTTTTTTATATTTGCCCTCAGTGTCAGCGATAGTCAACTTTTTTCTTCCTAATGGAAACGTGTTTATTTTTACGTCATATTGTAGACAATTTTTTTCTGAATTCAACAGTACAACGTAACAATATTTATTTAACATTTGCATACGATTTGACATGATTTTATGTCGCTTTTTGTTGCGCATTCATTTCCACACATGAAGACTTGCCTTTAGCAAAATGGACTACCCCTTGCTAAACTCAATAGAACTTATTTTCAACAAGATGGGGCTCCTCCACATGTGAATTTAAATTGGTTAAATAACATATTTGGCGCAAGGTTGATTGGGACAAATGGACGTATTCGGTGGCCTGCTCGTTCCCCTGACCTCACGCTACTTGACTTTTGGTTTTGGGATTACCTTAAAGACCAAGTCTATTTAAACCAGCCCTAGAGTGAAAACTACCTCAGAAGAAGAATAATCGAGGTTTGTCGAGAAATAGCTCCAAATGATATAATGAATGCTACTTACGGAGTAATTAGAAGGTGCGAGCTGTGTATTCGTCAAAGCGGCAGACGATTTGAACAATATTTGTGATGCAGATTTCACTAGTTATTTAAATGGCATTTGTTAATAATTACGGATTACTTAATTTTTTATTTTTTCCAGAAATTGTTGAATAAATATTAAGTTATGTTAATTCTGTTGAATTCAGAAAAAAATTGTCTACAATATGACGTAAAAATAAACACATGTTTCTATTAAGAAAAAAAAAGTTGACTATTGCTGTCACTGAGGGCAAAGATAAAAAAATTAAAGTTGATCACATCTTGTAGAATATATCAAACCATTAATTTATTTTTTTGAATTTTTAAAATTCGCCAATAAATAACGAAGTTACAGGTTGGGGCGTTTTTTATGATACAGCCTGTATGTACTCTACATACTTTATTTACAGAAATCAATTCTACAAACAAGTTTTAGGAGCTCCTATGGGTTCACCTCTTTCACCTGCAATTGCGAATATCTATGTGGAAAAAACTTTAAAATTCATGTTCTTAATTCAGCAGTGCTTAAACGAAGTATTGATATCGCTATGTGGATGATACATTTGTTATTTGGCCTCACGGTTTAGATGCACTAAATAGTTTCCTTCATCACTTAAATAATATACATGGGAACATTAAATTCACAATGGAAGCAGCATCAAATATCAAATTACCATTTTTAGATGTCACTATAACAAAACGTGATGACAATACTTTTCAACAAAGCTTATTTAGAAAAGGTACATGCTCTATCCGATACCTTAGAGCACAATCTCATCACTAAAGTTCGGGAAGTATACATAATAAAACAACGAAATAAATACTCATTTTACCTACCTTATATTTATATATTATTTATTGTCAGAACTACATATACAAAAAATACACAAAAAATAATAAATTATTTTATTTATTTATTACTACTACTTTCAATAATACAATTGAATATGTACGTACATATTAAAATTCTTGAATCTCAATAGTTAATTTATTAATTATTTGGTTATTTAAAAAAAAACAATTTTGAAGTTTAGAACTTTAAAAAGTTTGGATGGTAAATTTTAACTTCACCTTTTATTAAATAGTTTAATTTTTTGATTGAAAATATGGGAATTTAAAATATATTTTTGAAAAGTAAGACAATTAGACATAATAAGACTTACCTTTTTGTTGCAAACTGTTCAAAAAATATGGTTGTCATCAATGATCAGTTTTATTATTCCACTTCTTGAGAAAAACAGATTTATTGGCACTTTGTTTTGGCATTTTCACACACTTCTGATAAACAGTTCAGTGAAGAAAATTGGAATAAAACTAAATAAAGTAAATGAAACTTTTTTCTTCGAACCTTAAATTTAAATGGGGCTGGCAGCAAATGATTTTATTGGCTAAAATCAATTAGATTTCCCTTAATTCAAATCAAGGACGACTTGAATAATACAAATTACGAAAATTCCATTATTAAGCCTCCGGCAATAACCCATAATATTACTTTTACGGCGGCATCCGGCTTATCGCTTAGCAGGATGTACTTACTTTACCTGCTCACAAAGAAATAAGTACAATTAATTTTTTTTTTGCGATAAAAGAACCATCTCCATTACGACGTTTCAGCTGAATCGCACCAGCCATGTTCAGGTGATCCGTGCTCGCCTTTTTATGATTTGAACCGAACCGATATCTAGGTTGTTCTCGGGTGGTATTTGTAGTTGAGGTGTCGCTTTCTACATTTATTGGGCAATCTTTGTGCATCATCAAGGGATATTGCACGATTATAGGATAAACACTTCAACCTTTTTCAACCCTATTTTTCCTAATTGACGACATGCTTATGAAAGATGTGACGATTTTGCATAGCCTTATTGTATCATTGAAGGGATTTATTAAAATAATTTGTTCGTAATGCGTTTGTGTTTCTATTTCAATGTTACATTGATCTATTAATAGTTATTTAACCATCAACTGTATTAACTCTCCTATTGTGTTAACATTTTGGTTTCATTTATTGTGTTCGGGAAATTATGACCCAGGAGCCTATAGTTGTCGTTTTATTGTCGTTAAATTGATGTAACAGTAAATAGTAATAAGAAATAAGATGTAGTATTTATTATTTATTACATTTTATTACATATTATAAATGTTATGTAAAGAACATCTGAAAAACGTAGTAGTTAGGTATATACATTTATTTGTTACAGTCTTGACAGTAGTAATATACATGAGCTTTACATAGGTATTTTGAGCAATTACAACATACCATATTAGTTTTATTATCATTTGAGGAGGGACAGAAATTACATCTTTTACGCTTGATTGTGGTTGATTGTTGCCTTACTACGGCATTACTGGTTGAAGAACGGGACTTTATAACTATTTCAGCTGCAGGAATACTTCGAGGGAGACGTTTTATTTCTTGTAATAATGGAGTGATCAAGTAATTGCGCAGTTCTTCAAGAAATAGTCGCCGTTTTGTAAGTTTTCCAGCATTCCAGGTTGGAGTTACTTTGCACCACAGAACATAAGCGTTGTAAGCTGAAACGTCCATGATACTGTAAAA
Organism: Vesta saturnalis; assembly: GCA_036346205.1. NCBI lineage: Eukaryota > Metazoa > Arthropoda > Insecta > Coleoptera > Lampyridae > Vesta > Vesta saturnalis. The sequence continues at coordinate 5,608,851 of JARFJB010000002.1, forward strand.
GATAGTCATTCGCCATCTTTTAGTTTGCCGTCTGCATGTGTATGTTATTATTAACTTCCCTAACGTGTCTACAGCACCTTTACTTTTGTTGTAATCTAAAATCATAAACGGCTTTTTATGGTCTTGGCTACACACCGTTATCGTGGTGCATGGTGCTCATGAGCGTAACATTTTTATTCCGTTTCGGAATATAGGAAACTATCGACGTGTCCTTGGTAAAGTAAAATTTTGAAGAAAGAACTTCTTTCCTGTTGGAGACCAGTACGTCTGGCAATTCAGCCTTATTTTTGCGAATACTTCCAAGCATGGTTATTTTTCTTTTCAAAGGCATCTGCCCCAGATCGTATGAGGTAAAAAAATTATCACACGTTACGTTGTGACCATTTAGACCATAAGTAAGATCCAGCACAACTCTTTTACCTAGACCTCTGTCTTGAGGTTCACGTTCTTTTCTCCCGAGGTGAGGTAAACTTGCATGTTATATGCTAAAGCAGTTACAAAATCGCATAAAGTCCTAACCTTGACTCCGTATTTAGCAGTTTTATTCGCGATGTACTGTCTAAAAGGACGACGGCCACTAAAAGGTACCAGTTGCTCATCTACTGTTACATTTTCGTGAACATTATAGAGCTTAGGTAGAATTACAACCCATGCATCCCACAAGTCCCGTAGGGGAGCTAATTTATCAGTTTGGCGTCGTTGTGGTCGAGTTTTTTTTATCGTCAAAGCGAATTATTCCTGCAATTACATGACTTTGTAGGGACATCGTTGCTCTGAATATTGGACTACCTAAATTTCCATCCCACAGACTGGCTGTTGCGTCTCCGTGAGATTTATACACTCCAGCTAGAAACAGTTGGCTTAAATATTCTTCTAGTTCAACTAATGTGATTATCCGTATCAGCTTCATATGAAATCGTAGCTTCCACTTCATCATCCGATTCGCTATTATATATCTCGGTTTCGGACTCTTACTACACATTTTGAATAATAAATTTCAATTGTTAGGTATTTCTTATTAGAGTATAGCATCAAGTTTGATATTTACTACGAAACTAACACACGGATGCTCACTGGCTGCATTTATAGGCGGAGCCACAAACAAGCCTCAACAGGATAAACTTATTTATATTTATGAAAATAAAACAAA